>VXBP01001172.1:355083-741013 GCA_013400115.1 Rhinopomastus cyanomelas
AGTAAAGCCATGCTGACTGTCCCTAATGACCCTCCTGTCCCTGATGTGCCCGGAAACAGCCTCCAGTACAAACTGTTCCATCACCTTTCCTGGGATGGAGGTGAGGTCTTATCATCTTCGTTGCACTACGCTGGAGCCCAGAACTGGACACAATACTTCAGGTGTGGTCTCACCAAGGCAGAGTAGAGGGGGAGAAGAACCTCTCTTGATCTACTAACCACCCTCCTCCTGATCCACCCCAGGATGCTGTTGGCCCTCTTGGCCACAAGAGCACGCTGCTGGCTCATAGTCATCCTGCTGTCCACCAGGACCCCCAGATCCCTCTCTCCTACACTACTCTCCAACAGGTCAGTCCCCAGCCTATCATGAGTATCCGGAAAATTAATAGTCTTGTGTATCTCTTTGACATATAATTACTCATCTGACGTAAGAAATTAACTGAAAAAACTCAATATATAACAAGTAACTCCACCGTCTCATCTCACCTCACCTCATCTCTTCTCACTTCATCTCCTCTCACAACTAAAACACCATAGGACTTGATGTGCTAATTCCTGTCATGCCTGGTTCCTTCTGAACCAGTCATCTTCTGAATTAAATTATGAGATATCTGACGTGTGAAACATGGTCCTGCTGTCTGGAAGTAACTGAACTCCTTTATAAATTATAGAATTTGTCTGAAGTGGGAAGGCATCAAGTGGTTGAGGATAACAGTGTGGTTTGTTAGACTGCTGGGTGCGTATCCACAAGAACATTTTTAGAGCTAGAAAGCTATTGAAGCCAAAACCCAATACTTGTTTCAAGTGAAGTCAGCTTTAATTCTAACAGGAAATAATTTCATATTCTAAGATGTGTCTATTATGTTGTGCTATCCTGCCAACAGAGGGCAAGCCCACTGATTTGCTGAAGCCTATTCAGACTGGAGTCTGAATGGAAAAGTATCCCAAATGTTTAGAAATTATCAAATCTTTAGTGTAGAACTCTTTTTTTCAAAAAGACACTATTATTTGAGAAAAAAGCTAATTCCATTAAACATACTAGGGTGTAATCATTCTGACTTGCACAACTGTTCTCTCTGCATTGGCCAAATATAAAATAAAATTACTTCGTTCTTTAAAAATTATTGAAGCCATTTATCTCTGAAGGAAGTCAAGCTATAAAATTTGCTTTGCCATTCTATTCAAAATTACTCATTGCAGTCCAGTGTTTTGATGAATCATCTCTTTAGATGAGGACTTTCAATCCTTAAAGGTGAAATTTGCATTCTAAAATCAATATTTACATTGCTAGTGGAATATGAAGTCTTTTAATGAGAACTAAATTTTTGCAAATCATATCAGATTTATAGATTCTGAGTAGATTAGTCATAAATTAATTTTTCTTGCGAATAGATTTGCAAATAATTTATGGAATATTTTGATTTTTAAAGCTTGTGGTTTACATGTGTTTTACAAGTCCAGAACGTAATATGGAAGAGGACACACTGATCTCACACAGAGTTGAGTGGGATTGCTCCATCCCTTACAGTGAAATGTTTGTGATACACATCCAAGTGAGAGGTGAACCCGGGTGTGCTTTCTCCTTCATTGCTCATCATTGGCCTCCCAGTAATTCTGTTCCTTCCTGTCTAGTCAAGCATCTGCTATCACAGTAAGCTCCAATGCTTTAATTAATCATTTATTTTTTGCCTCATTTTTTTCTTGACCATCTCCATATGCCTGCTTTTTATCCATCTTAGCATCTAACAGAGTTCTGCTGTGTTTGTCTGACAAAGACCATAAGATGCTTGGTCAGAACAAGGATGAAAATTAGAAAGAATAAATCCTGTCATGTAAGGATGATGGATTTAAAAAAAAGCCAGAACGCTGTTAAGGAAGAAATACCCACAAACAATGAAAAAACCCAACACCCTAGCTCAAACTCTTCCAAGATTTTGCTTGATTTGAAACTTGGGCCTGATTCAGGTCTTTGAGTGCATATCTGTGCACCCAGAAGCAGACACAATGCAGTAAGAGAGTAAAGGCTGTTGCCTTTCCTTTGTGACTTCTGGTGTGATGCTCTCAAGGTACAATGACTGTGCTGCAAAGCCTCCGTTGTGTGAGACCCTGGTTACACACACATCGCCAGCTGGGTATCGGTGTCAGATCTATGTCCCTTCATTTCAGTGAGAAACATTAAAAGTTCTGGGAGTGAAACTTAGTTTTCTTTTCAATATTTGGAAGAATAAAATCCATACAATCATTTCACAAAACAAATATTTGACAAATCAGAATATCTTGGTCAAAGTTCTTGCAACTATTGTTGTAACATGTTGGGGTTTGTAAACAGCATTTCCATTTGAAGGTTTAAAGGGGCAGGAGTCTAAAGTATTCAGTCATTAATGGAAAACCAAATCACAAAATACAGCTAATATAAACCCAAATATCTTCTCTTCTTTTTTCACATTTAGTTATGAAGACAGATGACAAGTCTGTGATTCAGACAGCTGTGGGTCCTGTTTACAGAAAGAGAGGAGGGGGACAAATGCTTTATATGGTTGTGTAAGAAACAATCACAGAACAAAGGTTTGTCTGTAGAATAATGTGGAGAGCATCCTGGAAGTCCTTTTCCACCAGCTGACCATCTGACCTACCAAATTTGATGGAACAAGATAGACAAAGCGATTTTGCAAATGGTAACACACATGATGACCCACTGAGAGAAGAATGGATATCAGTTCTACAAAAACTAATTTGTACAAAAATCAGTGAATATTATGAATGAAGTCTGAATAAGGTTATTGAACTTGTGTTGAATGTATATGGAGCTATTAAGTGCAGCCTACGGCGATGTCTCTTTTGGACACCTGAGGTTCCACATCAATAAGAGAAGGAACTTCTTCATAGTGAGGGTGGCAGAGCACTTGGAACAGGCTGTCCAGGGATGTTGTAGAGTCTCCTTCTCTGGAGACATTTAAAACCCGCCTGGACATGTTCCTGTGTGACTTGATCTAGGTGATCCTGCTGTGGCAGGGGGATTGGACTAGATGATCTTTCGAGGTCCCTTCCAATCCCAAATGTTCTGTGATTCTGTATGCTTCCCTAAGAAACTACCTTGTAATGCTTATCCTTCTGAATTCAGGTACCACCACCATCACAGAATGCCCTTCTTCTGTACTGTTATGTGTAAGCTGAGTATGGTCATTTGATTCTTCAACTGATGTCCCCTATAAATGGCAGTGTGTTTGGGCTTCCTTAATCTGGCTGAAATGCACATGGGTGTAATATGTAGTAAAGCATCCTGCATAGTGAGATCTGAATCTTACTTTGACCCAAACTTTGACATAAAACATCTCAGAAAGAAATGGGTGTTTAAATAAACATAAGAAAAAGAATCTGTAAATAGTCTGTACAAATAAAATCAATATACATAAATAGAAATCCTATGTAATACTTTACACAAATATATATTTGAAAATTAATTGTACTGAATGGCTCATGAATGTTTGTATTTCATCATGTGCTGATTGTCTGTTGTTAAACTCAGTGCATTTGGTTACAGTGGACCTTTCATCTCCTTTATCTTCTATCTAGAAGGTGCAGTCCAGTGTTTATTCCAGATATACAATATGATTAAATATTTGGGGCATATAGTCCAAACATCCCATGGATGTAATGTCTTCAGATTGTGGTAGGTCATTTTGCTGCCACATGTATAAGTCTTGGTTCAGACTTATACATGAACAACATGAAACAATGTGAGGCTGCAGTGGGATAACAAGGAACAAATCTTTGTAATGTAAATAATGTAATCTCATAGAAAGTTCCACAAAGCTTCATAAATTGCGTAAAAGCAAATATCTTCACAATTGTGAGGCTGAGGGGGAAAGAGTGTTAGGAGATTGTTTTCCTAATTTACCTGTTTTTAGAAATAACCTGAGTAGAAATCTGACATAAATGCAGGTCTTACAGGCACCAAAGAATATCAGATGCTGAGCATTTCTTACAATCAACCTATCCTGTGTTAAGTTTGGATGATATATATTTCCCTACTGATTAGTAATCAACCGAATAAGTGGTTTAGATTTTTACTTTATTAGGAGTAACAAATCATTGAGCATATGTAAAAGTCCGTTGTCTCTACTGAGTTACTGGAATATCTGAAGAGATCTGTAGTGCTACATAATCCATTTTGGAGTGGTTGCCTAAGGCTCATTTCTTATTAATGCTGCCTTTTGTCTCTTGGGACGTTATTGGATAGAGCAAATGCTGGGGATAACTAAGACATCTAATGTGGGTATTTCTCAATCCTTTTGTGGAGATATTTCTTTGAATGACTGACTGCTAGAAAAACTAAATTAGCATACTTCAAATAATTTCAAAATTTTCAAGTACTCAGTTATAGGTCTACCACAGTACCACAAGATTTTTGCCATGTACACTAGCAGAACATTCCTTATGACTGAGAAGAACTTCCGATACTCCATCTCAATTTTATGTTGTGTTTCCATTCAGATCTTTGCACTGATCTTGCATAAAAAATTGCCTTTCCAAGCAATTGCACATGTAGGGATTTCAGTAAACACTTAATGATGCCTATTGGAATAAAACTAAATTACTCTGTCCCAATTGTGTGGAAAGTGATTCATCATTCCTTTTCTATTCTGGCTTTCCCATTATGATAGTCCATTGGGAAACAAATGTTTACAGTTCCAGTGCCTTCCCCCTTCACAGCACATGAGTGAAAGTCCATTGTATCCTGTCCAGTAAGGAGGCTCACTTGCTTTCACTGAGGTGTTGGCACTTCCTGCAAACGTTAGCTGCAATGACTGTTTAGGTCTGTTAACTTTTGAATTTTTTAAGTTGATAAATCCACTATTTTTCTTTATGTAGTGTTAATTTAAAATGCAAGAAAACAAATGAAAAGTTGTTTAGCTCAACAGCTGACAGCACTGTGCTTATGAGCTTACTATAAATATATTTTCAGAGACATGGAGGAAGTCTGAGTGCACTTTTATTATACTAAGATGTTATTATGCTGGTGTTTTACTTCTGCTGGTGGCAACAGGATACAAGAACATGTTCACATGGTGTGTCAATATGTGAATGTGTCTTTGAGTGGTTTTAGAAACTCAGTGGCAATGGTCAACATTTATACACAAGAGAAAAGGTAGTACTTGCACTGCACTCATCAGGTGCTTTGATTCCAGCTTAGAAAATCCAATACTTTTGCTATACTGATCCAGCAAAAACAGAATTCCACCTGGAGAATACAAGGGAGGTGCTATGGACTGTCTTCCAAGCCTAGGCTTGAAATTAAGCAGATTATTCTGTTTCTTTCTTAATGGATAGGCAAGTCATCATGACACATAGTATTTCCTATTAGTGAGACCATTAGTAGTTTTCCTAAGAGTTATATGCACTAAAATCCTTTTATCAATTTGGTAATCATTCACTTCTTCCTCCTTGTTCTACTCCAAAGGACATAATAATATTGTATTTATACAGAAACTTACAAACAGCTTTTATTGATTGCTTGCATTTTGTAAATTAGTTTCTCTCCCACTG
The DNA here is from genome assembly GCA_013400115.1 of Rhinopomastus cyanomelas. Lineage (NCBI taxonomy): Eukaryota > Metazoa > Chordata > Aves > Bucerotiformes > Rhinopomastidae > Rhinopomastus > Rhinopomastus cyanomelas. The sequence goes on from VXBP01001172.1 coordinate 360,630, forward strand.
CATATTTTTCAAATAAATATGAGAAGGAACTTCTTCACAGTGAGGGTGATGGAGCCCTGGAACAGGCTGCCCAGGGTGGTTGTGGAGTCTCCTTCACTGGAGATGTTTAAGACCTGCCTGAATGCGTTTCTGTGTGACTTGGTCTAGGTGATTGAACTAGATGAGCTTTCGAGATCCCTTCCAATCCCTAATGATTCTATGATTCTATGAACCCCATAAATAGTAAATAGTGTGGTTTGCACTACAAAAAATGATCTTTCTTTCTAAGACATACCACAGCAGTATCAGCACAATTTCCATGCTGTGTTACACCAACACATGTGTTTGTATTTTAAGGTATCATAGATACAAGACATGGAAAATTGATTTTCAGTTAAATATATTAGAAATTTTCTGACTCTGGCCCATCACTAGACAATCTTGTGGGATCCAGTCTCTTCAGAATAATCTGTTTCTTAGTTATCATCTCTAAATTTACTTGATTATGCATTTCCTATTAATGAAATGTGTTGCTCAGAAAGGATTTGTTCTACATTGATATTTTTTATTTTCAGGATACATAGTATTTTCAGGATACATATTTTCAGTATATATATGTATATATATATTTACACATATTATAAAACGTGTGGTTAACTGGGAAATCATATCCTTGGCTTTGGTGCCACTTCAATACAGTTTTGAGTTATTTTGCTCCAGATTTAATCTAAAGTACACCTCCTGGTACTAATGTCATCTTAGTGGCTCCAAGCGAACAACAAATAAGGTATATCTTCATACATGAGTCTTGTCTATCCCAAAAATGCATCTGCAATGCTCTTCATTGAAACGGACATAAACCAAATGAGATATTCAGGTTCTCAGAAGAAATGGAGTCAGACTGTATCTCATGGTTTCCAAGTTGTGTTTATCTCCAAAAATTGATGCCCATTTAAAGTGTTAGCACTTTACACTATTTTTTACATAACCTTGCCCAGGTAGATGCATTGCCATGGCTCTGCTAGGAAAACATACAAATGGCCTAGAAATGGAATGTATTTTGGGCATGTCTGTTGCATCGTAGAAAACATGTCTGTACAGTCACTGATATCAACAAAGCTATAGAGCTAGAAATGTGATAAATGAAGACCAGTGGGATAGCTCAGAATTTCACTGCTCAACTCAGTAGGCATCATCTGTCCATGCTATTTTAATCCCTCCAGCCCATGATTCTCACAGAGAAATTGTGAGTCTAACTGTTTGCTGGATCCAGCTTCTAATTAACATTCCAGCACTGTTGGCTTCGCACAGTTATCACCTGTGGGATGCTCTGAATTGAGTAGCACAGCCTGGACTTCATGTACGTCAGGATTTGGCATGGCTCATTTTGCTTTAAGAACTGAAGGAAGAGGATAAGTGGATATATTGTCACATGCAAATTGACTCAGCTACCTTCAATCTTTTAATATCGTTTGACTAGAAATTCATTTAGTCCTGTCATAGAAACCCTTAGCCTGCTTTCCTCACATTTTAAAGCGTCCCACTGACACCTATGAAGAAATGTGTAGAATCAAATCTCTTGTTACCATTTGTCTTTAATATTGTTCCAGGTACTGGAAGGCATAAATGACAGAATATTATTCCCACTAATAAAACAGTTCAAAATTAAGCAAATCTACCTGAAAGGTCTATTCTTTGTGTTCAGATAAATTGTTTTTATTGTATATGGAAAACTTCCAATGACATGCTCTAAAAGATAATGATTCGGTCTCCCATGTTGATTTTCTTCTTGTCTGCAATTCTATCTCCCAGAAACCTTACCTCTGCTGCTTCATTACAGCACTTAATATGTTTCTGGGAATGTGACAAAGAAACACTAAAAGAAATCTCAAAACAGAGCTCAACACAAGTCTCCCAGACTGATTAGAAACATTCAGCTTGTTTTGCACCAGGCTGCCTCACCATGTGGAGTGTATGTCTGAAACCAGTTTCCTGGAGGCTGAAGGTTAGGAGGCTCTTGCTAAGAAAGAAGGAAGATTCACAACCTGGCTGTGTAATTCCAACTTGTAAACTAACCATTGAACTTGCAGAGAGGCTTGAGTGACCAGAGGATTAGACTAACAAAACCTGAATACTTGGAGTTTGAAACAGCTAAATACCCCGATACTGCTTGTGCAGGGTGGGGTGTATTAAAAATGCCTATGTTTCTGAATTAATGGGAAGTATGACCCCTACCATCCTTAGAGTGTTAACTACTCCATGGAGATCCATTTAATTCTGCACATTTAGGGAAATGAGTATGTAGGGTTCCTTACCTGTCTTTCTTTTGAGCACTATGGAGGATTTTAACCGTGTGCTTACTTACCTGGTCTTATAGCAACAGGGAACTCTAGGAGTCTCTACAACATAGGATTTTAAAATCAAGCCTAAGCTGTTACATTAATATCACCCTTTTGTTTATTTCTAGGTACCTAGGAAATATATTCCATGAAGTGATCAGGGTAAACCTGGTGTAAGTAGGAACAGGAGCATGCTTCTTGGGTTCTTGCAAATAGTCCCTTTAGAAAACACTTTTAAAGTGTAAAGCTGATTGAACTTTGAATGCTAAAATGGTCTCATTATGAAACAAATAGAGTCTTCGAAAAAGGCTTTTTAACTTTTTCTCTGAAATGTTCAAAATTACTCTGTGGGAACTAGCTCTTTAAAAAAAAAAAAGACCAACCCAACAAAACAAAGGAAACTGAAATCTTCTTCTCCCCCAGAACCTTAGGGGTTCAAATTAAGTCAATCAAAATCTAAACCTTTTGTGGGCTGAGGGTAAATGCTGTTTTCCTATGCAATCTGTGACTTCAAATAGGTCCTTTTCTTTCTAATCTCATGCTTTACATGCTGTGAAGAATAAAATGCATTTAATTCTTTGACTCAGCCTCCCTTTATGACTAGGTGAAAGAACTGGTGAAAACTGCAGGTGAAGTTTAGTAGGAAAGAATAAAGAGAAAATTGGTCTCCTGCACATTAAGCTATTCCAAGGGCTCTTGCAAGTGTACACACAGCATGGGAGATTATGTACAGTTATAAAATTCAAGGGTTATCAAGAAAATAAGTTCTAGAATTGTAAGAGGGGAAGATAATGTTTTATTTGCTTAAGGTAGAAGAGTTTTTGGCTGAGTTTAGAATTACATCTTCAGTGATGAATAGAACGGAACAGAACGGAACAGAACAGAACCGAATCAAATCGAATCGAATCGAATCGAATTGAATCAAAGAATGGCTTATGTTGGAAGGGACCTCACTTCTTATGTGTTTACCTGTGGCTGATAAAAATATTTCCATGCTCTAGAAACATGAGGACTTTTAGCCACTTCTGCTCTTCAGAACCAGATAAATTAGTCATATCTGTACTGGTATAAGCAATGTGTTCAGGACCACAGCATAGAAGAAGTTCATACATACCTGCTGAAATATTTCCCGTCCAAATTAGAATATATACCTCAAGACAACCTACCAGGAAGAGTGCTTGCTGCATACTAAGCTGCCTAACTTGGAAACACGTGAAAGCAATTTCAAGGATCATTCAAACAATTTTTAAGTAGGTAATATAGTTAGTATGCAGAGAAGTTTCTAGACACCACTTATCAGTAATATCGTAGACATAAAAGATTCAGGAATTGTCTTGCTGTGACTGCTCATTCGCAACCTCCTTTATCCTCAATATTTCTATGTAAACATCAATTTTCTACTTTCTCTTCTTCCACTAATGCTCAATGCACTGTCTCCTCTACCTCCTAATAATAATCATTTCTTTCCTGCAGTGCTCTTGGCATAATTCTTCCTCTCTTCTCACCTTTCTTGTCGGCTCACTCTCTTCAGCCATATGCAACTCTTTCACTGTCCTCCCACATATGCATGATCCTTTTCCTCACCTCTATCTTTTTTTTTTCCCTAGCCTAGAGAGATGAGGCTGTTTTTCCATTTTCATCCTTTCAATTCTTATTCTCAACATTGCTGGACATTTCTTTATCTTAGTGCTCCACAGTTTCATGCACGATTGAAGAAGATGTGTATATGTTATGTGCATACGTTATGAGTTATGTTAGCTGCCTATATCATAGAAGACAAAGACTTCTTAGGATATGTAGAAAAATCTAATGGAAACACATATTTCTCAGACAATGAAGGAAGTCTGTTATGGGAAATGATCATCTTTCCCCAGTGAGTAGGGTCAAAGTCTCCACAGCAGTGGGATTATTTTTTACTATGCTACTGGCCATCTAGAGTTCTGCCCACAACTCCAGGTAACACTGTTGTGGCTTTTTCATAATGACAACATTGTCGCCCCAATGTAATCTTCCTCCATGTTCCCATTAAGATATTCATGGTATCATTGAGTTGTTTGGGTTGGAAGGGACATTTAAACATTGTCTATTGGAAATTAGACCCCCTGCTATGGATACAGACATATTTCACTAACCTCAAATTCCAGGAACAGAGTGTCCTTAACTTGCAAAAACAGTTCCAATGCCTCATTATTCTAAATGTAAAAAAATTTCTTCCTCATGTCCAGTCTCAACCTGTCCTCTTCCAGTTAAGACCATTGCCTGATGTCTCCTCAATAGAGGACTTGCTAAAACGTCTCACCCTTTCTTACAAATCTCCTTCATGTATTGAAAGGCTGCAATAAAGTCTCCTGAGAGTGTTCTCTTCTCCAGGAGGAACAATCCGTTACTCTCTCAGTCTATCCTAGTAGGAGAGGTGCTTGAGTCATCTGACCATTTGTCTGGCTCTCATCAGAACCTTCTCCAAATAGGCCCATGTCTTGCTTGTTCTGGAAAAACTAGATCTGGATGCAGCACTCCAGGTGGTGCCTCGTAAGAGCAGAGGAGAGGGGCAGAATCACTTCCTTCAACATGCTGGGTCACACTTCTTTTGATGCAGCACAGGACAGGATAGGCTTTCTGGGCTGAGAAGACATAGTAATAGTTGTCTTCAGACTGAAATTTTATGGGCCAGACATACACAATGCAGAGGAGGATGGGAGACACAGAAAGTCAGAAAGAGAATATCTTTCAGCTGTGCTGTTAGAAGAGTGGGGAGTAGCAGTGTTTTCCAGCACGCTCATGTTAATTTTTTTTGTACCTTTGGTGTTAAGCCAATACCAATCAAGATTTAATTTGAGAGGCAATATTTTGTGGCATGTGGCATCCTTATTTCAGGAATAATAAAGGCAGATCACAAGCTGGCTTTTCAAATTATAATATGTCAGCTTTTCCTAAAAGTGATTGTAGTACATGCTTTTCACTCCACTCCACATGTCACAAAATACTGCATTCTCCTCTGATTTATTGATCACTTTTACCATATAGTCAGTCTTTTTGTCAAGTAAAATAATCTAATGTATGTCACATATTTGAGTCACATGCATCAAACTACTATTTAAACACATTTAAGAGAAGATTCATTGTAAATATTATTGAAATAAAGGACTGATGGGAGAACGTAACTCAGTGGCTGTACTTTTTTTTCCTCTGTACCCTGAGATCTTTCATTATTCTTGCTTCCATTTTAACTCAGGATGTATCTGAAATATTTATGTTTCTGCTTAGTATTTATTCAGTGTTAACTTTTATTTAGCTCAGTATTTATTGAGCAAACTAATTGGACTACAGTTCAAACTAAATTTAGAAAGGTTAAGACAAGGTTAAATAGTTGGGAATGAAGCAGGGAAGTTAAGCCTAAGAAAAAAAGACAGGGAGTGAAGTGATAATTTAATTAATTATTTCTTACACAAAAGCCATGGTGGAGTTATACACTGTATTTTCAAACAGTAGAAAAATGAATGTTCATAATCTTATGCTCCTTAAAAACCCCACAACTATTGCACATGTATTTGGCATATGTGGTGCCCTTCTATAATCTTATAAAAATTATCTGCAGTACTTACAGTATAATAATTGTTGGCCACCTCACTGCCGATGCTCTTGAATCTGCTCCCAGGCAATTGCTTTCGATAGTGAAATACGCTGCACTTATGCCATGTGTAAAGAGTACAGTTATATTTGACAGGAGCATGTGTAGCACTGACAGATAGCTTGGAAATACATTTCTTTTAGGAAAATAAACATTTTCAGGAATGTTTTTTTAGTACAAGCAATATAAAATAACCAAATAGCTAAAGAGCAAAACAGTGAACAGTAATTCATCTGTTTAAACACCTAGAGAACTCTACTTGTTGGTTATGTTCTTGTTTCTTAGGGATTGCTTCCTGTTACGGATGTCGTGAGGTTGACACTTACTTTAGACTAGAAGGACTGAAAATTCCAAATGCTCAAGTCTCCTCCGTGAGCCATTAACAATCACAGTACAATGATGTCTGATCATTATCAAATCTCAGGTAATGCCAGGCCAGTGGCAACAAATGAAATGGCTCCAAATTGTTCCCTAAATCCCACTCTCTTCCACTAACAGCTTGCCAGTTTTGTTTCAGGGTGTGATAATATCATAGATACTTGGAAGCACAGAGAAACTCTTGGAGTCATCTGAGGTAGAAAACTTAGTAACTTAGCCAAAATCTTGCACCAGGCTGACTCCAGTCCCTTATTGACAGCAGATGTCAGTATTTCTTAAGGGTTATATATATATTAGAAAGCAAAAAGTGCTTTGAGATTTCAAACAGGATTCTGGGTATTTTTGAACACTGCAAATGATGTCAATTTGCGAGCAACAGATTTTGTTGTTTTCACCACATTATTTTTAAAATGTGTTGAAGAAGGTGTTTTTACTGAGGCAAAGGACTAACAAGTTAAAATTCTTTATGGTCTCAATTCTGAGCAGTGCAGAGTAGCCTGAACGAAAACATAGCTAGCTGGGGTTGGAGGTAGAAGTTACCATCATTCCTAAGCAGTTACTATAACAGAAAAGTCTATGGAGATATGGTCTTGCAATATGGAGAAAATAATTAGATCATGGTTCAAGAAGACCACTTGTTGTCGAAGGTTTATCTAGTGATGAAATTAATCAACAAATTTAGTTAGTGTGCTAATGGGCCAAAAACCAAAAAGGTTTGAAAACCACTTATAAATCTCAGGCACAAACAAAATTAACTCAATTTCGGGGAAAAAAAAGTCAGCAAGACACCCCGCATAAAAACCCCACACAAAGGCACAGAGAGATTAATTACATTTTCTCACATAATTGGGGCAATCTGTTCTCTCCAGCCCTTCAAAAGGAAGAGATCTCCAGCAGGTCTTGCTTCTTGTGGAAGTGTGGAGTCCATTCAGTCCATGAATGCACCTCACAGGGTCAGCAGGCATTTGAAAGTCCGGCTCTCTGTTCCATGTGCTTCCAAGACAGTCCTCCATTTCCAGCATGCTGATACCTCATGACCATGAATGCCCAAAGGACTCTCTCAAGTTCAGCAAATCATGTAATTCAGGTGAAACCTTCATTCTGCTGATCTTTGAAGTACCACACTCTTTTAATTCACTAGACTCCCAAGTCAGTATGGCTGCCTTGTCTAGCTCCAGCAACACTGTGCAACCTCTATGAATAGAAATTTGAAAGCCAAGTGAAGGAGGATCTAGAAACCCAGAAGTTCCAAACCAGTCATACCAGTTTGCAGAGCAGAAAAAAATTCACATATTGCCAGAGCAACTTCCCAGTGTCTCAGGACAAGAAATCCTCTCAAATTCAAACTGCAACACTTCCTAATATCTGGAAAAAACAATGTAAATTTTAGATTTTAAATTCTTAAATATGGAATAAGGCTGAATGCAAATGTGTCAGAGAATATGATGTTATTACCTAATAACTTTCAAAGACAGATCCTCATCCAGAAAATTCAATTCTTACTCCATTTATTCAAACACACACATCTGTTGAAGTCTTTGAGACTACTGATGAGAGTAGTCTGTATAAATCATAAAAATTCAGCACAAGAATTATAGCATTTTGCTCATATTTATAGTCTTGAATGACGTGTTGGGAAAAAAAAAAATTATTACACCTACACAAACTGAGGAGTTGATCTGTTCCTTTAGTTTATCAAAGGAAGAAAAATCTATGTGCACTTCAATGATCAGTTTTGAATATACCTTGCAGCTACTAATGCCTACTAATACCAGGGATTCAAGAATCACCCTTTACATGGTTCCCAACAGGAACAGCTGCAGAACAAATGTTGTTCCAGCAACCACTTAACATTAAAGCAATTTCAGAAATACTGTGTGCTTTTACAAACATCGTGTATTTTTAAGAACAGCTGTAATCAGTAGCAATGGCAACGTGGTTAGAACCTTCCATGATGCAAAAAACCTTATGCATAGCAAACTAAATGTAAAAGTTTAAGATACAGTTTTTTATACCTCTCGATTTATTTGGATTACTAATGTGCACCAAATCTGGGTTCATGTTCTAGAAAATCAAACAACACTTTACAGGCTGAAAGATCCCCAGCAAAGTGAACAATATAGGATTGCAGGCTTACTGTGATCACATTCAGCTTGCAGGTGCAGAATGTGTTTTAGTAGCTTATGTTCTTGTGTTTTGTACAGATGACATAAGAAACCTCCTCAATGCCATTTCCAGCATTTCTGAAGCTGACAAGCACAATCACAATTATTATCACTGAAGGCAGAAATGATGCTTATATCACCTAACTTTAGACTGAATCAGTCACTCAAGAGTCTCTTTAATATGTTTCTTCTTCAATTGGTAGAGAGAAACAAGCTGGTTGAGGGCATCATTCCCATGATCAAAGACAGGTGTCTTTAGGAATATAATATTCCACCATAGAAGTGCTTTTTGTTCCTTTTGCAAAGAACCATGGAAAACTAACACAAACATAGAAACTTTAGTCGAATATGTATTGTAATGGATACTTTCTGAAATTAATTTCAGGTGAGATATTTTATAACTCAGTGGTCAGTAGCTGTTTGCAGAGCAGAGACTGCTACACATCAGCTACTCCTCCACTGAATCCCTGTGCTGCTGTTGATAGAAGTGCAACTTCTAAAAAGCCATCAAGCTTTGATATTGAGACATGATATTTGGGGAATCTAATTATTTTTCAGTGTTAGATATTTCTTCTTACTATGATTAATAGTAGATACTAAAAACCACTCACACTTTCTACTTGGCATTTGTCTGGTTCTATGTTTTTCTGTCATATGCCTCTCCCTAATGTATTAAAGAGCTGAGACAAAGGTAATTTCTCTTTCTAAAACATCCACATGCTGTGATCAAGTAACTTCTCTGCCCTCTAAGCTAAATAGCTGAAGCTCCTTAGGAGTCCCAATGTGATTTTAAGGCTCCAACGTAATGCTTATAACACTTTTTAACCCATCATGAAATGTCCTTTAATTATTTGAAAGCAAAAGAACCCAGAGATAAATAGTCTGGTGAACAACCCCAGCTCCCTCAGCCAGTTCTCACAGGAGAGGTGTTCCAGCCCCTCGATTACAGTTGTGGCCCTCCTGTGGACCTACTCCATCAGATCCTCTTAGCTTTCTTGACGCAATGGATAATCTACTGGACTCCTACAGGGTTCTCACATCTCAGCAGGACACCCTGCTGATCAAAAGTTCTTTTGCATCTGAGAGCATGTAGGCATTCATTCAGGGCACACACAGACAGTGACAAATGCACCTGTACACGAATGTGCTAGCCACCAAGAAATAAATCTCTCAGTACAGCCACTGGCAATTACAAGGTTGTAACTCTTCAAGCATTGTTCTCGAAGTCATCAAAACAGAGTTCATTACTCCTCACTTTACAAGCAAATAACAGTATTTACTAAAAAAAATACATTGCAGGTAAAACTAAAACTAGAAGCAATGTGGGCCCCCTGTTAAATGAGGTGGGTGCCCTGGAGACAGAGGATACACAGAAAGCAGAGGTACTGAACACCTTCCTTGCCTCTGTCTATACTTCTGGGGGCTGTCCTGATATCAAACCCCAGACTGTTGAGGCCCCAGAGGAAGTTGAGACATTTATGTTTCTGCTTAGCATTTATTCAGTATTAGTATTTATTTAGCTCAGTATTTATTGAGCAAACTAATTGGACTACAGTTCAAACTAAATTTAGAAAGGTTAAGACAAGGTTAAATAGTTGGGAATGAAGCAGGGAAGTTAAGCCTAAGAAAAAAAAAAGACAGGGAGTGAAGTGATAGTTTAATTAATTGTTTCTTACATTCCAATTCTATTTCAGTTGGTTATAAATTATCAGAAAGAGTGTAGTCAGCAGGAGTAGGGAAGTGGCTGCTCTCTTGTACTTAGCATGGTGAGGCCACAACTTGAGTGATGTGTTCAGTTTGGGGCTTTTCAGTAGAAGAAAGAAATGGAGGTGCTGGAGGACATCCAAAGAAGGGCAACAAGGTTGTTGAAGTCTGGAGAACAAGCATTATGAGGAGTGGCTGAGGGAGCTGGAGCTATTTAATAATAAAGAAAAAGAGGCTAAAGGGAGACCTTGTTGCTGTCTACAACTACCTGAGAGGAGATTGCAGAGAGGTGAAGGTTATTCTCTTCTCACAAGTCACTAGTGATAGGATGAGAGGAAATGGCCTCAAGTTGTGCCAAGGGAAGCTGAGGTTAGACATAAGGAAGAACTTTACTGAAAGGGTCATTGGGCATTGGAACAGGCTGCCCAGAGAGACAGTGGAATTATCACCCCTGGACATGTTTAAAAGTCGTGTAGACATTCAGCTTAGAGACATGGTTTAGAGGTGGTCTGGGAACACTTATATTGATGGATGGACTCAATGAAGTTAGAGATCTTTTACAACCTAAACTATTCTAGGATTCTATGAAATTAAATTAATTTTCCACAAGTCTGCTTTGCCCACAGTAGCAGTTCATGAGTGATGTCCCTCTCCCGATCCCAACACGCAACGTTTCTCGTCTTCACCTATTCCCTTTTTCTGCCTGAGGAGAGAGGAGTGATAAAGATCCTTTTATTTATTGCACACTCCTTACTAGTTTGGAATCAGTCTTTTCTATCACAAACCATCTCTTTTGTGCTATGGGCTTCTTTTATTCTTTTAAATAAATGCTTTCATATGTGTCATCAAAACACAAAGGCATTACTATGAACTTTGCCTTCGGTAATTATTTCCTATCTTTACCCTGAGTAACATCTGATTAGAATGCAGATCAAAAATAACATGTCTGTGCATTCCTGGTGTTAAATGTGAATAGATGCCATGCAGTATTGTCTCATTTCTGAGCTATTCTAATTGCATTTTATAGAAAAAAAGGTATTGAAAGTTTGTGAGACTTCTCCTAACCCTGTAAGACCTCAGCTTCCACGGCATCAATGTAAGGAATAGACATACTAGCCAGATAATTAAACTTCTTTAATACAGCTCTGCTTTGTAAAAGAAAAAAGTAATTGTAGAATCAACCACCTTATGTCTGAGTCGTGCCAACAGTGTCATTAAGCTCATACTAGTCTGAGATACTCACAAGATACAAGCCTCAGAATTATCCAAATGGTAATTATATATTTACAGCTTTCTTGGAACCAAATTTTCTACCCATAAGCATTTTTTTCCCCTTTGTATCAGCTTCTCTTAGAGTTTCATAGGCCTTCTTCCTCAGTGACTGAGATAAGTTTGCAGATATTAATGGGAAGTGAGGACAAGAAGCAGCAAAAGAGCATGAAGGAGGTCTGCAAAATCTAATACATAGGCAGTGGAGACTGGCAGAAGCAGATGACTAGACATAATAGTTAACCTCTTGAAATTGAATGAGGGGTGCATGATGCATTCAGCTGTAGGGCTGAAAAAGACCTAATCCCATACAGGTCACTGAATCGGAAATGTAATTATCTTGGCTGCACAGACCCAGAATCATAACAGTCACAAAATATTCTGGAAAAACATTTTCAACCAGAAAACAATGGAGATGCTGGGAGCAACACTGATGAAACCTACCTATTCTTCTAAAATTATTTATCAATTATTTCAAGGTATTCTCCAAGAACCTCAGAGCTATTTCAGCTTTTTTCTTTGTACTTCTGATCTAATCATAGAATCATAGAATCATTAGGGATTGGAAGGGACCTTGAAAGATCATCCAGTCCAATCCCCCTGCCACAGCAGGATCACCCAGACCAGGTCACACAGGAACACATCCAGGGGGGTCTTAAACATCTCCAGAGAAGGAGACTCCACAACCACCCTGGGCAGCCTGTTCCAATGCTCTGTCAACCTCACATTTCTTCTTAAGAGAAGTTACTCTTTAGTCCTGACCCTCTCACTCTTTAGTCCTGACCCATGACACTTTGTTCAACCCCTTCATCACAGACCTCTGTATTACTTTTTTTCCTACAAAGTGTTGGATGTGATAAAGTACTCATAATATTTACTTCAACCATCCATTTTGTCATAACTGTTTGAGTGCTGTTTGGCACATACTAGATATTAATGAACATCTAGGCTTTTCAGATGTATAATATATACACACATCAGAATATCAGACATTATCAGAATCAGTAAGATATTAAAGCACCTGATTTCCACATGTTTATAGATGCAATTGGTTGGTATTTTTAAGACGTTTTTGTGGTAGAGATTTAAGAGAATATTGTAGGCATACTCTGAAACAATTTCTTTATTCTAAACTAGTAACCATACAAATGTTTCCTCCAAAAGAAAAGAAGGAAAACCTAGAAAAGAGGAAAACCCCCAAACAATAAGAGCAGTAATGCACCTTCAATGAGCTTTTCAGAAGTGCTCAGTATTGCCAAGGCCTCCTTATAATGAAATCAGAACATCTTAGACCTCATCACAGCCATATGACAGAATTAAAACAACAGGTGGTTGAATTATTTTCCCCTGAGAATATCTTCCAAATCTGGCTTTAGAGGGTGGAATAAATACAGCATGTCAAGTCACAGACGTCTTTCATGAGAAAACAGAAACACTGAATTTAGTATTTAGTTGGGGTTTTTTTCATTTGCTCAGTTTTTTTTACTTCATGTGTTGATGAATGAATAAAGATACAAAATTTGAAAGTAGAAAATATGTGGGTGTTTAAAAATCTAGGATTAGAAATGTAATAGTAATTATCCTTGCTACTGTCAAGTGGTTTCTAAACAGTCTATGCTCCATTCGTGCCATTAGCAACAATTTCTTCTCAAATACAGAAAATGCATCTTAGAATGTAATTAAAAGAACCAAAAGTGAGATTTGCTCTTTGATGCATTTCTGTGCTTTAATGAGGGATTAATGGATTATGTGTGAGCCTGTGCATAAATGTATAAAATAATAAAAAAGTCTGAATAATATTTGTTCTGCTGATTATCAGAAAATAAACATATTCTCCAGTACTCCTTGGAATTTTTTTTAAGGGATATTACTAGTAAATCTAGATTAATTACGATTTTAAAGTTATCACTTCTGATTAAAAAGGAAAAGCAGAAAGTAAAATTTTGTGTGTGAGTAATACAAACAGTTTAATTAACCCACATATCAAACTCGTGCTGTCCTCACCTACTCCCATGGTCTGAAGAGCAAAACAATAACGATAGCAGTGTATTTGTGTTTATCCATGGGTACAGAATGTGCTATCACACAAGGAACAACTGTCTCTTGAGCTTGGAAGAAAGGAGACTGAGGGATGACCTCATTAATGTTTATAAATATGGAAAAGGCTGGTGTCAGGGGGATCGAGCCAGGCTCTGCTCAGTGGCATCTAGTGATAGGACAAGGTGTGATGGGTGTAGGCTGGAACATAGGAGGTTCCACATAAATATGAGAAGAAATGTCTTCCCAGTGAGGGTGACAGAGCACTGGAACAGACTGCTCAGAGGGGCTGTTGAATCTCCTTCTCTGGAGACATTTAAAACCCACCTGGATGTGTTCCTCTGCAACTTGGTCTAGGTGATCCTGCTGTGGCAGGGGGATTGGACTAGATGATCTTTCGAGGTCCCTTCCAATCCCTGTGATTCTGTGAGAAGCTGAAATTTTCTCTTACAAATCCTTAAGTGTTGTGCCTAACGATCTAAGATAGTAAGCCAAACAAGACCAGAACAGACACACAAGTGAATCTAGAAAATAAATATTTGTCTTCCCAATATTCTCATCTGTGCCTTTGTAAAAATAGATGAAAAGCAACCTCATATCAGTGGCTATATTAAATATCCTTGAAAACCCATAAGGATGGCTAGCACTAAGACTAGACTAAATGATCACCTAATGGCTATTTTACTCTCCTCTCTGTTCTGCTATGTGTATTAACTTTTGGTGAGTGATTAGTTTTTGCTGCAGCACCAGAAAATGAAATCACAGATAGGGCTTAGACCTAGACCACCTAACTGTTACCAAGGGTTCAGGCTTGAGAAACTTTTCATCTCTGGAAAATGTCCTTGTTGTACACATATTTTCTTAATTGAACCAGTGAAGCATTAAAGCCAAAGTCTAGATGGAAACTATCAAGGTGAATAAAATGTCTCCTTTTTTTCAGCATATGTAAGTGGGGAGGGGGCAGTTACATTGCAACAGCCTGCTGATTTAACTGATTAAACAGGCCATTTTCCTATGATCTTATTATCCTTCATACTGACTCCATGCTTCTGCAGAAGCAAATCAATCCTTTGTTCAGGGACCTGTTGTGGTTTTCCTTTGTCTGGCTGCCAGGTACCCACTCAGATGATCTTTTTCTTCACCCTTTTAGCAGAACAGAGGAGAAGATAAGGTTAAATTGTCATGGATCCAGAGAAATGGAGCTTAGTTAAAAAACATCAGTCAGTTCCTAGAAAGCAGGGTTTCACTACACATAGTGTACACAGTTTGTATATGTAGTTGCTTCAGGAGACAAATTCCTTAGTAACAAATGCCCTCTTCCTCCCTTACCTTGAGCCTTTGTTGTGTGAGGATGATCTCATACAGTGGGGAATATCCCTTCCACCAGGTTGGGCCAGTTGCACCAGCTGCGTGCCCTCCTATCACCCTGTGCACTCCCAGCCTACTGACTTTTGTGTTTGTGACTGGGAGAGACAACCTTGATGCTGTGCAAGCGCTACTCAGCAATAGCCCAAAACCCTGGTATGTGATTAACACTGTTCTAGCTACACATAAAAATCATAGCAAAATGTAGCCTGCTATGGGGAAAGTTAATTCCATCCCAGCCAGACCCAAACCAGGGCCAGATTTAGGGGTTTTTTGGAAGGCAGTTTCTGCTTACTGAGCCTGTTGTACCCTGCGTTTACTTGGCAAAAAGTAAAGCTGAGATTTATGAGCAAGTACCTCAAGTCTCCCTGGCAGTGATATAGGAGCTGTAACAAGTAGTTGATGCAAGTACTCCTTGCAGTGGAGACTGTGTTTTTATTGTTTATTCTGCTTATATTAAATCATGGCTGAAGGAGAGCAGTGGAGGAGTTGGCATGAGATCTATATAGCCATTTAGGAGCGAAATAAATGGCCTCCTGGTCACCATTTGAAGATCAGCTTCCCAATATTTACTGTCACTTGTGATCAATACATAAAGAAGTATATAACCATATCCCCAAAATGAACCCATCTGTCTTACCAGAAAAAACACAAACAAAGCCTTTCACAAGAACAAGGAAACCTAGCACCCAAAGAGAGTTACGGATCATGCCTTCCTTCAAAGATATTTGTGCCTAGGGAAAGGTAAGATTGCCAAAAACTCGAAGTTCAAAACTCAGAACTCAGGAAGTGGTATTGATGATATGTTATAAAAATAACGAATGCTCTCTGAAGATGAGCATTCTGCTGGGGTGGTAACTCAGATTTCCGTGGGTAGTTTCCATCCACTAAATCTTTCCATGCAGGAAATTACATACCAATTTTCTGCTAGGAGTTAACCTTACACTCGAAGGAAAAGGTTCCCAGACATTTAAAGTCAGATGCAAAGATGCCCTTATGCACGTACAATTTTAAGCCTGATATAGAAATGTATTGGTTTTGAGTCAGCATCAGCTGATAATCTACATAAAGATCTAATACAACTGAATAAATGACAGAATCTCTTCAGAATAACTGTTTTCCCTGATGTCACCTTTTCTTTTAAAGAACTGGATTTCTTACCTGCCTTGTGTTTCTTCATATTCTGGATTTCTCTGGTTATACCACAATACTGACTTCCAAGAGGTATGGAAAATACTCAGTGCTATAAACCTGAGAATCTTCATGAAGAAAAATGAATAAGAACACTGCAGATGGAAATATGTCAACTGCAACCAGTTTTTGTGCTTTCTGTTTCCCCAACACTTCCTTCAAAGATGTCCCTCACGCGCTTCGCTCCTTCTTTCTCCGTGCTCATATGCCGTCACGTACCAAGAGAACAATGCAGTGAAAGGCTCACTGTGAAAGAGATTCTTCCTGAAGTACACAGAAACTTTTTCTTAACTTTTCTTTAAGAAACCTTAAGTAAACAGAAACATTTTCTTCTCAGAGCTTTTGGAAATTCTTACACCTCTGAGTTCTGTATTGCCATATACAAACACGCTGTTGGAGACAGCAGATGGAGAATCCGGAGGAAGGAAATGATCCTCAGTAGCAAAATAAACTCATTTATTGTAATAATAGACTCATTTATTTTTAATAAACTCATAAAAAACAGCACTTTTTTTTTTTTTGAGTGGATATTTTGTAGGTGTATTAAAAGTGAGCATTTTCTTGCTGACCACTTGGCATCCAATAAGCCCCAAAGAATCCATTTCTGTAAAAAAATACTCTAGGACAGTGCTGAAAAAACTTTGGGGAAAAAGCTCTTCTCTGTAATGTCTACTCCATGACACAGTTGTGAGTTCAGCGAATTAGTTCACTTAGCAGGGAGTGCTCAGCACTCTGAGGCAGTTCCACCAATCTGTTACTCTACCTTTAAATGAATCTGCATTCAAAATAGCACAGGGAGTGTGTTTGCCAAATCATTCATTATCTTTTTATGAGTTTCCAACTTCAACATACATTGAAGATAATGATCATGTTTTAAAGTTGCCCTTCAATAGACTGCTCTGGTTTTGATCCTCTCCAATGGTGCTTGCCTGCTCTAATTCCACTCATCATTTCACAGACTCAGGAAAATGAAAGATCCCCCTTCTCTACCCACCTGCTTCTGCAGGAGCTGAGAATGCCTCCCACATTCCCTACTTCTTGCCATAATTAGAACAAATATTTGACATACAAATAGTCTCTACTTCTGCTGCAGTCTCTTGCTGTTCTCCTGTCACTCTCCTACACTGCCTAGAAAGACTTTGAGTCTCCACATTAGATATGAGTCTTAAACTTCTTTGTTCCACATGTTTTAGGTTCTGCGAAGGGCTTGTATTGTCCTCAGAACTGGTCATCACTTAGCTCACTTGCTCCTTCTTTATTCCTGCCTTTAAGAGCCCTGACAAACATATTCTTACACTAGTTACTCCCTTTGAAGTAGAGAGCAGATGCTGTGATGCATTTCAGTCTAAATCATCCCTCGTTTATTGCTCTGTCCCCCAGAAAGATCCCAATGATGGAGCTAGACCATATGTGGCACATCACATTCTTGTGGCTTCCAGGTCATTCATTCAACATTTCTCTGGGTATGGCAGAGGCTATCAGAGGACTCTTCTCTCTACAGCCCTTTGCTGCTACCAAACCTACAGCTGCATTATTAGTAAAGGGTCAGACCCACAGCCTGTCACAGCAGAGTTCCAAGTTCAGTCTGCCAGAATAGGAGAACCCAGTTCTTCAGCAGAGGACAGACTGAAGTTCAAGCCTTCGTAGCAGCCGCCTCTCTGGAGACAACCTGAAAAACACAGCAAAAACACAGCAAAAGAGCTACCAGAAATGAGCAGAGCGATGAGCCCATATTTGTCCTGTCAGTCATCTGTTTGCCTGAAAACAACTAGCAAACCAACAGCAACATACCATGCTTCTACCGAGATGATTGCTATGTCTTCCCACCCCCATCATGATGACTCTTCTAGAGACCTGCTTAAGTCTCACAAATCTGCCAGACTGTGAGCTAGCAAGATATTCTAGCATCGTTGGCACTGGTACTGCTAGGTGTGGTTTAGACATTAGAGCCTGATTTCATTTTCATCTTGCCTACCACTCTTCCCATCTTTTGTTTAATGTTTCTGAGACTTTGACATCCTTAAATTGTTCAAGGGAACTAGTATATGAAGGAGAGAAATGTTAAGGCAGGAGGGATGAACTGCACTGGTTTTAACTGGAACAATACATGTGAATTCAAAACAATGTACCTAATTTAGAGGGTCTTGCATTGGGGAAGCTCAGAAGACATTCTCCATTAAGAAAGAAAATCTGGGTAGGCATTCTTCTGCCTTTCCTTTAGTGAATAACACGTGAGGGAGTGATCCTGAATCTCTGAGAAGCGCAGATGAAGAATATTCCCACTTTTATTACCAGATGTGCCCTTAGAGTGTCATCTGTCGATGTTTCCAGTTACAAGGAAAATATTGAACTGAAAAAGAAGCTAAATTGGGAGTCCACCTACAAAAACAGGTCTTATGAGGCACGTAAGGGATGTCAATCTTCTTGAAGATAGAGGTTGGATCCATGATCCAAGGCCAGTTGTATGAAGATCAACTAGGCCAAGTACTAGGTCATGCATTTGGGCTATAGCAAAACCATGGAAGTTTACAGACGTGGACGTGATTTGTTGGAAAACTCCATGTCAGAAAACAACCTGGGGTTGTTTAGCCTGGAGGAAGAGAGGCTGTCTACCACTATCTGAAAAGAGGTTGTGGCAACGTGGAAGTTGAACTTTTCTTCCAAGTAACAAGTGATAAGACGAGAGCGAATGTCCTCAAGCTTCACCATTGCATGAGGGGAGGCACCAGTTTGAAAATTGTGTGTTATGAAGAATGTCTTTGTTGAAAGGGTTTATCACAGAATCATTCTGGTGGAAAAGACCTCTGGGGATCATGAAGTCCAGCCACCTACCCTACCTTACAAGCTCACCCCTAAATCATATCCCTCAACACCTCATCGAAATGATCTTTAAACACATCCAGGCATGGAGACTCCTGGGAACCACCTTTCTGGGAAGCCCATTCCAGTGCTTGACCACCCTTTCTATGAAAAAATTCTTCCTAATATCCAGTATAAACCTACTCTGTTGTAACTTGAACACATTGCCTCTTGTTCTCTCACTTGTTGCTTGTGAGAAGACACCAACACCAACCTCTCCACAACATCCTTCAGATACTTGTAGAGAGTGATTAGGTCTCCTCTCAGCCTCCTCTTGTTTATTGACCATCATGTATGCATTGGGTCATTAACAACATCTATATTTTTTTTAATGATCATACAATTTCGGAGAAGACAGAAAATCTTTAACTTGTTTAGCCTAATGGAATGAAGTCTTAAAAAGGCATGATTGCTCTCTGTGAATGCACAAGGAAAGTAACCTCCAGAGGAGAGAGAAAAGCTGTTTAAACTAAGGACAATATTGGCACAGACTGTGAGAAAAAGCATGGTTGTGAATACCAGGCTCATAGCTGTAAGAACTGAAATGGTTTCCCAGTTAGTGAGTGGGGATGAGAAAGAAAAAGCCTTAACAATTTTAGGAATCTCTGAGATAATGCCTGAGATGGCAGAGTTGGAGTTAAGTATACAAGAGGTTCCCTATGTACAGTGTCCCTATACTTCAGGTGTTTATTTTCAGAACGACAGAAAGATCTGATTGAAGATAACAGTAAAATTCTGAGAGACTCCTCTTGGATATATCACTCCAGGAGTTTTATTCTTTCACACCATATTAACTAAGCATCTAGCAGTTTTATTAATTAATGGTACCACAAATTGTCCTTGGGTTATCACCAAGTGTAACCTACACAGTTTTGCCTGTGTAGGCAAATAAGAGACCCAAGATTTAGGATCCTTAAGCATCCTTAAGGCAATCACATTTCCTTTCAACCCATACTGTAGGCTCCCAATTCTTGTACTTGCATGTAGCTTGGAGATAATTTTCAGTTCTGTGAGTGCACTGCTGTAAATACACAAGTATTTCTACACAGTGGTCCCTTAATTTTTTTAATATATGTGTGAAGGTGAAGGTAGTTGATTATTAAGGTGATCAGATAGGGTTGTGAAATTGACTCCTGTGTCTATACAGAAGCTTTTTTTTAAAAAAAAAAATTCCTGCACTTTTCACTTTTCACTAATTCAGAAATGGTGCTACTATTTGCACTCCAGCTATGACTGAAAAGGAGGATCACCACAAGTTCCTGCTAAGCTATGCATGCTTTTGTATTTGAAAGATGAATTGGGGAGAAAAGAGATGGGCAGAAACCACCCACAAAAGGACCTACAATTATGTCTTCATCAGCTGTTCATATTTATATAGTACATTCCTGTCCTGTACTCCAAGCCATGGCCCTTCTGACTTGTGCCAATGTGCAGCAAGCAGGATCAGTGTATTCATGACACTGCACCTAAACTTCTGTGACACACTGACTGGCTTGTTTAAAGCTACTTGTCTCATTGGTAGCCTTCAGTCAGCAGTAGCATCTGTTAAGGAAAGAAGCATATGCTCATCACAGTCCATCAAAATAAAATACAGACAATGACTCTATGTCTATGAAGAATGTGGGAATACTTATTATCATAAGAGTAAAGACCAAGCAATTCATCTGACAGCTTTGGGAAAGAGCAATTTTGAGAGTGGCTGTTGCCAGTGAAATTCATTCTAATCCCTATAGAAGGGCAAAGACCAGTGGCTGTTCTCTGCCTGATTAAGGGTTTTTCTGCCCAGCTTGAGTTTGATAAAGCATCTCAGGAAGCAGGTAGACATGCCAAAATACGTGCCCTATTTATGTGTGTAAGGACTGCATTAGATAGATAACTAAGATTAAGACACAGATAAATAGATTTTAAAAGTCTGCTGTGTGTGCAGCAAAGGTACCTGGAGAAACCCACTGTAAATCAGCTTTCCACTGCCTCTGTTGCCACAGACAGATGGTGAAAGCAGAAACATGAACCAGGCTTCTTGATGCCCTGTATGTTGCTTTTAGTAATAAGTTAATGCAGAGAAAATTTTCTCCAAAAACCTGTCCTCCCAATGGGGGTCTTCAGAAAAAAACCCCTCAAAGAATCTCTCAGAAGCACTGTGTTTAGTCTAGTGTTGTGCTTCCATTGGTGCAGCAGTGTTCTGGCCAAGGGCCCTCAGCAGGGGATTTGAGTAGGACTGTAGCAACAGTGATAAATCTTATACTGAAGTACCACAGATCCTCTGTAAACCCATGCTTGTTTAACTGTTACTGCTTGGAATAAACCCATACTGCAAAGCTGCCAGACAGCATATAACGTTATACCAATGGAAGTAGAAAATTCCACTACAGTCGTAGTGGAAAGCTTTGAGTTTTACTGGGAAAACCCTAGTGTGCCAGGAAACAAAGCATGTTCAACAGTGTCAGTTGCCAGATAAGCAAACATCACTCTCATCAATGTATTGTCCTGGAAAGGTGAAGAGATCAGAGATCAGGATTAGCTCTGTAAGGCTTGGATTCCACAGGAATGCATCTGATCAGGTCTATGAATTGTTCCTGATGACCTGATAAAAGGGCATGGCTGGAAGCTGTGCCAGGGGACATTTAGGTTGTATGTTAGGAAGCACTTCCTCATGGAAAGGGTGGTTAGATATTGGAATGAACTGTCCAGGGAAATGTCTGAGTCACCAACTCTGGAGGTGTTTAAGATTAGATATGGCACTTAGTGACATAGTCTAGCTGGTACCATGGTGTCAGGTCATAGACTGGACTTGATGATCTCTGAGGTCTTTTCTAACCTCAATAATTCTGTGATTCTGTGTTACTCTTGGTCCACCTCAAATATTGTGAATTTAAGAAAAAGCACAGCACTTTAATAAATATTTTGCATTGAAGATGTGACTAAAACTTGGCTGTTTATATGTACATCTGAAATTCTACTTTAACAATATATTACATCTGAAGGATTTTCTTCTTTACTGGCCTTAGGCATTATCACATTCCTCTTCCATTCCTGAGTCTCAAGTTCTGCCAACAGATTTTGCAGTAGCTTAAAATTGTCTGCAAGAGGTAAATAGCTGACTCAGCACTGTAATCAAAGATGTTCTTGACTGAAGGGGTATTTTCAGAGATCATAATTCTACTACAGAGATAATTGCATTTTAGTTCCTCTTTACCATTCTTCTGTGACACAGAAATCCTGTTGTAATTTCCAATTTTATAGTTCAGTCAGAGTGACAGTCTGTTCAAAGTCCCACTCATTCAAGGTGCATATAAAATATGCTCCTATGATCATGGAACCTTGAAAATAATAGTCACATGTGCTTCCAGTGCCACCTTCTTATTAGTTTTCAAAAAGGTAAAACAAGATGATGCCAAGGTGGGTGGATGTGTTGATCTGCCTGAGGATTAAAAGAGGTCCTACAGAGAGACCTGGACAGGCTGGATTGATGGGGCAGTTGTATGAGCTTCAACAAGACCAAGGGCCAGGCCTTGCACTTGGGTCACAACAACCCAGTGCAGTGTTACAGGCTTGGGGGAGAGTCACTGGAAAGCTGCCAGTGACTGGTAGCATCATCAGCTGAATATGAGCTAGCAGTGTGCCCAGGTAGCCAAGAGAGGCAATGGCATCCTGGCTTGTATCAGACAGAGTGTAGTCAGCAGTAGTAGGGAAGTGACTGCCCTCCTGTACTTGTCATAGTGAGACCACACCTTGAGTGCTGTGTTCAGTTTGGGGCTTCTCAATACAAGAAATACATTGAGGTGCTGGAGTGGGTCCAAAGACGGGCAACAAGGTTGGGGAAGGGTCTGAAGAACAAGCCTTACGAGGAGCAGCTGAGAGAGCTGGAGCTGTTTAATATAAAGAAAGGGAGGAAGGGTCTGAAGAACAAGCCTTATGAGGAGCAGCTGAGAGAGCTGGAGCTGTTTAATATAAAGAAGGGGTGGCTGGGTAGAAATCCTGTTGCTGTCTACAACCAGCCGAAAGGAGGTTGCAGAGAAGTGAAGGCAAGTCTCTTCTCACAAGTCACTGGTGATAAGGTAAGAGTAAATGGCCTCAAGTTGTGCCAAGGGAAGCTGAGGATAGGCGTAAGGAAGAACTTCTTTACTGAATGGGTCACTGGGCATTGGGACAGGCTGCCCAGAGAGACAGTTAAATTGTCATCCTTGGACATGTTTAAAAGTCATGTAGATATGGAGTTTAGGGACATGATTTAGCAGTGGTCTTGGTACACTTGCAGTGATGGATGGACTCAATGAACTTAAAGATCTCTTCTAATTAAATATTCAATTATTCTATGATTCTATGAATTAAACAAGCATTAATAGAGACAACTAAGCAGGAGACAGTGCAATAACAAAATGTATTAACTTTTTTGATTAGTACATTTTAATGAGAGGCTCTGAAAGGATTTTTAAAGCTGTGCTGCTAATAAGCTTCCCAATATAGCTGTCTTACAAGAAATTCCCTTGAAATGCAAATATATGAATGGATATAATGAAGTCCATGCCTTTCTCAGGACTATGGACCCCAGCTTATTCAGGCAGCTGATGTGATTGACTGAACTAGGATCTCAGTTGTAGGAGTTAAGTTCTGTTATTTCTCATTAGCAATGCTCGTTCTGCAGATACTTGCTTCAGGTGCCTTTTCAAACACCATGAGCAAGCTTAGTGATTAGGATAAGGGTAGCAATAATCTAGGACAGATGCTCATTATTAAGAGACAAAGGGAAATCTAGACTAGCTGTCACAAAACTACTCACTGCGAGTCTCATGAAAATAATCACTTATGCTCACAGAATTCAGAGTGAACAGGTTCAAGGTCACAAAAGAATAGCAGTGAGATCTCCTACCAAACACCTGTGACTTCTAAAAAACACGTATTGAGGATGGTCTCACAAATGGAATATATATAATTTTTGAATACATGATTTCATTTACATTATATTCTAATCTCACTTTGCTTTCAAATCAATATTATTCTACTAATACAAATACTTGAACATTTGAGCATTGTCTGTATATATAGAAATATACATTATATATGTAATTCCTTAAGGCTGCTGAATTTCTGCACAGATGTAAGAAACTGCTGCCATAAAACTCCTTGGTGTTTTATTCCTTGGAAATTTATTTCACTATTTTTAATTCCAGGGTGCTTCATCCATTGCTGACTATTGTTGCCCTAGATCATAATCATAGAATCACTAGGGATTGGAAGGGACCTCAAAAGATCATCTAGTCCAATCCCCCTGCCACAGCAGGATCACCTAGACCAAGTCACACAGGAACACATCCAGGCAGGTTTTAAATGTCTCTATTTAGTGTTTTACTTGAGAAATAAAACTAAAATTTTCATTATCTGACAGCTAGATGATACAATATGTACTTTTCAGATTTTAATTACATTGAAAGTATAATGTCCCTGAAATCACACACACACACAAAATTACCTCTGAATAAGTTTACAATTCAGATGCAGTCTTACACAGAAATATTAGGATTTTTAAAGTCAGCCAGTTTGGTGCATTTATTCCTGATTCTCTACTATGCAACAATCCAGAGGCTAATCTGTCTGGCTAATGAGCTGGACTTAACTGGTTGGATGGATGGATAATTTCTGGCTAAAGAAACTTTGTTAAATTATACAATAGCCTTATATTGCTGATTTCTAATATTGAGCTCACTGTATGACTCCATTCTGGGTGACAGCTTCTTAGTCTACAGGCAAGTTGCTTCTCCAGGACTATCTTATCCACATATCTTGCAAGGGAAGATGCTGCAGCAGGTGTGCAAATCTCTTGGGACCAGGATGTAGTGTAGAGACAACCACGACAACATGATGTTCCTCTGGGCCAGACACCCTGCACCTTCCCTGGATGAAAACTCAGGTCCATATAGATGTTTAAAATAATGTATTCCAATGAGTGCATTTTTCATCGTGTGTAGCCAGGGCTGCATAGGAGAAATGTAGAAATTGGAATTGGTCTATCTCCTTTCCTTCTTTTCTAAACATTTTCCTTGCTGCCAAGGAAACCTGGTGTAGGAAGAGGAGTTCAGATAGCCTGCACGTGGCTCCTGTTGCTAGGGAAATAACTGAGGATGCCTGCAGAGTTCTGTGCAGAGCTCTCAAGTGCAGTTGTGCACTTGGAGGGCTGAGTTCCATGTGGGTGAAAAGGGTATGGAGAAAACTGAATTGCTATTTTTCATTTAATATCATGAAGGTCTTTAGTGTCTGAGACTGATTTTTCCAGAATTATTCCATCAGCAGTGCTGTCTGCCTGTGCTTGCAATCACTCAAAACTCACAAAGCAAGCCATAAAGCAGCTACTCTAGCTGCCCTGCCATACCCAATTCCCACTCTCTTACTGAGTCATTCCAAAGAGGACGGAAGGAGGCATACACAGATGTCATCTGTTTGGAAATGCAAATGATGACTCCTCAAAAGTTTTCTGTGTATCTGTCTAGCAAATGCACAAAACCAGCAGCAACTTTCCAAGAACAGTGGAATTTATGTCGTTTGCTGAACTACCTACTGGAAGGAAGGATATTAGATTAATTCTCAGGAATCCTGATGATATTTCAAATGTGTTTATTTTGAGGGGAGGTTACATATGCAAAATCACGCAGCAAATCCAATGACATTTCTATTCTCCCACCAGGACTGACACTTGTTTTCTCATTAGTCGACCTTCACAGGCTTCTCATCAAATATGTGCGGGCATGTTCGGCTTTTTTACTATCATGATACTTCTCTTACTCATTTCAACTCTCACTCCCCACAAACAGTTTGCCTTGCAGCTTAGCCAATGTTCTTACTGTAAGGACTCCAAATTAATTGCTCAAATGAATTGCTGGTCAGAAAAAACTTGATCACAGAAGGCAAGTAACATTTTGAGATGTGAAATGAAGTTGTGTATGTCAATCCAATGTGCTCAGTACATATGCTGGATGCTTCTCTTCTAATTGGTACAGTTTCTGTACATCATGTGCAGTATGTGAATTCTTAGTATACAGATTGCTGTAGTCCTCTCCTGCCTTCAGTCTTCAAGACTCTCATTTAAAAAAAAAAAGAGTAGGCAAGCCATTGATCTCCAGATCTTCTTGGACTGGCCAAATAAAAAGCAGTTGCACAAATTAATGACTCACCTGGAGAGTTTAATGATCTTTGGGATTCTATTGGCAGCAGAATAGGAAGGAGCAGCTGGAAATGAAATGAAAGCCCAGTTTTTATCTTTTCTATTAAAAGTGAAGTTGGAATAGTAGAGTGTTGTTACTCTTCAGTGTGTTTCCAGAGATCTGACCACATCATGGTTAAAATAATTAAGTTCAGCCATGTGTTCAGCATTGCTGTGCCTGTCAGTCAGAAAACTAAGTCACTAATCACACTTTATCTTTGTGCTCACTATGAGCAGTTACTTTATGATGCCAACCAACTCATCCTTGGCATCCTTGCTACTGTGTTCTCCTGTTGTCACACTGTGGTGCATGGGGGCTGTAAAGACTCAGAAGAAAATTAGACATTTTAGAGGGTACCTTTGGAAGTTCAGTGGTTATATAAAACTGAGGTCTGTGCTGGGAACAGCTGACTTCTTTTTCAGAAAGGAAAGCTTTCTGAGGTGGTACCGTGCAGGAGAAAAGCTAAAAATGTCTCTTTTCTTACAAAGTCTTCAAATTAAGAAACAAAAGCACATATTTTATTGTGACAAAGACAGTATCTTTTAGAGAATCATGAAAACTCAGTGAAGTAGTAGACTATCATTTCCCTGTATCTCTTTAGCAGAGTGTTAGCTTAAAGAGTAATGTAAGGCAAGACCTAATCCTTGGCCCAGAGCAGTCTGTGCACTCTGAAAAGCCATAACTGACATAGAACTATGTAATCATAGAGTGCTTTGGGTCAGAAGGGACCCTAAAAGGTTGTCTGTTCCCCTAGTAATGACCAGGGACATGTGCAAAGCAATCACATTGCCCAGAGCTTGTCCAGTCTAACCTTGAATGTTTCCAGCAATGGGTCATCTACCACCTCTATGGGCAAACCCTTCCAGTATTTCATGAGCCTCGTCATAAAAACATTGTTCCTTATATCTAACCTGAGTCTATCATCCACTAATTAAAGACCATTACTCCTTTTCCTGTCACAAGAGGCGGCCTAAAATGATTGTCCCCATTTTTCTTATAACCTCTCTTTAAGTATTGAAAGGCCACAATAAATTCTCTCTAGAGCTTTTTTTTTCTCCAGGTCCAACAATCCATCTTAAATGGCCATCCATCTTCTGCATCTATCAGCCCAGCATACGGCTGGCTTTCAGGGCTGTGACAGTACATTAGCAGCTTGTGTGCAGACTTTGACCCTGCAGTACACTCAAGATGTTCTCCACAGGGCTCCTCTCAATTCCTTCATGCCCCATTATGTACTGGTGCTAAGGATTGCCCCATCCCAGATGCAAGACCTTGCTCTTGGCTTTGTTGGACCTCATAAGATTCATGTGGGCCTACTTCTCCAGCTTGTCCAAGTCCCTCTAGTTAGCATCCTGTTCCTCTGGTGTGTCAACTGCACCACTCAGTTTGGTGCCATCTGCAGACTTGCTGAGAGTGCACTCAGTCCTAGTATCTACAAGACAGTGCAGCAAGCAGTGGTCATCCAGGTCTAGTTGATAGGTACCTGGCCGGAAGACCACTGGGGAAGCTGTTGTTGGTCTTCATGTTCTGCCTTACTCAAAAATCACTTGTCCAACTGAACTGACTCAGTCTGAGTCTGATGTGGGAGATTTTTATTCAGTTAGTCACTCGTTTCTAGTTAGCCAGCACTGTGAATTCAGTGTAATCATACAATCATAAAAGGATTGAATGTTAGGGTTTGGAAGGGACCTCTGGAGATGCCACTTTTCTAACCCCTGGTGTTCTGAAAGGTCCTGAAAATGCAGTTTAATGTGGTTGTGAATTCATAGGCTTGGAAGGTGGCTGGTATTTATACCCAGAATATTGAATGCTCTTATGCCAGAAATACCATCTTTTCTAACATGTGGATAAATTTACTTGTATTTCTTTAACAGTTTACAAAAATGTCTTATTTTCATGCTTTTAAAGAAATTGTCATTTTACTAATCTCTAAACCAATTTTTTTTTACTTTACACATCCAAAATAAAACTCCATTTCCACAAAATCATAAAACTAGGATCAGTCATTATGAAAACTAAAGCAGGTATTCAGAACTCCCTCAGTTTGAGGTAAGTGATAGCTGTGGCTACAATTATAATTTGTACAGTTTATGGTAGAACCTGGCTAGCAGATCCAGTAATGGCAATAGGGAATTATCTTTCTCTAGTGAAGCAGAACTGCAGTTCTCCCTGGGAAAGAAAAAGCTGTTACTGTGGTTGAAGTAGGAGAAAACATGAGTGAAGCATTTGACTAGCTCATGATGACATTCTTCACACAATTTTCAGCTTCTTGAAGATTTGAATTTTCAAGGACATAAAGGTGTCCAGAAGTTACGTAAATATGTAACTTAGGGGCATGATTTACTGGTGGGCTTGTTAGAAGTGGTTGGACTCTATGATCTCAAACAGCTTTTCCAATCTAAGCGATTCTATGATTTTATGTTTCAAAAGGAGCAGACAAGATTCTTAAAAGTGCATCAGTATTTGCACCTGTGTGATGTAAGGTTTCCTACAGCTCTTCAGGGACAATAAAGACACGTGCTATAGAACACATCTTTTGGTTGGTTTGGTTTTTGTCTTGATTTTTATTTATGTCTCTAGTTATTTTGTTGGGTTTGAGATGACTGTGGTGATTATAGTCTGGGGGAAGGGACTGCTAAAATTGTCTGTACCCATCACTGTAAGAAGCCTTGTGAAATCTCCTCCCTCCCAGATAATGTTCATACTTGCTTCTGGATAAGTGGTCATTATAGCCTGGGGAGTGTTTGGTAGTGGGAAAAGGGCTTTTAACTGGCCATTGTAAGAAGCTTTGTGCAAGCTACACCAGCCTAAGTTCAGAGCCAACTTTGGCTAAACTGAGGGACTCAGCATCTCTGTTGTAATCTTCTTGAGAAGGAAACCATGTTGAGCAACATCCTATTGGTGTTTGTTGTTCCTGTTGCTATTTCCTGATTTTGAAGGCTCCCATTTTGTTCAGGGAACAAAGAGATGCCATGCAGTCTCGGAGTGTGGTGAAGGCAGAGGATATGCCCTTTGGATCATGTGGAAAGGAGGCACTAATGGCCTTTGGAGACCTGGGAGATCTGCAGAGAAATGTGGCTGTAGAACTATGGAGGAAAACACATGTGTAGGTGATGGAGCCTTAAAAACACCATAGCTCTGAGGGCTGGACCAGGGCTGGAGTAGTCAGATGCTGGGATGACTCATAGTCCACAGAATACACCCATGAGAGCTGAAGAAAGATCATGCAGGACTTTGCCTGTGGAGAGGGATGCCATGTTGCCAGAGGATAAAAAGACTACATGGAGATTTCCCCCTGAGGAAAGGAGGTAGCAGAGCTGGGCATGAGAAAGATGCATGAAATATGTGAATCTCTTTTGTTTCCTCACTGATGGGGTTTTTCTGTTGAGTAAATGAAATGTGCTTTGGTTTTCTCAAACTTGAACTGTCCTTTTTTGCTCATGACTTATAAGTGGCAAGTGAGCCCCCCCTCACTATTTTAGCTCTTTAGAATTTTTGTTGATTAGTTAATGTGTCCTGGACTGGTGTAGTCTACTGGTGACTGTTACATTCACCACAAGGGAGAGTTAGTCTGGCAATTCTATTTGTGAAATGAGCCTTACGCCAACACTTCTGTCTGAGATCACATCTCAAAACTGCATCCAACAGGTTTACTTTGGAGGCTTTTACTTTCCTCCTAGTGGAATAGAACCATCAACTGAGATATAATGAGTATGCCGTACCCTATTTTCTGTACCTTTATAAACTGTCTCTAAGCAGTAACCCAGGAGTCCTCGACAAAGGTCACAGTTTAGAAACATCACCAGGGTATCACAGTCATGGGAAGCTTTATCTTCTTTGGAAACCCTCAGCATTTCCTAAATACTCTCTCTGTAAATGCACAGATCTGAGCAGTGGGATGATAACTAAGCAATAGAAATCTTTCCTGAAGAGGAGGAAGTGATCAAAACTTCTTTATTCCACTAACCCAAAATTTCCTCTGTGTACTGAGTTCGACCTTGACTTGCTGCCAGACACCCACCCAACTGCTCCGTCACTCCCCCTCCTCAACAGGATGGGGGGGAAAAGAAGACTAAAATAAACTTGTAGGCCAAGATAAAGACAGAGGGATCACTTACTAATTGCCATCATGGGCAAAATAGACTCAGATTTGGAAAGATTAATTAAATTTATTGCCAATTAAAAATAGTGTAGGATGGTGAGAAGCAAAGACAAAACTAAAAATGCTTCCTCCCACCCCTTGGCTTTTTCCCAGGCTCAGCTTCACTTCTTCTCTTCATTCCCAGCTCTTCTATCTACCACCCAGAGTGGTGTGTGGGAATTGTGGTTTAGGTCCCAGCCTCTCCTTTCTGCTCTTCTTCCCTCCTCATGCTTTTCCTCTTCTACACTGTGTGATCCTTTCCACAAGAGATGTTCCATCACGAATTGCTCCAGTGTAGGTCTCCCATGGGCCACATCTCCTGCCAGAAAACCTCCTCCTCTGTAGGCTCCTTTCCAGGGGCTGCAGCACCTGCGGGAATCTGCTCCTTCATGGGGTCTCCATGGAATGCACTGCTCTTCATGGCATATCCATCTGCTCCAGCATGGGGTCTGCCCTCAACACCATCCCCTAAGGCTTCTCCTTGCAGAATGTCACGGAGTGCCTGAAGTCACGCAAATGCACACGGGTGGCTCGCAATGCTTTTTGGTTCCTGATGGCTGCAATCTATTTTTTTAAGTATGTGAGTTGTTCAAAGGTAGACTAACTTGAATCATAAGCTGTGCTGGAGGCTGCTTTTTTTCTTTAAGTACTTGCTTTTGTAGCTTTCCCTCTGTTTCATTCTTTACATCATTTTGTGCATATTGATCTGGGCTAGCCAGTCCCTTTCCAGTTCACAAATCGGGCAATAGACAGACTTCCCAAAAGTAACGTGTAGTTTGGGCTGTGAAAGCCAACAATTATCAGGCTGTTTTGGGTATCCAGAGAGTCCAGCATGCAGAAGCTTGGTACATTTTCTAGGACAATGATAAAATCCCAATTATTTCCCTTGTCTTGTTATGAATAGAACAAAATTTCACAGAATGACCTTATAGGAAATGTGAGTTTTAGTTCAGTAATTATTTCTTAATTCTGTGTTTAAATTCATCTCTGAAACTTATTTCTCTTTTCTTAACATCAATTCATCTTTATACAAAACTTAGGAAGAGAGTGTCCACAAAGAACAAACCAGCCACAGAAATGACAGGCACTTAGATAACCAGTCTGTCAACATTTCTACTGCAAGTGTGTTCCAAATAGCTGATAATCTCACCTGTAAAACTATAGCTACAGGATTAAATACTGTTCCTAACTGGCTTCAGGTGAATGGGTCTTTACTTCCTTGCAGGACTGCAGTAATTTAGCTAGAAAATATCACAACATTAAGTACTAACACTGCAGGTGCACTGGGAGCATTGGAACCAAGCTGAGAAGGAAGATAAAATGCCATCAGGATACGAGAAAAATTATGGACAGTTGTTGCCCTTGAAAACAATCACAAAAATAGGTCAGACACATAAAAAAGTACCTATAAACAAATTATTCCAGCAGGATTTTGATGTGGCCAAGATTCCAATGAGTGCCTGTAGCTTTGGTAACATTTTCTTCTTTTTCAGGAAAGAGAAATATTTAAATGTTTAAATTATTGACTTAACTCTAGCAAACAAAGCCAACCCTTAGCAAGTAAGCCATGTTCTTAGGCACTGGACATGTCCAAAAGTCTTGTAGATACACGGATGACAGTTCACCATCTATCTCTCTGGGAAGCTTGACCATCCTTTCAATAAATAGTTTTTCCTAATGTCCAACCTAAACTTCCCCTGGCCCAACTTGAGGCCATTTCCCGTTGTCCTATCATCTGTAACTTGTGAATAGACTTCCAGAACTGCTTCAGTAGGGATAATTTCCACAAGGTGCAGTCCTTCAGGAATGCTTCAGTGTGGGTCACCCATGAGGTCACAGGTTCTATCAGGAACCTGCTCCAGAATGAAACCTCTGTGGCCTTAGTTTCCTTCAGGGCACATCCACATACTCCAGTGTGGCATCAACCACAGGCTGCAGTGTGGATATCTGCTCTGCTGTGCTTCTCTGCTGGCCTCAGGGGAACAACCTGTGTCACCAAGGTCTTTACCATAGGCTGCAGGTGAGTGTGCTCAGTTTGTGTATGACACAGGGTAGAACTAGAGGACTCAGAAATTGCTGTGGATTTTTTGTGTGTATATATATTTGATAAATATGGTGGTAAAACATGAGTTAAAGGCATTGCCATCAGTACGCTTTAAATAGAAATCAAAAAGTGAGGATTTTATTTTTAATTGATTTAATCTTGAGAAGAAGAAAGGTTCACTTTGCACAGTAAAAACAAAGACTTTGAAATAAGTGTCTGTCAAACTGAAGGCAAGATACTTGTGGAGATGTCTGCATAATAACTATTTTAATTAAATTCTGGCATCTGCATTGTATCAGTGCTCACAAGGAAGCTGATGTACAAGAGAAAAACATAGCTGTCCAACATCCAGCTGATTTAGCTTTTTAAATACAGGTTGAAACTTAAATGGGGTTTAAGAAAAATGATATAAAATACTATAAATGTAAACAATTACATGTAGTACCAGAAAAAGAATTTCTTCCATATTTCTTCCATGAGGCACGTGAGTTGTCAGCGTGCTGTTTATTCCCATTTCTCTCATCATTTGTGTTAACAAGGAGCTTTTCTTTTCGGTCATTTGCCAGTGTATGTTCATATCTTTCTCTCTCTCTCTCTCTCTATATATATATATATATAATTTTATATATGTTTCCCTCTCTCCCTCCATATCTCTCTCTCACTTTCACACAGCAGAAGAGTAGAGAGGACGGCTTGGGGAAGGAATTTTTAAAACATTGAAAGTGAATTTTCCAGAGGTCCCAGTTCACAGCCCCTTCCTGCATAGCACTCATTGCATCCTAGTAGATTTTAAGAGGTAGTTTAGAGGCATTTGAATGTGTTGTGTATATTTATTTCTTTTGATATATATCTTAAATGTAATGGCACTGGCAAAGTCTAATTCAGCCCATCCTTGGTTGCTAAGGTTTTACTTCTAGGCAGCAAAAGAGACTAGTAGCCCTGAGACATAAAAGACACATGACAGTGGCGGTTGTGAACACAACACAGGGCAGCATTTCTGTGCTGCTGAAGTTGAACTGTTTTTCAGAGACAGATTTGGTTTTTGCTACAGGCAATTAAATAACTTCTTATGTTAGTTATTTAGTTCTCGCTTCAAGAAAGGCCACCAGACTTTATTGAGAAAGGCTGGAAGTGTGAAACATACTGGAACTTTCTCTTCTCTCTGTGAAACTTTTCAGCTCACATGTAATCTGTAGGAACTCAAAAGACAAGTTTTCTGGTGGTGTTTGAGGGACACTACCCACTATTAGAGACATTACTCTTTCAAATGGAGTCGGTAGCCAGGTAGTCAGTATGTTTAATTGCTCCTCTGTAAACCAGGAAAGATGCTGCTAATGCTGTCACACACTTCCATTGTATGACCATGGAATTAACCAGTCCTGGATGAATGAGAACCATAGGTGAGTTTCTGAGATTTCTTAACATCCATCATATTTTTTGTGTTCTAAAAAAGTAGCCTATGGAGGAATGAGTCAATAGGGCTTCACTAAGGCCTCCAGCCCTGTCCTCTGACTCTGGGTGCTTATTCTGTTATTCTCAGCACAAAAATGCCTTCCACTTTTTCTTGGAATAAAAATACATTGCATAAAACCAAGTAAGTTGGACACTAAGCAGAACATTAGAATCTGAAAGATCATCTTTGATAAATTGCTCTACCCTACAGCCTTTGATAGAAACTGGTTTTGCCAAAACTGTGAATGAGAACACGGTAGGAAGACTTCAGAATACAGAAAGTTTCAGAAAGAAATGCTCATTAAAAAGAAAACCAACAAAGAAAAGGCAGATGATGCACTGAACATTAAGTAGGACTGTTCACTGAATGAAGTATTTGCTTTTGTTCTTCTGTTGTCTTATCCTTCCTAAAAGAATTATCAGTAATTTTTTTCACTTCTTCTGTGAAGAGACAGTCAAATCCATGCCTGGCAGTTGACAGTCAGCTTCAAGTACAGAAACTTTGAGATTTTTGAAGTAAAGGAGCTCACAAGACTCAGAGTAGCTGAAAGAAGGGGCAAATTGTGTTTTATTCTAATGGGCTCACTGTCCTGAATGTGCCTTTAAACACAAATATCTGTTTTAAAATAAAAACAGTCTATAATTCACTCCATGCTTATCTACAGTTATACACTCAGGAGGTAAAATCATGTAACCTGCTGTTCACAGCTTATAAGGCTATGAAACTGTTCATAACAAAACAATTTCCCCTCAAACTACTCCATTGGTCAGATCAGTAAAAACTAATAGCTCAAAGCAACAAATCTGCACTTTGTCCTGTCTTCTCAGGGTATAGGTTAAGTAGGCTGACTTGAAAAAGTACAATTAAAGCTTTACTTGTCTTGCAGAATTTTTATCCACACTTCAGAGAACTTTTGGGGTTTTTCCTTCCTGCAGCATGAAAGGATTTTAGATTAGAAACTTGGAAACTGAGGACATGGATTTAAGAAATATTCAGGTTTTGAAAGTGTATTTAAGAGATCCTGTAGCAACAAAGACAAAAACTGCAGACAGAGGCAAGGCAGTTGTTATGCACACACACAGTCTGTGAGATGGGATTATATTCAGTCACTCCCATTCTTGCTCTTCTTTGCTAGCACAGCCATGAGACAAAGCTCCAGTTCAGCACCAGTTTGGAGACAAAGAACTAAATCTGTTTTGGGAACTACTGCTATCTCAGGCTTGTAAAACATATATGTGCATTCTTGTTCCAGGTAAGAAACAATACAAAGCAGGAGTCTGATGTAACAATGATGTCTGCCATGCAAGTGCCTAACCCTAAAGTAACACGGTTGTGTTGCCAGTGAAGTGCTAGCAAGTCATATTTCATCTCTTCCTCAAGCAGACATTTAAAACAGTTTAGTTGAATCACAGAATCAGAATCACAGAACATTAGGGATTGGAAGGGACCTTGAAAGATCATCTAGTCCAATCCCCCCAGCACAGCAGGATCCCCTAGACCAAGTCGCACAGGAACAAATCACAACTAAGAAGTGCCCCTTTCTCTCAAGAACACAATATAGCCCTGCTATAGAACTTTGCAACTGAAAGAGGAGAAATAAAACCCAGTTTTCACAAACTATTGTATACCATAATTACAGCAACAGCTATTTCTTAGAAAGAAGCCTAGCAATCCAAGTTTATGTCTGTTATATGTAACATGCAAAATACAATCTGAAGAGATCATCACTGTCATCAGCAGAGCTTATATACAAAAGACTCTACCTTCCTAGTTTAACTAACTGACAAATAAATCTAAGAGATTCACTAATTATCAAAAAAAGAGTCAAAGAATTTAGAATATCTAATCAGAGAAGCAGGTCAACATATTTGTTAATTTAGAAGAAAATAAAGCATAATGAGACCAGCCAATCAAGATAGATTTGATCTTTATTACAGTAAATTAAATTATGAAAATTATTGAAAGAGCAGAGAACAGTTGGAAAGTTACAGATGTCCCCCAAATGTATCAATCATTGTCATTTCTGACATACAAGCATAATATTGACTTCCATGTAGACTGCAAATTAGAAAATTAATATACAAACATGAATTTAGAATACCAGAGTGTGATGACTAACCTGATTTCTCTACTTAATAAGAGGAAAGGAAGTCTCCACAAAAATGCCTTCCATTGTTATTCCAATTCTGGTTTTTTGATGGAAACGGGTAGTCAATATAATGGCTTTGAAAGATCCACAAGTGATGACCCAGAACCAGAGTAAACATCATGCCATTAGCACTCACCATGCAGTGTGTATGTGGAAGATGGTTTTGTGGTTCAGACTCATTTCCTATATAATGATCCCTGATTTCCTGTGTGCTGTCTGAAAACTGTCTGTAGAAGTGTTTTGAAAGGAATTAGAGGACAAGTGCTTGCAAAACACCCACCTTATTCATCAGTAACGGAACTTCTGTGAAGACGTTCCTGGAACTGGATGAGGTGGACAGATACAGAGTTTATCCTTAGTCAATACAGAGTGTGACAATATGATGTACAATTGCACACTAGGATCCTGAACAACTGTGAATCTAAAGTCTTGGATATCTAAATCTAGTGCCCAATCGGTGACTGAATAAATTCTAATAAATACTGGTTTGCCTGGAATTATTCTCTGGCATATTCCATTCGCTCATATGTCCACAGCCTGTGACTGTACTTGGGCAAACTCCTTAATTCCTCTCTACTTGTCCCTTAATTCCTTTGTGCTTAATGTTTTGTATATTGATGCCTTATTCAGAAAGTGCAGTGATACCACCTTACACATTGTCCAGGCAAACCTGGACGTACTCTTTGGGTGGACTTAGTGATACCTCCTCTGAAATAGCCTTGTAATGCATTTTATAATCTTTACTGCATTATGTGAATGAATTAGAAAAGAATAATCAGTGGCCCATTTGGAACCCCATATTCTCATACTGCTGATTACTTTAGAAAGAATCTTGAGAGAAAGAACTGGCAAAGCAACATTTTCTGTATTCTCCACACCCACTGCTTAAAGAACAAAGAATAGAAATTCTGATCTGAGGGGCTAAGTGAGTAGTCAGAATAGTGTTAGTTGTTTTTGCAGAATGTTTCCTAGCAAAATATGTCACCATCTTCTTTTAGCATTGTTCTAAGCATCATGGGGATGATGAGTTCTTAGGTGTCTACCTTCTCATATTACTTACTGTATTTCAAAGTAGAATCAAATTCCCAATAAATTAAAGATATACTTCAGATTTTTCATGAGGTAAAAAATAACTAATAACTTGTTACAGTGGTATACAATTAAAAAGTAAGACTAGGAGCTGTGCTCTGCAGTTTTTGTTGTGTTAGGCTGTTCCCCTCTTCTGTGCCCTTCTGTTCTAGAAGAAAGCCATGAGGTGTAGTGTCAGTGCTGCAAGCAATGCGTTTGTTGGGAAAACATACTGTGAATTTATACACGTAAGAAAGCAGCTGGTGTTTGACCTTGATCACCCAGTGCACCTCCACAGTGGAGTTCAAAGAAGGGGAAAATACCCTCAGTGGGCTCAGAGAAGAATGTATCACAAAGAATGATAAACTTTTCTCATCACCAGGGAGGGCAATGCTGGTTTTAGGAAAGACAGCTGCACTACTGAACTATGAGTTTCCCTGAGATAACACGGAACAATGTCTTTCTGAGCCACCCAGAACAGCATGCATGGGCTGAGAGGGCATATTCATGGCTTTTATCAACATGGAGTGTAAAATCTGGTCAACTAATTAAATAAATCTGGAAGAGAACTTAATATGACTTCAGCCCATGCATGCTTTCCTAGGGACTGGGAATGTCCAACACCGTGACAGTACTGTGATTGGACCAGCCTAGCACGAGTTATTAAATTATTATGTTCTTATTTTACTACATCATTGCATCACTCTGCTAATTCGCAAAACATTAGGTTGGACTGGATGATCTTTAAAGTCTTTTCCAACCTTATTGTTACTGTGATACTGTGATATACACCAAATATGCCAAATAATGAGACGGTATCAGGACTATTGTGTGCAGTTCTGGGCCCCCTCAGTTCCAGAAGGACACAGAACTGCTGGAGACAATCCAGCACAGAGCCACAAAGATGATGAAGGCAGTGGAACATCTTCCTGATGAGGAAAGGCTGAGGGAGCTGGTCTCTTGATCTTGGGAAAAAAGAGGACTGAGGGGTGACCTCATGAATGTGTATAAATATGGAAAGGGAAGGTGTCAGGAGGATGGAGCCAGGCTCTTCTCAGTGTCATCCAATGATAGGATGAGGGGCAATGGGTGTGAGCTGGAACATAGGAGATTCCATCTCAGTATGAGAAGGAACTTCTTCACAGTGAGGGTGAGAGAGCCCTGGAAGGGGCTGCCCAGGGTGGTTGTGGAGTCTCCTTCACTGGGGATGTTTGAGACCCACCTGGATGTGCTCCTGTGTGACTTGGTCTGGGTGATCCTGCTGTGGTGAGTGGATAGGACTAGATGATGTTTCGAGGTCTCTTCCAACCCCGAATGTTCTGTGATAAGTAGCTATTATAACAAACATTGAACTTTCCACCTGATCACACAGTATTGAATTCTGAAAGTGGCACATGTGAAAATGTTCTTAAGACACAGTCAAGAAAGAATTTCAATCTGCTATTGAAGCAGATCAGCTAAAATTTGACACGATAATGTCAGAGTTCACAACTCCTGGAAAGCAAGACACAGGAAGCAGAGAGTACGTGTCTGGTTCTCACCCATATTTTCAGTCATGCAGCAGATCAAACCTCTCCCTGACTTCTAGGAAGATGTCCTTTTCCCAGTATTTAACTGTTTAGTTGTACGCTGGTTGTAGAGCTTCTAAAAAAAAAGGGTTACTCCAAGAATAGTAAATAACTGATCCGTTGATAACTTCCTCTTAGTCAATATCATTTGTGCTACTATAGGGGAAAAAAAGGTTGCAGACAGGGATAAAAGACATGGTTGCCTCTGCAAATCATCCTGTGATAACAGGAACTGCTGTGCAAAGACAGCTAGATGTCATGGATGCCTTAGAGTGAACTCCTGGAGAAAATCAGTCACAGGGCATTTTAAGTATACTTCTGCGTGCAAAATAATTTGGAATGCTACTAATTTTGGAAGAACATAATTGTATAGATCCTTTTTTTGTAAAATATAGGAAAAAGTACTTTCAGTGGAGAGATGCTTGGCCAGATGATACTCTATTGTGGAATAAGCTGGAGATAGGAAGCACCACAGCCGTAGTAGTATAGCATTGAGTGCTCCTTGAGTAGATGTAAGTAGATTTTTAATAGAGGAAAGTGTTTTCTGTTCTTAGTTGGTGTCAGCTCTGGTTTTCTACAGTGATTTTCAGTTAAGAAGTTGTCAGTCACTTCCCACTTCAAAAGTACAAGTAAAAGCAAAAATAGTTTCTTTCAGCGACAACCTCAAGCATTGAAGCTGGTGTGTGAAGCCAGCTGGATTTACTATGTGTGCCACATATGTTCACACACTTCATTGAGTGAGCAAGCCACACTGGAAACAGGTTGACTCATAAGTGAAAGTAACAAACTGTAGCACACGTTTACCACATGAAATTAGTGAGAAAGAACCTCAAGAATGAAGTAAACCTGTTGTGAACATATAAACCATGTATTTTCTGATTTTTTTATCACTGTGACACATGCTACAAGGTGAACACAC
Source organism: Rhinopomastus cyanomelas (assembly GCA_013400115.1). Lineage (NCBI taxonomy): Eukaryota > Metazoa > Chordata > Aves > Bucerotiformes > Rhinopomastidae > Rhinopomastus > Rhinopomastus cyanomelas. Next base: position 400,082 of record VXBP01001172.1, read on the forward strand.
AAAGCAGTAGGTGACAGTCTACATTCCTCACTGCACTAGGTGGGGTGGGATTCATCTAGGCAAACATATGTGTCACTGCTCAATTTTGGCAGAGTGCAGGTAGCCTGCCAGCTTCCAGCTGAAGACCCAGAAAGTTGTAGCTGGCTATAAATATATGCTCTCTTCAAGTGTCCTAGGTAAAATAGGACATTTAAAATCACACTAAATGTCTATAGGACAACTCCTTATCTTCTTTGCCCATGTATATATGTGTGTTAGTGTGTTTATATATGTATGCATGTACACATCATCCACAGCCAAAGGAGATAAGCTTCTCTATGTATGTATGTGTGTGCATCTGCACGTGTACGATGTTTCCTTTATAAAAACACATAGATTCTCTGCATCCAGCAATGTGACAGCTAAGTCCAGAACAAGGCTTTCTCCAGACTGGTGTACTGCTTAGGGGTTGCCATCAGCTGCTTTGTCCATGTTCACCATGTCACCTTAACTGGGTCTGCAGTCTTCCCTAAGCAACTAATGCACAGTGCAACCTGCTCTTCAGGTGACATTAATGATTTCATGTTATGTAGTGAGCATTTTACTACAAGTGTATTCAGTCTTCTCTCACCTCTAGATGATCTGGTCTTCTAATGAGGCTGATGGGTCCTTTCAGAGAAGTGTTTTCACAAGACCATCTGTTTTGAAAAACAAGTTCTCAGTCACTGTTGTTAAAACATTGTCGATCATTTGTTGAGGTCTAAGATTTTTAATAACACTCTGGTGTTTAAAGATCCAAAGTTTCCTCTCTGCCAGAAAGGCTTTTATTTTTTTTGTAAACAGTTAACATTTGGCTAAGGAGAAATTCACTCCTTATTATGGAACATTACTCATTCTCATTTCACAGACCATATTTCGAGTCTGTTCATCGAGTGAGAGGCACAATGGGGTACTCAGCCCCCCCTCCACAGGTGCTCCGTGCTGTTGATAGCAGCGTGGAGATGGCAGTGGTTAAACAAGCACGGTCAGCTCCCATCCCCTCTTTACCGAGTGTGAACGGGGAGCAGCCTTGCTCTTTTCTCCCATCTCAGAGACGATGTGCTTGCTTAGATAAGAGGGAGGAGGAAGAGAGCAATTCAGCCTGGAAAGCAGGACTGCATTTTCTGCTTTGCCACAGAATAAGGAAGCAACAGAGTCAAGAGTGCTTTTCAAAGATAGGGCTTTTTTTTTCTGAGGGGCAAGCACTCTCTGACTGCACTCATACAGACTTAAGTTTAAACTATGAATTTTGTATTCTGTGTGATCAAACTGTGAGACACGAGTTACATCTTCATATACTCAGTTGATAGTTTTAAATGCTTGGATTTTAGTGAAAGGGCTGGAATACAGTCATATAATAAAAAAAAAATTGCACAATGATTATTAGTGTGTCCATATTGTATTTAGGAGAGATTATTTGTTCCAGTTAGAGAGAAGCCTTGTAAAATACTTGGCTTTTCTCTTAGGGTTGCTTTCTATGAAAAGACAATAAAAACACTTGAGTCTGAAATGCAAGTTGCATTTGAACTGACTTTTATTCTATTTCAGTCAACTTTATCTCAGTTGGAAAGAATTGTGTGATTATCATATTTTTGTACAAGGTGGTGTGGAATTTTTTCCACTGCAGACTTCCTCGGGTCAGTAACGCAGGCTGGAATTAACCTCACCTGTCTTTAGCCTGTTACATGTGTTAGTCATCTACTGTAATCTCACTTCCTTTGTTTGGAGACAGATGGGCACCCACAGAAGACAGCTGAGCCATACTCAGCTGTTCAGCATCTATGGGATGAATTGCACTCCAGATCATCCTTCCCAGTAACAATAAAGAAAACATAAAAGACTGGTTTAGGATAGATGTGTAAATGTTATGTTGCCCAAGTTATACTACATGAAATCCAGCCTTTGTCTGAATGTGACTGAGTTCACAGGATTGCAATTTTGTGATGAGATTTACACTGTAGATTTAACTTCAATCCAGAGCAGCTTCTAAATACACTGCAGCTACAAAATTCTTCACATTACAGAGCTGGTAGCAGCTATGTTTTTCCTATATAAGGTAATATAATTTCTTATTCTGTTTTCTAGAGGAAAATTTGTTTCTGCTTGCATTTCTTCCCTGCTTTGTTCATTTTCTCTGACAAAGAAGACTAACTTTTCCAGTAATTTTCTTAACAAAAATTGATAAACTTCTACATTTCCAGATTTCTTCCACAAATGCCAACTGCAACTCAATACAGTGTAAGACAGCAACTAATAAAAACATTTTAAACTTCCACTTATGAATTTTAAGAGCTGACTAAGGGGTTGTCCAGTTACTGGATACTGAGTTCAATTACTCTTGCAGTATCAGGAAGGAACTAAAGACCAAAAAAGGCTCATGTTGCTCTCACAGCACTGCTCTGGCAAAGTAGTTAAATAGACTGATCTGACCAGCATCAGTAAACATGGGAACGGGTGATACACTGTTAATGAACTATTAAGGGAATGAGTAATGGTTTAGGGGAAACCATTAGATCTTTACCAAGTAGCTTGCTCTTTTAATGATCCTGCTTTGGTTAATGAATGTAATGGATGCTGGTGTAACATACCTCCACTTCTGTAATGATCGTGACTCAATACTGCTTGACATTTTGATTAAGAACTGAAATGATTTGAAATAAGCATGATGCACCAAATGCATGCATTAAAAATAGCCACGAGAGAGCTCAAAGATAATTAGAGAACCAGCCAGTGTGTTTCTGAGAGAGCAGAAGGATCGGCAGGAGTTGGTTCTTAGCTTTAGGAATAATGGAGTTTTTTCAAAAACTTAGAATAAAACAAAGTTGCTAACAAAGTTTGCTAATCACACATATTTTTGGAAAATGATAAATACAAGGCAGAAGATATGGTAAATATATGGTAAAGATATGGTAGGAGAAATGGTCCATACAAGGAAGAAGATAAATTCTCTAGGAATGCACTGCTTTGACTGCTGAATGGAAGCAGACAACACCCTTTTTTATTTTCTGGTGAAAGCTAAAAATGTGGGAAACAGGTGTTGTTGAGAGAACAGAAGTTCTGCTGGTTGGCAGTGTTCCTGGAGAGGACTCTCAGGTGGTGGGGAAGAGATTGCTGAGCTGCCTCTTACAGAACATCTATAGGACCAGTACATCACCTGTGGCTACTGGCAGAGCTGTAACTGTCATTGCATCCACAAATACTGGCCTCAGTTAATGAAGGTTGTTGATAGCCTGGAAACTCGAAAATCAAACATCTTGCCTTGTAATACCATTCTGGGAGTAGAAACTAAGTACTAAGACTACCCCATAGCACCTATTCTGAGAGTGAAATATGGATAATAGGTACTTCAGTCAGTTGCCTAATTTCTAACAGGATTCAGCCTGTACTGAAAGTCTGAGTAGACAAGTAAGGCTACAATAAAGTTGTATTTTTACATCCTTCAGTGCAGGAACTTGTACTTGCCCTTGTTGACCCCCATAATGTTCACAGGGGCCCACTTCTCCAGCTTCTCTAGATACCTCTAGATGACCATCTGGTGTGTCAGCTGTACCTCTTGGTGTCAACTACAGAACTGCTGAGGGTGTGCTTTTCTGTCTGTTTTCTTCTGGGAACTGTCATCTGAGGGTTTTTTTTAAGTTGCAGTGAATCAGTGGAGTTGACCTACTAGGAACAGATACATTTAGTTTTTAATGTGTTTAAAAGAAGCTGTTAGCATCCAAGGTTCATCCTCTTACCCAAAGTCAAACAGGACCATGCAGAAGAATCAGACAGATCTCCATGGCTCTCAGAATACTCTGTCATTATTTAGGAATTATTTAGATCAAGCAGTGCCCCCATTCTGAAGACTGTGAGTGCAAAAAAAACCAATAGGGATAAAAATGCAGTTATAAAAGCTTTAATTTCTATTTAATTTTTCAAATAACTTTTAGGCTGCTAAAACAGAGTTCAGTCCACACTGGATGCTGTGCAAGATACAGATAAGTCACTTGAGGTGGGGGTAAGGATGTTATTACTGCAAAGGAGTTATTAGTCTGCATGGGATGTACCTCTGATTTTTGTTGCAGGCTTAAGACATCTTTCCATGCAGGTTGTTCTGTCCCACGCTCTGCAGCCTCTGGCTAATGCCTGTAGTATCATTATTTATTGTACCAACAGGCAGCATCTCAGTCTCCAAAACAGCCTGTGAAAACTCATGGGGAAACACTGTCTGCCATTTACACAGTCTCTTTTTATCTGAGTCCTTGGCACCATGATGCTATCTCTTTCTTTAATTTAAATATAAGGAATTGCCACTCCCTGAAGGCTAATGTGCCTTGATGTCTGATATTAGCCTGAAACACACACCCAGGCATAAGACAAATTACACACAGAACCTGGAGTTTGAGATTTGAGCTAAATGCAGTAGCACCCGAGATGCTGATGGTGCACCATGACATGTCCTACCAAGTACACAGGCTTGGACAGATGGCTGGCACCACGGGAAACTCAGACAGGTGTGCAGAGACAACAAAATACATGTGAGATTGAGTTTTAATGCTTTGTTTCCTCAAGCCCACCTACACTTCAGATGTTCAAAAAATAAGGTTTAATTATCTCTCTGCCCAGATAGATTACTTCATTTCACGGGATCTTTGTGGCAAGTTTATTTTACCTCAGCTTTACTCTTCCTTTGTTTGTTTAACAGTAAGACATTTCCCATTCCTTGAGCAAATTACTTTGTGCAAAAACTTGAGCGATTAAGTCACCTGTTCGAGGGGTTTGAGATGTTTTTTATAACATCTTGACAGGAGGCAGTTAAGCAAGAAAAGGCAGTGGAAAGAGAGAAAACAGCAACATGTTTTACAGACACATTACCATTCTCATCCTGTGCATCAGTAGAGGTGTAGGTGGCTGAAATCTGTTAGGTATGCAGTAACTGAGGAAGAAAGGGTTACTCAGCTTCCTCCTTCATGTGGTGCCAACGAAATTGCTCAGTGCATTAAAACATTACCTCATAACATCCCAAATATTTGTTAGTGTGGATGTTTCTTCCCCCATTGAAATGGGCTCAAATCAGAAGCATTCACTTGCAGGCATCTTAACTGGGAAGCCAGGGACAAGAGAATTCATACATCAGCCAGCCGCAAACGAAGTCTGGCCCATCAGTCAGGGTAATAAGCATAGGAAGGGTGTTTTGCTGTCTCTATCCCATATCCAAAACATTGGGTAAATTTTCTTTGTGGTCAAAAGGGCTGTCTAATTTAGAGCTTGTGCTTTGGCATTTCTGTCTAGCACAGCACAGTCAAAACGTACTGGGTTTGTTTATTGAACCTTCTGTCTAAGCAGTTATATTACAAAAGCATCACAGAAGATAACAAATGATTTAGATGTGGAAGCATTATTGACAGTGGGGAACAGACTGTAAACACCCCATAGCAAAGTTCATATCTGTATATGTTGCTTGTTAGGGATGTTTCTGCTAAGAGATGTGGTCAATGGGATGCTTTTAAATGATCAAAAAGTGCTCAGCTTAACCAAAAGCCAGAGCTCTTCCAGAAATGTCATCTCTGAAGTTCTGCAAGTTGTGTTACCTGCTACAAGCTGCTATAGAATCATAGACTCATAGAATCATAGGATGGTTTAGATTGGAAGGGACCTTAGAGATCATTTAGTTCCAACCCCCACGACATGGGGAGGGGCTCCTTACTACATGGGATTGCCCGGAGCCCAGCCTGACCTGGTCTTAAACACTTCCAGGAAGGAAAATCCACAAGCTCCATGGGCAACCTGTACCAGTGTCTCACCATCCTAACAGCAAGGAATTTCCTCCTAATCTAAATCTATCCTCTTTCAGTTTGAAGCTGTTCCCTCTTATCCTTTCACTAGAGTCCACAGTACAAAGTCCCTCTCCAGCTTTCATGTAGGACCTCTTTAGGTACTCTAAGGTTCCTATAAGGTCTCTCCAAATTTCCTCAGCCTGTCCTCATAGGTGAGGCACTTCAGTCATTTCATCATCCTTGTGACCCTTCTCTGAACTTGCTCCAGCATTTCCATGTCCTCCTTATATTGGAGGACTCCAGAACTGGACACAGTCCTCCAGGTGAGGTCTCACCATAGCAAAGTAGAAATATATAGAAATACTATGTGAAATAGTAGCTATTTTGCCCTCTTGCAGATATTTTTACCCTGCAAAGTAACACTGGGTAAAGAGATCAAAGCTCTATCGTGTAAAATGTTATTTTTGGTGTTGTCTTATTTCACTAAGGAAGTAAAAGAAAGACAGGAGTGTCACATAAGATGCACCTTTGCATCCACAGCTTGTTGCACAGCCCACATCCATCGAGCATTTGAACGACAGCACTGAAACTGAAAGACCAAAAGAAAACCCAACCCAAAAACCACCACGTCATTTTCTCTGAGAAACTGAGTCTGAAGTGGTTCCAGGATCCCTGGCACTTAAGTGAGCTTGGGGAAGCCTAGAGATCAGCCTGTGTCTCAGCCATATTTTTTGTGTGAAGATCTCCATACTTCAGTATCTTAAAACTGTCATGCCTAGAACAATCTGTAGTTCTTCCAGTGTCTCAAACCCTGTCATTCTGTCAGGCAGGAGGTTTAGGAACACACTGTTTCCAGGGTCTTAAAGCAATTCATTTTAATTTCCAGAGCAAATGTGCCAAATTGCTTAAAGCAGATTTAAAACACTGGAAAAGCAAACTTTTTTTGTAGGGTAGTTAATCAAACAATGATCAAACAAAAATGCTTCCAACCTGACACATTAAAAAGTAAACATTTCAGGCTCATTGAAGCAGAATCTTCTGCCAGCTCAGACCTAGTTATTTTTTCCTACTATCTCAAACTTTGTAAGACATAAACACAGAAAATTCACTATGCTGATATGATTAGCTAGGGGCACTCCTCCAGGGCAATCCATTTCTTGGGATGTCTGTCCCAGTGGCCAACACATATCTTAAAATCGTATTCCAAGTAACTTCTTATAAGAGCTGAGGCACCAAATGACTAGCTTTTATTTTCTTTATGCAGCATTTAATTTGGCATTCTTCACTTTTGTCAGTTGTATTTTTTCTCTTGAAATGTTTATGGGGGTCTTTTTTTTTTTTTCAATTCTATGACTGAAAACTCTGTGACTTGCAGCTACGAGCATCTACTGTTTAAATATCTTTTTTATGGTGTGACATCATCCACACTGGAACAGTGCACATCTCTACATGGGGGAAGGGCCACTAATAAACAATCAACATCTAAACAAGAGAGTTCATATAAGATTTGTCGCAGAAGCAGACTTCAAAGAAGCCTCACTGTGTGCCAAATCTCCTAATGAACAGTCTTTCATGCTATGATCCAAAGCCCTGCAAACACTTTGTGAAGATTAGAAGAAATTCAGCCATCTAATAAGCTGTGCATAAAAATAGCAGTGCAAAAAGTCAAGTCTCTAACTCATAAGATCCATCAGAATGGTTCCCACAGAACAGCGAGGATGACTTACGCAGAGTTTGTAACCTGACCTTCCACCCTCTTGGAGACAGTTGAATTGTTACTAAAACTATTCCTCTGACATGGACTTTTGCAGTCAGTTTTGAACTAAACAGCATAAAGTTTCAAATGCCTTCCAAACTATAGCATTTGAGGAGCCAACTCACAAGCCAACCTGCACAGCTGAGGCAGCAAAAAGACCTGAGGAGCAAAACAGTTCAGCTGTCCCACTGTTAGCAATCCTCAGTCTTCAAACACCAGTGCTTAGCAAGATCACTGCAGTTCTGTACTGGAATATTCTGACTAGAGATGTGTGACACTGAATATCTCTCCTGTTTTTATATTGTCAAAGAGTAAGATTGCATTCCAAGATTTTATTCTAATAGCTACAGCACCCTGAAAGTGCCTTTTCCCTTAGTGCGGCCAAAGTGATGCAAACAAGATTTGGCTCTTCTTTATTTTGAGCTGATGAAGCCTCTGCCAGTAATGGTCTCCTTTCCACTGACTCACAGCCTCTCATGTCTGAGTGACTCTTTCTGTGTCAGCCTTTGAGATTTTTATCTTCTCTGGAAACGGTGCACCTGGTAGAGATTTATCAGTTGTAGTTGTTGTCTAGCGTGCCTGGCACGCTGACTGGGCAGTTAACTCAATTCCTCTCCTAAAATCCAGCCAGTTAAGGAATTAACTTGGAAAAGGGTGGTGTGTTGACTGTGTGCTGCCAGAAGTTGTACACTTGTCACCATTAGTCCGCAATGACCAGGTCCAGGGTGAATTAACTGATTCATCAAAAATGCTAGTGAGCTGAAAACAATAGGGAGGTCACTTGTCGTTTGTGAGACGTGAACAAAAAAAAGACAGGCTCAATTTGGGGAAAAGCAGTGCACATGTAATTCAAACAACAGGAAAAGTTCATCACCAAAACATACCCATGGTTTTTCCATGGGCTGTGTCATCCCAGCACCTGATGGCTCCAGCCCAGCTTTTTCTGCCTCAAAGCCAACAGTAGCCTTAAGGATGAGTTATCCACCTCGGGGCCATCTCCACGGTCCCTTGCTCTGGCATGAAGTTTTCCTGGGGTACAGATGGGACTGTCTTGTTCCATGCATTTCACCATTGATCTCTATGCTCTAGAAAAGCTCAGTTTCTCCTATATCACCACGTGGTCATGGTGTGCTCAGCCCAGTTACCACATGCCTTCTCCCAGAACATAAAAGCCAAACCCAGAGAGCAGAAAACTTCTCAACAGGTTTTCCCCTTCCAAAAATGTTTTTATGTGTAGAGTCACTGTTTGGTCCAGAGTTCCAAAGGTGGGTGAGTAACTGTAGCTAGGGGAAGCCTGTGTTTTCAAAACTTCTTACTACAAAAAGACTCATGCCTCAGAGCAGGCTCAAATGATCAAAGCAGCCTTAAGCTGCTCTATTTTTACAAATCATTTTAATCCACAAAAGAAGTCACTTGGTAAGAAAAAGTTTTTGGGGAAAGCTTTTATACCCAAGAGTATAAAAGAATACAAAGGGACAAAAGGTGTTAGGAATTTAAAGACTTGCACAAGTCTAGCAGGCAATGTTAATGATTGTGTCACCTACTCTAAATCCTAGGCTAAACCCCCAGAAGTTTTTCTTCCTAGATATTTTTTACGTGCATTAGCACATTGATTTTCATTGCTGGCCTGTACCAGTAATTGATCAGAACAGCAGGAAAAACTAAGATTAAGATTAGAAAAGATGTTGTAAAGATGTTTGCACCCCTAGATTGGTATTCCCTCGGGATTTAATTCATTTAAAACTATTGCTGCAAGCAAAGTGTAGTTTTCTAGGGCCTGATACGTTTTGTCTTTTGAGAAACATTAATTTATAGTTAGATGATGATTTTAAAAAGAGTTTGTTTAAAATTGAGTCTAAGATAATTTTCACACATCGATGTTACTATTCTTGTTCCACTGGATGACTGCTGAACTAAATGGAGATGGATGTTTCAAAGGAAGGTTGCATTTCTGACATGCTGCACCAAAGACTACCACACAGGGATGTATTTATTACAAAGGAGTGTAAAAGTCTATCTTGTGCTGTTTTTCCTTCAGAAAATGCTGATTTGTCAGCACCCATTTCAGTGGATTGTGGGTTCCAATAGATCTTCCTTGATTTGCTATGTCCTTAGCTTCTTGGCCAAGGCCTGGGACAGGCTGCCCTAGCATCTTTCAGACTTCCCAACAACAGTTTCAGCCAGCTGCCCATGTTGGTACCTGCAGCAGGCATCTAGACGACCACATGGGCCAGATTCTGTGCTCCAGGCATAGGTCTGATGCTTGTTCTTTGATGTTATTTCTCCACAGCCAGGCTGTCTCCATCCCATTTGATAGCCACTCCAAGACGGTGGGTGGTGCAAATGCTGCACCAGCATCTTTGACAGCTCATCCTCCCATAAAGCATGCTTTATTTTCCAAACATTTGGCATGCTAGAAGAGTAACCCTCTGGACAAAATAATATAATGATGATCAAACTTTTGAGGCACATTTTCAAGACTTTTCCTTGTTCCAGGGATTGCTGTAGAGTGTGCCAAGCCCCTATGGACTGACCAAGGAGACATCAGCAGGCTGTAGCGCACAGACATGCACCAAAAGCCATCTTCAAATAATCAATATTTCAATTAGTTGGCACTTTTTTTGGTATTTCTCTCAAAACCAGGGTTTTTTTCAGTAAAGCAAAGCTTAAAAATGTTTATGGCACTCCTCTGTACTTTTTCAAAAATCAAGGTTTGTAATTTTTTGAGGTATCTGTTGTAAATTTACCTTAAAGAATGCAAAATTAGATGGCAACAGAATGAGGAGATGTCGAAATCATGGGAGTGTCTATAAAGGAATTTGAAATAAAGCTACTTTTTAAAATTATGTTCCTGTGGACTAAAAACCTGTTTAGGCTTCAGTACAGGTCTTTTTGCTCAGATACTCTTAGAAAATTAATTATTTTAAAAACATGATAAATTCAACATAAAACAGATAATCACAGAACACTAGGGATTGGAAGGAACCTCGACAGACCATCAAGTCAAATTCCCATGCCACAGCAAGACCACCTAGACCAAGTCACACAAGAAAAGATCCAGGAGGGTTTTAGACATCTCCAGAGAAGGAGACTCCACAACCTCCCTGGGCAGCCCCTTCCAGTGGTCTGTCACCTTCACTGTGAAGAAGTTGAAACCAGAAGGAGTGAAAGTGTCAGGATGATCTCTTGGGTCCCTTCCAACCCCTAACATCCTATGATCAAAATAGCTACCAAGTATTAACGTGTTGAAAAAGAAAGAAAAATCTTGTAGGAAAGTGCTATATCCAAAACAACAATTTACTATTTTTTTGCCAACATAATTCCAACCTAAGGGAGAAATGGTAGAGAACTGGATTCTTGGGTTAGTGGGAAATTGGATTAATTTTGAGGTTTTTTCTATACAGGACCAGACCAAAGAATTCAACATGTCTTATGAAATAAAACTCTGGTGGAAAAAATAGAAGTTCCCACTTCAGGCTGATGAACATTTTTTTTTCTCACTTAAAATTTCTCACTTCAAATTAAATTTTTTAAATCCTGGCCCAGTTTGTTCTTTCAGACTGTTCAGCTCTCTCCATCCAGCAATTCAAGGTATACGTTACCTTCTTTGAACTGCTGACAGAGACTAAAATTCTTTAGGAACACGAATGGAAAGGAAAGCAGAGAAAAAGTAAAGAACAAAATGAAAGGGCCAACAATACACAAAAATTCCCAGCAATCCAGTCTTTACTTTTGCTTCTACACCTGGCACTGCACATCAAAGCTTCTCAGAGCTGCTTTGTTTTCTACAGAATGAACTGAAGTGAAGAAGAAGGTGCTTTCAGTTTACATTACTCTCCCAAAACACCTCAACCTGTCACTGCTACCTAACCACCTTTAGCACATCTCAACACAGTGTTTCTTTGCTGAAACACACCGAATCACTGTGTGCTTGCTGCGCTCTGACTTTTGTTCTGTGATACACAAGTGCTTCATGACAAGAATCACAAGCTTGTCAGTAGTTTACAGTGTTTGTGTCTTCTGCACACAACAACCAGCACTGTGAGTCTTTCCAGAAAAAAAAGGCTTTTGGCTTTTTCATATCTAAGCAGTCCATGATGCCTTCTTTGATTCCTCCTGCCCTCCAAGGAATGAAGACATGCATCCTCCAGATTCTCTGACTGTTCGTTAATCTCCATGGAGATTAAATTTCTGCTGAATTCTAGGGTGTGATGACTACAATCTTGATCCAAGGCATCCTGCTGTTTCTGTGCCCAGTTGTTTCACAGCCATCTCTCTCCCATTTCATCGATGCTAGTCCTCAGCTCCACACTCTTTCAACGTGGGCATCGCCTGGCCTGCGATACCACGTGTGTGCTGGCAGAGAGGAGGCAGTGCTTGCTACCTGTAATTCTGATTTTTTATGAGACTCCCCCTCATTCCAATTTCTTTCCTTCAACAGAAGAAACACCTGGGGACACAGAAGTTGTGGGGACCTGCTTCCACCTCTTCTCACCACAAGATGAGCTAGTTCTGGAGCTGTTCAAGGCAGGATTGGACGTGGCACTTGGTGCCATGGTCTAGCCTTGAGCTCTGTGGTGACAGGTTGGACTTGATGATCTATGAGGTCTCTTCCAACCTTGATGATACTGTGATACTGTGATAGTTGTTCCTTCCAAGCTGAATATTGGACTGTGAAGCTCCAACTCAGCAGTGCATCAGTAGTGTGGACATTTGGGGGTTTCTGAGTTCTTCTGCTGTTCAGGGCTTTCATCTTGTAGTGCTGAGAAATACAGGGAGTACAGAAATGGGATTGTAAGAGACAGGGCAAAGGCTGGTACTAGAGACCTGATAGCTGTAAAGTCACCAGTGGTCAATTACAGAAAGATAGGATTGGATTTTGACAAAACAGGTTTTGGGGGTAACAGTACCCCCAAAACAAAGAAGTATCTAACAAGTGAGACAGGCAACATGCATAGTTCAGGTGAGACAGGTTTGCAGATCAGGCAAGAAATATGGTGTAAAAGTATGTTAGGAAACAGACAGAAATGACCCTGAAAGGATCCTAGAGTGAGGAAGAAGAAACCTTCAACATGGGCACCCTAATGCTCCCAGTAGAGTACTCCAGATGCCAACAGATTCCTATAACACTCCAAACACCAAAAGCAGGATGAAGACAGTGTGTTTATGTCTCTGAGGAGCAGAAGAAGAGTGAGTAGAAAATCAGGAAAAGGGGTAGAAAATATGAAGCAGATGTATAACAAGTTTTAAGGAATTATTGTCACTACTGGAATCTTCTCTTTACAGATGCATTCTTCCTATTTTTGCGACAACAGTCATGGCTTAGCACTGATCCTTGATTTAGACTGCTAATATTCTGATTATGCAAACAGTGAACTTCTGATTTTGCATATAAGGTGTGTTTCCTCTTTTCCCAAAACCAAGATCTTTAGTGTAATTTGGGCTCCATAACCGAATAAAGAAATAAGAAAAGTACTTACTGGTGATACCAGTAAAGTGCATCAATATAACAGGGAGTCACAGGTGTTACCATAAGAGCATGGACCAGTTGCAGCATTCATACAGGGCAGGACTCTGCACAAATTGCTGAAAAACATCCTTTGCACTTGCCCCTAAATGTTACCTGAAAAAATGAGTAAAATATATAGTTACCTGGAGCCATGCATGAAGCTTTCTGCTGCTTTGCCGTCTGCTGAAACAGGTTCAGGTTGCATTTGTCAAGTACGTGTAGACTCAAATAAAATGGCTAAATATATCAAAAGGATTGGTTTTGCAGGCTGTAATCCATTACCCCTAAGAGCCATCATCTATCATAGCCAATAGCAGCTTACTTGTGGCAGAGAAAAACTGTCATTCCCTTAGTTAGGATAGAATCTGCACAGACTGTTGCTGATGGAAAAAGCCGTTTACCATCCCCTGAATCAGCAAGCAGTAGTAAAGGAAGACAACACGCAGTCATGCTTCTTTCTTGCATTGCAATCTAAGGAGAAGCAAAAAGGCTACAGAATGTTAATATGGGACTGCAAGGGGCACAGCACCCCTGTGGGTGTCCAGCACAGAGTGCTCCATTTGTTCTACAGACCCACGGGATGAAGGATGTCACCAAAGCAAAAGAAGAACTGATACAACTGCAAACGGTAAATGAGCTACATTTTCTGACAGTGAAAAGTCAGCAAGACTGTCAAAGTGATTGAACATGCACATAAAATGGAAAATTAGAACCAGTAAGCATACTTGGAGCTTGATCTGTTTCCTGATCACTCTGCTTGTGTTTTAGTTGCTTCAAAGCTATAATTAGCTTGATACTGCTAATGAACTTATTCAAACTTTTTATACGTAGACCTGAGCAAGTTCCAAATATTGTGGCATCTGCTGTGGCATCTCTTCCGTAAATACAGCACTGATTACTTTGCTTTTAGCTTGGATAAAAATGAGTATTCATAATTTACATTGTACTGTCAGCTCAATGCATATTCATTATAGAATTTATAGCCCTTTGTAGAAATTCCTATCAGTATGTCAGAGCCTTCAAGTTTTTAGTGAGGGGAAAAATGCAATAAACTCTACATGATTCAATGTGAATCAAGCAGAAGCTGTTTATTAGTTCTTCAATTTTTCCTTGTATACAAACTCTCTTTCCCTACACCTGATCACGTAAGCTGTAAGTAGTGCTATCTTGCTCATGAGACAATCATGTCTTATAGCTGGCTTTTCAGTTGGTTCTTCCTCAGGTCCGCTTGGCAAGCAGGCAGATTTCCCCTCTCCTGCACCCAGGTGTCCCATCCTTGTCTCTTCTGGCCTTCTTGGTTATCTCATCTCCACGGCACCTGGTTCTTCTCCACCAGCTAGCACCATTCCTTAGCTATGTCTTAGGCCTGGAGTAGCATCCGTTGGGTCATGGTACCACATTTTAGGAAGTCTGACTTGGTGCAGGACTATTTCTTTAGTTGCCATTTTGATACGAATATTTCATGATGCAGAAGAGACCTTCACTCTGCCTTCTTTCAAAAGGCACTTTGTTTGCATTTAGTCTATTTTGCCTTTGGTTGAAACTAAATCCTAAAGACTCAAAGGACTGACAGATTTTGAATGAAGAAAACCACATCCTATCTTAGAAGACAGAATTTTAAGACTAAACTCAAATCCTCTCTCATGAGTTTTGCAAGCTTCTGTGAGGAAGTGCAACTCCTGTGAGGAAGTGCAAGATAAAGTTATATGGTTAGCTAAATCAACTATTTCTTTTTGAGGTAGACCACAATCACCTCAACAAATCAAGGGGGAAGATTAGGCATCTTGGAAACCCATTTGGCAGAAGACAAGTTAGGTCAAGGCGTGTAAGCAAAGACAATCATTTGTTCTGTTCTCTGTTTGCTGAACTGGGGAAGGAAAGGCAGAATGTGAGGGGCTCTCCAATGGAGGATCACTACTGGAAGGAAACCACCAGTGGTTGGAATTGAGGAGAATGGTACCACCAGAATTTCCCAAAAGAAATCTCAATTTTTTGTCTTTTAAAATGTTTTTTGTTTTTTAACACAATGTAATATTAATTCTGTTCTGCTTAAATATCTAATATGCTTTTTACACACCTGCCACTGCTCCCACATTATTTTACCCACAGGCTCATGATTTGGCTAAGATGTCATTAGTATCTGTGACTTAGCATACTGTTCTATGGAAAATGATGATCTTTGTTGCATCTCCCAACACCTGACCCAAGACAAACACTTTCACTGAAAGTAGCTCTGGCAGTCACTAGACTCCTCCATGTGAGCAGATCATATTTGCCAAAATGTAAAGAAGATTTCTTTTCTCTGAAAAGGACTTTTTCTAAATGTAGTGAGTTAGTGTCTATACTCTCAAATGGTCGAGTATGCAAGAAGGAGAACAGAAACTAAAGGCATTTAAGAACAAAAATTAAATGCATTTCAGCTGCTGTGAAGCCATCATCAATGTTTACATCAGAAGCTAATGACCTCTGATTTTCCTCTTTTCTGAGTGATAAAGTTATATGGTTTACAGTAAAGGGAGCAACCTGAGTGAATCAGAGCTGCATCATATTGATAGTGCTGCTTTTACTTTTGAAAACCTGTGGTAGGAAATGATGTAACGTGAACATTGCACTACCCTGTTAATAAAGCTCACAGAACAACCTGCCTACCTCCAGAGCCTTCAGAAAACACATTGTAGAGAGTTGTGTCAGGCATGGAGGCCTTCTGATTGCAGTGCATCTGTTCTGAATAAGAGACAGTATTTCTGTACTTGAAGGATTTGTTTTAATTAGTTTTCTATTTCAAACTCCAAAAATCTTGTGTGTTGTTGTAACTGCATCAGTTGGTCTGGATATCAAAATATGTTTTTGAAAGTCTTGTTTTGGGGGGCTATAAATGCCAAAGGCTGCTGATAAATGCATCAACATTCATGCACATCGACAACCAATCACATATTGACTGAACTGAGCCAACACAGTTCTATTTACCACATATTTTATCCTATAACTAAATATTCAACGCTACAGTGCACTCAAAATATTAATTCCTAACTAGACCAGACATCAATTATCACTTCAAAAGGCATAATTGTTTGCCATATTCCTGTATCTCAAACACGAAGACAATCTGCTTTATATCTAAATTACAATCTTTGATTTTATGTTGTTCCAAAGTAATCTGTATTAGGAATCAATCATTTTTAATCCTTCATATAAAATTGAAGTTCAAACAGCCTGATACTAAATCTTCTGATGTTTAATTCATTCACAATAAAGCATTGTTCTGCTTCTTAGTCTTAGGTTGTGAGAAAATAAATCTGATATAAACATGAATAATTTGAATTATTTTCATAGTCAAAAGCTATTAAACTTGGGGAAACTGATTTATCTGTACTGTTCAAGGGAAGCCACATTTGTATTCCTTTTAGAAGTGCAGCTCATCTTTACCCTTCCAAAGGAGTTAGCCATCACAAAGAGCTCTAAAAAGTTGCCAACAAGACTCATTTTGAGATGAAAAAGTCTTCTAAACTTACTGTATCATAAAATATAAGAAGAACTAGAAGTAAAGGTATTTTCAATACAAAACAGGAAAACCTCTAGAATCATATTTTACTAAGTCATACATGTGTGAAGAGCACTTTGCAGGGTTGTAAGCTGGAACATAGGAGGTTCCACATCAACCTGAGAAGGAACTTCTTCACGGTGAGGGTGACGGAGCACTGGAACAGGCTGCCCAGGGGGGTTGTGGAGTCTCCCTCACTGGAGATATTCAAGACCCGACTGGATGGGTTCCTGTGTGACTTGGTTTAGGAGATCCTGCTGTTGCAGGCGGATTGGACTGGATGATCTTTGAGGTCCCTTCCGATCTGTAATGATTCTATGATTCTATGAATACATACATTTTTAGAAACAAAATTATTACATGCTGAGATTATAGTGTTAAGCTACTGACTTCCTTCAAGCATCTAAAACTCATGTGCTCAGACATTTTGCAAACATTATTATGTCTAGTGTTATTTAATTTGATTACATGCTTAATTCTGCTAGCCATCTCCATTCATGGTAAAGGGACTATTCCAAAACTAAACTTCTTGACATGACTAGGATAGGACTAGATGATCTTTCTTCCTAGCATCCAGGCTAAATCTTCCCTGGCAAAATTTGCAGCCATTTCCTCGCCACTACCTTGTTACAACACCCTTTCTGATAGCTGTAGTGAGTGATAAGATCTCCCCTCAGTCTCCTTTTCTCTAGGTTAACAACCCCAGTTCCTCAACCAGTCCTCACAAATCACCTTGGCCTATCAATCTAGCCTGTCTAGATCCTTATGGAGAGTCTCCCTACCCAGTGCTTACCCCCCAGCCTGTTTTGTTATGACATATAGCTTTATTGACTGGGTCCCACATGAGCCCTGTCAGCAGCAGACTCCTCTTACTAGATCATTGCTTTCCAGGGTCTCCATGAAAAATATATGAGACTGAGACAGTACTGACTGGTATGAGATGCAGTAAAACGAAGGAGCAAGCTGACTCCTGCCCATGTACAGTGACCTACAGCTGACAAGCAGACCCACACTCCACATGTGCTTTCTTCATGATGTACATACTCTCAGGAATTTCTTTGTTTATTATTTTTGTCTTATTTTTTTCTGATATAAAACTGTGACTGATGAAGAAACAAATCTGTCATGTTCTGAGTGAAGGAAGCTTCCACTGGAAATGTTTAAATCTGTAGAGGAAGGACAGACAGAAGAGAGGAAGAAAAACCAAGCCCTGAAGACCAGCTGATCTATAGATAAAAATAATTATGTGGGGTTCAAAGTGCCATGGAGACAAAGGTGTCTCCATTTAGGTGGGATTTATGCCTACAACTTTGAGGAAAACCTGGATATAAAAATTCTGTTTGTTTTTTTTTATTGGTTAATGATTTGTAAACTGAATTAGAAATTGGAAGGTTCTTAAAATATTTAAAGTTCAAATGAACAAAAAATTTGACTGGCAATAGTTTGCCCATCTTGCCTGACTGAGCTCAGTAGTTTGCCCATCATTGTGTTACTGACATACTAACATACTGTCCCAGAAGAATCCTTTTAAAGCCTTTAATTTCATTTTAAAGTTGCATATCCCTTGGTTTTCTCTCTCATCTCGGCTGTAAACAGTAGTTTTACAGCCAGAACCAGGCCAGCTTGAAACATTTTGTTCTCATAGTCAGGAGGGACTAAATTTAAAAGTGCTAGTGAGCCAACACCTGTTATGAATAAAAGATCAGCCCAACTTCAGGCTCCAATTTATTTTCCAGTGCACACAGAAGATGTAGTAAATCTCCAATAGGCTGCTCCACAGTTTGTAGGGGAAAACACACAGAAGCAGCAGTACTACAATAACAAAGCATCGTGATACAGAAAGAGCAATCCTTTCAGTGGATTATTGCTGAGGGACAGTCTAAATCTGTAAGCATTATGAGATGGAATTTCTTTATGTCCACACTGTTTAAAATGTAGAACCACACTGGATAAGTATGCTTCAGTAGAAACAGAATATAAAGAATAAATAACTGTGAGGCTGTATCAACACGTTTGATTTAGAGACGCATCTGATGAGATCAGGCTTGTGTTTGTGCTTTTCTTAAATGGTATCTCTCTTCTGGCAGTGACATGTACACTTTGTTCTACTGCATGCCCAGCAAAAGATTTTAAATCACTTCATACGTTTTCTTCTGAGTCTCCATGCAAGAGCGAATGTCTCACTGAGAGGAGTGACACCTTACAACGTTAATAGCCAGAAAATGTATTCTGCCTTGGATGTAATTCAGAACTTCCCTGTTAAATAGATTAAGGCTTTTTGTACTCATTATTTAAGCTTTTTTGGGGGTAATCTTTCCTTTTAATATGCATTTTTGTACACAGGGCTCCCGCATAGAGTCACAGTCGAAAGAAAGTCTTTGAATAACAAACCCAGCTGCATGCAATCCCACTGCTCTGTTACTCTTCCTAAATCCCTCCCTGAAACACTCTTTTGCTGAAATGAGACAATCTAGTTAGCAGGGGTTCTATGGTCACTTTCATCGTGCTGTTGAGTTAATACTTGCTCTTATATTCTCCATATACACTTGATTTATCCACTTGTTGAGAGGAAGGCGTACTCCCGATAGCTAATACAGGCAGGATGGCAGTCTTCAGCAAAATCTGTGGAAGCATTGATCGTGGGTACGTGCCTGGATTGCTGGTGTAT
Source organism: Rhinopomastus cyanomelas (assembly GCA_013400115.1). Lineage (NCBI taxonomy): Eukaryota > Metazoa > Chordata > Aves > Bucerotiformes > Rhinopomastidae > Rhinopomastus > Rhinopomastus cyanomelas. The sequence goes on from VXBP01001172.1 coordinate 419,330, forward strand.
GCTGAAATCAATAGTGAACATCATCACTGCTGCTGTTTGTCATGCTGGTCACACTAAAATGAAATATAATGATATGTTTTACTCCCCTGTGACTGAGCCTTCAAGACACAGACAATATATTCCTTAGGCATCAGTAGACAATCTGGCTTTAACCTCTAGGAATTGCCATACTACTGATAGTAGAACACCAAAAAGCACATGAAGAACTATAAAATCTCAAAACCACAATCTACCAAGGACACAAGGAAGGAAGTAATGTAGATTCACTCTGAGGACACCCAGGTAGTGCTATCAGACTACATGGGAATTATCAGTACAGCTTTTCATTTTATTGGATGCATCATAGTCTCCTGTCAGCACTTTCAGAACCCCCTGGAGTTGTCTGTGACAGCAGAGTTTCTATGTGGCATCTGTTTAAGCAATAGAAATATGTTACATGTTTTCCTTCTGTTCTAACAATAGCCTTGATAACATGCAAATTGTATAGTTTACAGAGATATAAAAGAGCAAAGCAGATACAGATAGCTGCCCTTTTCTGCCTGCTTGCTGCTTAAACCTTGGAGACACATTGTTAATGATCATGTTCTATGAATTTATAATTATAAGGCTCATCTTTCACTGGGTGATATTCCTTACCAATGTTATCCTGGCTTTTGGAGGTTAAGAAATAAAATAGACATTTGGTTTATAACTGAAGTGGTAAAATGTTATTTGATGTAGTAGACAGAGTATTTCACTTCAAAGTGGAGAAATCTGGATCATAGAATTTCTGCTTCACATTCTGAGAGTCCAAAACAGCCTTTGTATCTTGACTATCATTTCTCAACAATAATTTTACCACTACCTGTATTTCATAAGGTTTGTAAAATCAGGCTCAGAGATAGATCCTTTTGCAAAGTATATCCACAGTCTGTCTCTAATGGAATTTTGCCATGTATTCATCCCATTTTATGCAAACTCAAAATTGTGCTTGTATTTCACAGTGTTGTTGTAAAAAAACCAAACAGTCTGCCTTCATTAGGTCACCCAGGAGCTCTTCACTTTGGCTGCTTTGCTGTAATTGTGGTTTATGAGAGCTAGTGCACGCTGTGACATGTGTAACATTGCACCTCTGACCCCGACTTCTAAATCTCGTGTCTATCAATATAAAGAGCTAATTAAAACAGCTCATCATCAGCTCTCAGCTACCTACAGGAATGATGCTTTTACATTTCACTTTGCAGTGCCTAGAACTCAACTTTGGTGACAATGACGTGCTATCTAAAAAATATTCTCGTGCTTTCTGCAAGGTATCAGTGAAGCTGGCTTAGAGTAGCTGGTAAACATTCAGGTTTATTCCTTCCTGTGTGCACAAAACAATCAAACATGGAGATTTTGTTTAGGTAGATGCAGTTGACAACTTCCTCCCCACCCCCAACAACTGTCTATAGTTCATTGGAAAATCAAGTTGTGACAATATTTTAAAATCTGAAAACAGACATTTTTTAATACGGAAAAAATGTGACAGCTTTTACTCCAGCCTGATAGTAAAACTAGTTCACATGTTTTCTGTTATTATCATCCTCCATACGACAGATTTCCTGGCTAGAATACATTTTCCTTTAATGCTCTATTGCCTCCTGATCCTAGGACTTCTATCTTTAGTGAGTCATTGGAAGTGGAGTCTGATTGGAAAATGCAACCAGAAGGAGAAAGCAGTGACAGTGGGAAATCACACTATGACTTCCACGGCAGAAGCATTTCTAAATGGAATTGTGCACCTGTGGTGAAATGCCTGAGATTCCTACGTGCTTTTCTTAAGTTTTTATCACTAAAACCATTCATACAAGCAAGTCTGTTTTAAAGAAAAACATATTAAATCAAAATTAAAATCTAGAACTTAGTTTAAAAAGTCTGGAAAATATTTTTATATCAATGCTTTTTATTTTCTAAAAAAAGTCATTTTAATGCAATGTAGAACTACAACATTTTGTGTTTGCTGCAGCCAAGGCTGCCCTTGACCTTCAGATCACTGACAGGCCCGTCTTTATTTGTTAATACAAGGTGCAGCAGTGCACCACTGCACCACCTGTATCAGAATGCTATCCTAAAGGCACTGCAGGAACCTCCTGTATCTAGTGGAGTACCCCAGTACTGGAATCGGTGCTATTCAATCTATTAATTGATGACTTGGGTGAGGGATTAGGGTGCACTGTCAGCAAGTTGGCTGATGACACAAAGCTGGCTGGTGTCGCCAACACTACCTGCTGACTGTGGTGTCATTCAGTAGGACCTGGACAGGCTAGAGAGCTGGGCAGAGAGAAATTGAATACAGTATAACAAGGGCAAGTGTAGAGTCTTGCATGTGGGCAAGAACAACCCCAGGTACCACTATAGGATGGAGAATGACCTGTTGGAGAGCAGTGTAGGAGAAAGGGACCTGGGGGTCCAGGTGGATAGCAGGATGACCATAAGCCAGCAGTGTGCTCTTGTGGACAAGAGGGTCAACAGCATCCTGGGGTAGATCAGAAGGAGAGGTTAGCAGATCAAGAGAGGTCCTTCTCCCCTTCTACTCTGCACTGGTGAGACCAGATCTGGAGTATTGTGTCCAGTTCTGGGCCCCCCAGTTCCAGAAGGACACAGAACTGCTGGAGAGAGTCCAGTGCAGAACAACAAAGATGATGAAGGAAGTGGAGCACCTCCCTTATGAGGAAAGGCTGAGGGAGCTGGGTGTCTTTAGTCTGGAGGAGACTGAGGGGTGACCACATTAATGTCCATAAATATGTGAAGGGTGGGTGTCAGGAGGATGGAGCCAGGCTCTTCTCAGTGTCATCTGGTGATAGGACAAGGGGCAATGGTTGTAAGCTAGAATATAGAAGGTTCCATATGAATGTGAGAAGGAACTTCCTCACAGTGAGGGTGACAGAGCACTGGAACAGGCTGCCCAGGGAGGTTGTGCAGTCTCCTTCACTGGAGACATTTAAAACCCACCTGGATGTGTTCCTGTGTGACTTGGTCTAGGTGATCTTGCTTGGGCAAGGGGAATTGGACTGGGTGATCTTTCGGGTCCTTTCCAATCCCCAATGATCTTTGTAATTCTGTGTAAATGAAATCCACTTCAGGTAAATGTTGATTTCTAAGGTGTAAACAGACTTTCTGCTTTATCCAACAGTGAGAAATTTGGCAAAGCAATTAATGAAGTCTGTTTGCCAACCACAAAGAGGAACACAAGAGCAGTGAAGAATTTGATACTTGCATCTATTCCACATTCTGCCCTTTCACAGTAACCAAAACCAGTCAAGACTGAACTGCAGCTTTACATGGCATGTAACTTATCACAGGATTGGTTTTCTGAATATAGTTTTACACTGTGAATCAGCCCAGGTTCTACATAGAAATCAGTCACCATCACATCATCACACACAAGTTTTAGGCATCCTCAAGCAATAGAAGCTCTTGACGTGCACTGTTACCCACAGCAAACACATTAAAATTACCTCCCTTTCCCTAATCTCTTTTAGAGCATCTCGTCAATACCACCATCACCATGTTCACCTTCAGAACCATCAGTTTTCTACCCAATGCTTCTTATCCGTGACATGCCAGCAGTCTGACAGACTCTGTGAGTTCTGATACATCATTTCCCAAATGTTCCAAGTAGCTTCCTCCTCCTTTCCAGTGGTTACTGGAACACACAGATGCCACTTTCATGTGCTAACAGTTTATTTGCATGTGAGAGCAACTTTACTTGGATGGCATGATATGCCCTTGTCTTTCCATATTCTTCATCATATATTTGCTCTTCAGAATCCAACTGACTGTTTCTTCAGCACTGAGGGCTTCTCAATACAGAGGACCTGAATTAAACTACTTTTTCTAATAATGAAATTTAGGAAAGTGTTCTATTTCTAAGGTATTATCTTTTGAGGTCCCTTCCAATCCCTAATGTTCTGTGATTCTGTGTGATACTGTGATCTGTGATATTGTGCTGTATTTGGGATATAGCCTGGTATTGATTGGGATGTGACATTGATTGGGATATTACTAATTTAAAGTTATGTTTCTACCATTTGACTTTAAAGTTAGGAAAATAATATCTAGTATTATCCAGCACAGTCAGCAACATGAAGTCATCATAATTATTACCAGCATTGTAAGAATGCTTCTGTTACTAAATGACAGGATGTAACAAGGTGTGCTCTGTTGATCTATATTAAGCTCATTGACTTGCCAATAGTTATTGAGAGACTTCAGGTGAGGTTTTTTGTTTCTTTCTCTTTATCTGCATAAGATGAAGTAGCAGTTTTCTGTAAGTTGCTGAAGCCCTTTTGTTCCTTTTCTCCATATTCATGCTGGCTCCTAACTATAACCTTCCAATGTGATTGAAATAATTCACAAAGCATGACACCTGCTGATGCCAGAGGAGGGTATGCTGGGGAGACTTTGTGGTTTCCACTGGAAACCTTACAAAGCTCTACAGTTTTACATGGAAAAATAACACATAAGCCTTTAGCTTTGAGAGTTAAGAGTTTTATGAGTCAAGAACTCCCAGAGTGAGCTTCAAGAACAAAGGAAAAACTTGCATCTGATTCAGCAAGCCACCTAATGTTTATCACACCTCTCTGTTAATGACAACTGAGGTTTCAAAACCTTGGGTCAGAACTAGTTGCTGCCAGTTTGCATACACTTTCCATTGGCTTTGTTAATGCTGGCAACAGAAGGGTGGATTTCCTTTTGGCATTCTTGCTTTTGCACATGTTGTCTGTGTTTTCTCACTCAGATACTGACTTCCTTGTCTTTCATTAACTCACCTGAGGAAATGTGGAGATTTTAAAATTTTAATTTTAGGTAATCTTGATCAATTGACTTCTGTGTTTCCCTCCATTGGTAAAGAAACTATACTGTGAATATTTGAATACACTCATCTGGGACCATCATATGGATTCTCTGTATCTTTGGGAAGGTACAGCAATATTGCAACTCTGGAAATCTTTATAATCTGGTGAACAAAGCAGCCTCTGCCTTCACAGTTTTCTTGGCTGGAGAGCACCATCAGTCGTCCCTGGTTCATTTCAGAGTTTCTAGACAGCTCATCATTACCTTTACAAATACAAACGTAGAGGGTTTTTCTGCTGTCTCAGACAACAGAATCACAGAGTCTCTTTGATTTGAAGAAACCTTCAAGATCTTGACTGTCAGGTTAACCCCTAAACCATGTCTCAGCATGTTCTCCTGCACTGTTAAACCAGTGAGTGTGGTTATGTCCTGTTGTGACAACATTGCACCCCTGAATGGAAACACCTGAAACTGAAACCTTTTCTGCTCAGTTCTTGTTAAGCAGAGGGGCAGTGGCTGCTCTGCAGCTTGAGTTATAGCAGGTAGGAATGGATGCCCATGGCAGCCACAATTTCTAAAAACATCCATCAGCAGAAATGTCCACACTGATAAGATGATAGCTATGATTCTTGGTGGAAATTACACAGGCTGCCCAGGGAGGTAGTGGAATATCCTTCTCTGGAGATGTTTAAGACCCGCCTGGATAGCTTCCTGTGTGACTTGGTCTAGGTGATCCTGCTGTTGCAGGGGGATTGGACTAGATGATCTTTCAAGGTCCTTCCCAATTCTATGATTCTATGAATACCTTTGAAGTTGAGCTGAATGTGAGATTCTTCTTGCCTTACTCAGCTATGCATAGCTGTTGTTTTGTTTTCAATGACTACACTGTGTTCTGTTTTTAAATCAGACATTGGTATTTTGGTGTTAAGACATATTTTCTCAGTGACTTGTTCAGAAGCATGAATTTTGTTAACATATGAAAGTGCTCATTTTTTTTAATAGGAGTTGACTTGTTTTTTTTCCTTGTAAATGAACAAATTCTTATCAGTTAATGTTAATTGTTAGATTTTATTCTGGAACTTTTCACCTAATAGGAGATAAAGAAAAACAGTGCTTAGTAATGCTTATAATTGAAATAAAAAGAAAGAAGAAAAGCAGCTGCTTTCAAAAGGAAAGATGCAAATCATACTTAAGAAACGACTGTGTTTTCCTTCACTCATTATTTCCATATTTCTTTTAAGCATAAAGTGGCACAAGGCCAAAAAACCAGTTACAGTCACAGATGTGGTAAGATCTTTTACTTTTCTCCTTTGAAAGAAGTACTGAACCAGAAAGCAATTTCTGCAGACATTCTTGCCCTCAGCAATAGCAAAACATGTCCTCTCCAGATTTTGCAAGATACAATGCATTTCATTAGTAAAACAACCATGAAGACTATCTGAATAGGATCTTTGCTGGCAGTATTTGGGGACTATGCTTCTTTTTATTTTTCATTGCATTACTGTATCTGTACCAGAATACAAACCTTTTTGTTTCATTGATCAACAGCATAGAACCAGAGTTAGCGTGCTGGTGTAACCCATGCTTGAGTCAATTGTGAAAAAACATCTTTTAGAAAATGAGCTGACCCCCAAAGGACAGGACAGGCAAAGATATCAAATGTTGTATGAGTGATTGTGGTGGAGTACTGAAAATCTGTGCATGGTGTCTGGAGAGAAGCCATGTTCACTCTGATGTGCTCACTGGTTTGGTTCACTGCCTTCAAAAGGGCATTTGTTTGCTGTCCATTCTTAGCCCTTTGAATCCCTTGTGGTTTGATGATACATAATGCTGCCTCACATCCTCACGTGGGCTAGAGTTAATATTTTCAGAGAGACATTGACTTGTAAATGAGGTTCCTAAAAATAGCACCCTAATATTATCCCAGCTCCTGTAATTAATTGTGGTTTAGACCTGGAGACCTCTCATACTACAACCAGTACTCCAAAATTCTATCACTAGAAAAGTTTGAAAAGCTGGGCATTAGAAGGAAATACAACTGTCCTTTGCAATTCTACAAAACTATTTCACTTCAAAAAACTGAGTAGAAAGCAAGATAAATTTGATTCCTAATATGATACCTGTAACATTCAGAATCTTTATCACAGTGCCATAGCTGCTTTATCCTTGGGTGGGCTGCCTGGCTCTCAGATAAGAGAAAATTTCCTTTCATTTCATTTAAAAATAGAACCTTTATAAAAAATAAAGCTTCATTGTTTGAGTGTTCCAACCCATTAACAAAATATTGATGAGACTTGTAAAGTCTTTATCAATTCTTATTTTATATGCAATCACTAATATTTTTTTCCTTTTTTCCCCTTAATATATTGTTTACTGCAGGTTATAACATCTCTGTGAGACAGCCTAAGGACAGATATTGTCTGCCAGACAGTCCTGCCTCTTTCAACACATTTTGCCTGGGGTAAGATTTCTAAGTTTCTGTCACAAAGTTTGTCCTCTGATTGTGCTGAACAAAATAAATTATGAAGAGCTACCAGGTTCTATGTTGTCTACAGCATTTGAGTGCTCACCTTTGTGTAGTGCTTACCTCTCTGTAGAGCACAGAATATGACAGACAATTGCATTTTGTCAGAAATGTGCTTGCAGGTTTCAGCTGGCTTTAGAGTAGGAGACATTGCAAATGATTGTGCAGTGCAGCTTTTGATTAAATATATGTCTGTAGGTAGGAGATCTCGTGTCAGCTTTCCCACTGTCTTCAGCATGGCTGTTATTTCAGCCAATTGTTGACATGCACGGCCTTCATGTTTGATTTTATCCTTCTGTTTTTCATTACTATTTTTAGACTCCCATTGCTCCCTAAATTCACATGTGATGAGGGTAAGAGGTCTGAAGGGTAGCACAGGGCTTCCGTGGTGGCTCCAGGGAGGCTGTATGCTTGTGGCAGGAGCACTAGGTTGATCCCTGATTCCATGTTTCTTGCACATGTCATGAGCCCATGGGGCCATTCAAGAGAGTTCTGCACCAGAATAGACAGACAGTGATTGCTTTCATGTTTAGAGGTTTAAGCATCCTCTGATAGTTATACCTCTTTATATGAAAGGCAGAGGTGTTGGCAGTGGTGTCACTACAGTGAGCAAATGTACCCCATCACCACTCGACACCTGCCATACTCTGACAGATTTTTTTAGCATGTGCATGCACATTGCCCTGCACATATGCTTATGCAGTCAACATAACCATTCTCTGTTAGAAATTCACTGAAATAGATCAAGACTCCCTTAACTTAAAAGAGGCTATTGGTTTAGTGTCTAATTAAATAAACCAACATGAAGGTTGGTGATTTGTATTTAAGTGTGCATTTCTGTGGGTTTAAACCAGGTGTCTGAGAGACAGCAACAATGAGGAAAGAGTGGAGAGAAAGTATTTAACAATGGAAAAGGATTAGAAACAGTTTCCTCTCTTACAAAGCTAAAAATAATTTGGTAGCTTTGTGATGAATCAGTGATGTATCACAATTCTGTGTAAATACATGCCATAAGTCAATTAAAAATGTTTGAGCACGCCATAGAAAGTCTGAATTACTTTAATGTAAAAATAATTTTAAAAATGAATCGAAGATTTTAAATGCATAAAATTTGAACAATAACCTACATAAAACAGGTTATAAAAGCCCAGCAAATGATAGATCAAAATGTGCTTTAAAATTTCTGTCATTACATTCATGTGAATAAAGACTACTTATGCAAAAATAGATCTTCACCAATACTTCACCATGGATATTGGTGAATACAGCAAGAAATCCGTGAGGTTAATGGTGTGCTAGCTAAAGCACTATAGCACTTATTCTTAGGATAATGAGGCATTTCCATGAATTTATTTATGAGCACATTTGCCAAGTGACTAACAGAATTATCCCCACAGAAATTTAAAGAAACCTATGAAGAAATAAACAACCAATATAGTTGCTTTGAATTTCAATGATTAAGCACAACAGACAGCCCAAAAACATTGTGTTTCAAGGAACCTCAGTAACATTGAGTTCCCAAAAAGAACAGTGCAAATGCATTTGAGAAAATTAATATCACCATATACACACACACACAGACACACACACACTGTAGAGCACATACATATTATTACAGTTAAACTATACTCATTCACACACGGAAAGATCATTTGCATCATTCCACTGAGGTCTGCACCTCCAAGGATTCTCCTCATCACAGGATCACAGAACATTATGGATAGGAAGGGATGTCAAAAGATCAGCTAGTTCAATCCTCCCGCCACAGCGTGATCACATAGATCAAGTCACATAGGAACATATCCAGGTGGGTTTTAAACATCTCCAGTGAAGGAGACTCCACAACCCTCCTTGGCAGCCCATTCCAGTGCTCTGTCAACCTTACCATGAAGTTGTTCCTTCTCATATTTATATGGAACCTCTTATGTTCCAGCTTACACCCATTGGCCCTTGTCCTATCACTAGATGACACTGAGCAGAGCCTGGCTCCATCCTCCTGACACCCACCCCTCACATATTTATAGACATTAAAGAGGTCATCCCTCAGTCTCCTTTTCTTCATGCCACACCCCTCATCATTCAACTTAAACCCCATAAAAATATATTTCTGTATATAAAAAATATATAGTACTATAACAAAGCCCTCAGATTGTGTCAGATGCTTTAAACAGGTGAGTGGGGAGGGACGTCAAGTTAAAAATGTTCCTCAAAACTAAACTAAATAAAACCACAAACAAATTAAATTCAGACACCACAGTTTGGTTTGCCAGTGTATGCACAAATTCTGTGATTATGTCCTCTGGTTAAAAATATTGTTATTTACTGTGTCTCATTAAGGGCACAAGATGTCCATTATGACTATCATAGAATAATAGAATCATAAAATTGTTAGGGATTGGAAGGGACCCCGAAAGATCATCGAGTCCAATCCCCTGCCACAGCAGGATCACCTAGACCACACAGGAACACATCCAGGTGGGTCTTAAACTTCTCCCAAGGCAGATATGAATAGCTTGACACCAACCACCTCTTCAAGCAGATTGTGTCCCTGTCTGGGAGAAACACTTGGTAATGTTTTCTTCTAGATCATGCGTTGGAGATTGCTTAATGAACAATAATGGAGAAAATAAAGTAGAAAGCAACATGCAATTTCATGTATATATTTAACTAGAATTTTCCAGACGGGACACACAGATACAGGAGACAAAGATACGGGACACAATGCTACATAGGAAAAGCTGTATCTTTATTACATAAATAGACATTAATCATGGGAAAGAAGACAATAAATTGCTTCTTCAGCTTGTCTGACATTTTCAAAGACAGATTCTTTTTTTATTAGGCACATGATTTTACAGACAATAGACAGATCAGAGTCTGGATCATGTCCTGCTACCACAGAAGATTTATTTCTCAGATTAAACTGGCAAGGTGCAGCAGGTGGTGACCGAGACCACTTGCTGCCAAGAAAAGTTTCATAAATCATTGCAGAACAAAGGGTTAACTTTAAATACATGGCAACTCTGGATTAAGCTGACTTCCTCCAAACCTTCCAATGAGCATCAGGAGATTTGAAAAGCTGTTCTGAGAACACACGCTAAGATAACACTTAAAAGCAATGGTTCAAACAGCACGGCAGAATGATGAGTGGTTTTGGAACATGCCTAGGAAGGTCAGCTGAGCTTGTCTTTAGAATTACTGGTCCTGCTCCTGATGAAAAATATTCTCATCTAAACAGCTCTTGATCTTTTAGTACAAGCCAGTTAAATTGTGAGAGACAATACTGCTGGAAAAAACCCCTCCAAACAACTCTGATTCCTTAAAAGAATATAATTCCCTATATAATGATTGAAGCCAGGATTAAAAGCCAGGGAACTTTAGGGATGTGTGTGTGTGATTTAGTGCTACTAACAGGGTTATTCATAAAACATTTTGGATTCTTAAATAGTTTTCTCTGTCTTCTTACGATAAAGAAACTACAACAGTACAGTGCACAGTGTCCACAGTGTATTTAGTTATTTATTTTAGATTTAGATGGCAGAAAGACAAAAAAATTGAATAAACATACAAAACTCAGATATTTCCTATTCTACAGACGGTACGAAATTCTAGCTTTGATGGTGGTCTGTGTACATTTGGCTGCTGAGAGTCAGCTGTGGATGCTGGGTGGGGAGGGACCCACCTGAGCAGCAGGTTCTCATGCTTGTGTCTGCCCTCAGGACTCACAAATGGAAGACAGGCAGTTACTTATCTACTGTACTTATGTACAGTTACTACAGGAAGTAGTCACTTACTGTGGTGACTGCACAGATAAACACACCCCACTGAGCTGGCATGGCTTCTGTGGATGTATGCTGCCTTACCTGAATCCATAGTGGGTTGAAAAGTGTTTCAGACCCATCCATCCAGCTGTTTGAACATCACTGCTTGATCCTTGAATGATGACTGATGCAAGGTTACCCAAAGGAATATATAGAGCTACTATTATCTGTGTCATTAAGCTGATGGAAGGTCACTTTGATGAAGGGACAAAAAAGAAGGTAAAGTCTCTTGAATATCTCAGGGTTCCTGCATATCAATGCAAGAAATACAGATTAAAAGAAAAAAAACCCAAAACTTCAAAAAGATATATCAAAAAGTCATATCAGACACTGACAAAAATATTGATGGAGTTAAATGGCTTGGTCAGAGAGGAGCAATGGTATCTATTTGTACAGTCAGTAACATGAATAAATGACCCAAAGCATCTGTCCATTGGCAGAAAATAAACCTAAGAAGAAATATGAAAGCAGTCTTTAAGCACATATGAAAGCTGCAAAAATGAATTGAGACAAAAATTAATTGAGGGCCACTTAGATGGTCAGAGGGTTCTTCTATGAAGACAGGCTGAGTGATTTGGAAGTGTTCAGCCTAGAAACAAGAAGGTTCCTGGGGGACTTACTGTGTGTGGTCTTTAAGTACTATAAAAAAATACCAGGACAGTCTGTTTTGTTTTGTTTTGATATGATGAGGGGTAATATGTTCCTTTTTGAGGTTAAGCTAGGTGGCCCACTCACCTAAGTAAGGCTGGGAAGTTGTCGTTGTTGGGGAAGATAACGCATCATGATACCAAGTCTCTTTAAGTTCCTACCATCACTCCTAACCTCTCCCCAAACTTTTGTCATCCACAAGAGTTCTTCTTCCTCTTCTCTTTCCTGTTAGTGTAATGACTCCTGCAACAGTTCATTTATTAACAGTTCAACTAAGTATATGCAACCGTTTGCACAATTATGAGAGGAATTAGTTTAGACTTGAGGACACACTTTCTTCCAACACTGAGAACTGAACTAGAATTCCATGACACTGGTTTAGGTGGCAGGATGATGGTGTTTCCAAATCAAAAACAGTATAGTGCTGCTCAAGCATCTCTTAGACAGGGTTAAGTAGTGAGCAACTCTTTATGCTCCCGAACATAGCACTCCTAGGAGGTGCAGAAAGCTCCTCTTCAGTGAGACACTGCAGTCACCAACTCTGACAAATGCTTCAAGATTTACACAAGTCCTAATGAAGAGTCTGAGGTTGAGTATCCAGGCAATTTTATAGACTTTTCCTCCATTAGTATAATTTCCCCATAGCTGTGTTTTTATATTGAAGACCCTGCCTGATTAAGCTGAGAACAGATCTATGGCTCAACTCCTACAGCATCACTCCATCTATTGGGACAGCTGAACTCAGCTGCAGGGGCTCTCACTTGTGGCTGAAACACAGTGATGAAGTCAGTGGTCTCCCACATCAGGAAAAAGTTAAAGTGATTTTTTTCCACCATGAGTAGAGCCCTGTTTCCTGTCTAACAGCACAGATCAAAAAGCAGGGCTACCTCGCACCAGTGCTATCTTTATCTTCTCATGAGATAGAGACAGTGGTAGGACGAAGAACTGGGAAACACAAGGCTGTGCTCCATGAAGATTATTTCTACCCAATTTTCATTCTGAAATACTGTCCGGGGCTCAAACCAGGACCAGTATTTCTTCAAACTACAAGAATATTCTAACTATGAAATATCTTCTTTGTTTATTGGATGAAAATAGTCTTTTACTTTGTACTCTACACAAGCCATTTATTTTCAATAACAGTAACCTACTAAGATTGATCATGAGGATATTTACTTCTGAAAGATATATTGCCTCTAAATTGAATATATGAATTTCATGAGCCAAGAGATCTCAGAAGTCTTGGCAGATAGAAACAAGATGGGAAAGTTATTTTATTACTCTTAAATAACTTTCAAATTTCACATTTTATGTGGTTGATACTGACTGTTTTGGAAAACATTATTTAGGAGACAAAGCATGAAAAATGTCTTAATTCATGTGTGAGGTATGAAAGCAGCTATTACACAGGAACTTGCTTCTCGTGTAAAACATGAAGTTATTACAATAATATGAAGTGATTTAACATTAAAAACTAAAGGATGACAAATGCAAACATTTGAGCTGAGGGGAAAGGTCTCTGTAGACATTAAATTGTCACAGAAGTCAGTACAAACTGAAAATGATGTGCTAGTCACAGGATCACATAGAGTAGAAAATCTGATTTTTCCATACTTCAGGCAATCTCTTTAGTTTCTGGAAACTAGTCCTAAATTTTAACATGCATAATAAATCTAAAAATTCCTGAAAGTCTTGACAGTCACTTGCACTACTGATACAATTACACAGAGAATTATTTCCACCCACAAAATTATCTAAGAAGGGGGGGAAAGAAGAGCTCTAGCAAGTCACAAAATACTACATTATGTATTTAGGAAAAGTATTTGGATACCAATGAAATGTAAAATCTCAGTGAAAACGCCAACATTATTTGACAATGGATGTCAACTGAGATCCATAAGGGAATCATTGAGAAAGCTTTTGGACTGTCATAGTCAGGATATTTTTGCCATACTTCCAAGTCTTTCTTCCATGAAGTTCTACTGGACAAAATCAGAGTTTGCTTTTACAAGTCATTATTATTGTTATTGTTATCTATTCTGCCAACAGTGCTGTGCTAGTTTACACAAATGCAGTTTACACTATTGCACTAAATGCCCTTTATTTAGTGACTACCCTAATTTATTAGCATTCTTCTACAGCAAACACGTGTAGCTTTGGTAACATTCCAAATGCACCTTAAATTCCCCTTCAGATTTTCTGAGCAACTGCCTCAAATATTTTTCTCCCCTCAAGAAGCAAAACTTTTCAAGTTGCAATATTCCCTACACGTGCTTTCCCAGAAGACCATGCTCAGCTGTTTTCTTGTGGACTATAAGGATGAAATTCATTGTATAGGTTTATACTTATAAGTACTTACAAGCACTATGTTCTGTCTTTGTAGTCATTGAGGAGAAAAAGGCATTCCTGTGACAAGATCCATCTCATCTCTGAGTTTTGTCTACCTTGATTGCAGTGTAGCTCACATGTGAGTGCCTCACACAGACATTTGTGCTGTAGTTGTCTAACTTCTGGTGAGGTGGCTCTCACCAGAGGTCTTAGGATGTGTGTAGAAATGAGGCACCCATCGAAGCAGCATTGGAGCACCATATTAAGTACTGAGCTATCCTGAGATGCAAAAGCTTCAGAGTCTTGAGGAGGCACCAGTCTGACTGTGATAGATCTCTACTTTCTTCATCCCCAGTAGTGGAGGCACAGTGGCATTAATGGAAAATAAACCCTTCTGTAAATCAATCACAGCAAGAGCAGCAGTGACCAGAAGCAAGGAACAGAGTTGTTGCCCCTGGTTCTTGTACTTTCAGTCATCAAATGATAAGACACTAAGTGTGCACTAAGACATAAACTGCCCCAGACACCCAGAAAGATGACTTGGTGCACAAGGATTTAATCAAACAAGTGAAACAGCTGTGTAACTTTATTGTGATGAGCACAGTGCCTGAAAAGATACTGAACCGATGCAGATTACTGACCAGATTCTATCCTTCAATAAAAGGTACCTACACACCAACACACACAGGCTTGTTAGATATCTTCCAACAAGATCACACATTATTTTTATTCTTTGGCTGAGAATTGAGCAAGAAATTCTATAATGTATGTGAAAGAAGCAGTGAAAGAAAGCATAAAATGAGCTCTTTGTGTGAGCCTATTGAATGCCTCACGTAGACGTGTGTGAGCACCATGGAGTGCATCTCACACTCCTGTGCAGTGACTGCAAATTGTCTCCACAGCAACATCTATTGGTGATTTCCTTGACAGTAAAACACACTACAGAAAATACACACCTGGGAACCAGATACCTGGGGGCTGAGGCAATGCAGCCAGATTCTTGGTAGCCTTGCTCTTCTCTCTGCCCTGTCCAGCTCCAGTCACTTCGCTTCAGGCAATAATTACAGGCACCACACATTGGAGTAACTGGGGAATATATTGGTGTCCATTTATTTAAGGATAAGTAGAAGCTCATTCTCACAGAACTGCTCATTAAACAATGTTCTGAAAAGCTATGCAACCAATTGTCTTGCTTTTCTGTGACATATAATCAAATGTGAAGCAAATTTCTGTCTGATTTTAACATTACTTGGAGAATATAATGCCAAAAATGTAGGTAAAGACTGCATTAAGCAATTTGAGGTCCAGGAAGCCAATTTCGTACTGTTCTGCCACACACAAAAATGAAATTAAAAAAAAAAAAACCAACCAAGCAATAAAAACCAGAAAGCTATCAAAGCACTCTAAATTTATAATAATAAAAATGTGAGTCAATTCTCTTTCATTTTACTACTGCCTAGCTATAAGCAAGCATAAAGGTCTAGCAAAACAAATTGTCCCTAACAGTTAAAAGAACTTCAATCCTGAAGCATCCTTTGATAACACCTTGATATCTTCTGTTTCTCTTATTGCCATCAATCTGACCTGCTGTATAGAAAAATTATATATAACTATGACATGACAATTATGCTTGGTGAGTCTTCTTATGCAAGATTGATGACAAGCAATCCTTTATAGATGGAAAGGATCCTCCTCCAGCACTGTACATTCATTAAAATATCCAAAAATAAAAAAGATTGGGCATTTTACTTTAAAATGCAGAATCACTGCATCATCCATTCCAGTCAGATCTCTCATTATTACTCTTGTTACTACTTTCAGACTGTTACTACTTTAACGGTTTTACAAGTATTTGTATTCTCTTCCTAGATCCTGTGTTCATGGCTGTGTTAAAGGAAGGAGATTGACACATTACAACTAGGAAATTGAAGTCCCAGAAACAACACAATAGAGGTATTTACAAAGTAGGAAGAGAACTGGTGTCTCAAACCTGAATATCTTCCATTCTCTCCTCGTTCCAGTGTCCATCAGCAAAATGAGTGCATTTCATATGCTGTTTCAGGTACTGCACGCTGTAAACACAGCCCGCTGCCAAGCTGAAATGCTGTTATTCTGCACATTGTAGGAAACAGATCATTAATATACTGCAAAAGCCACATGGCTTTAAAAATATCTCCCTTTCTTACACATTAAAATAACTGCTGATGTGTCTTTCTGGGAGAGATAGAAGAGTAATTATGATTTTTAAAAGGTTTTTGTAAGTAGTCTGTAATTTGCGTTTAAAACAGAGATCCAAATAGAGGTCAAGGGAAAAAAAGGTTACTTTATCAAAATTATTAGTTGGAAAAAATGTGGAAGTGATAAAAGTGTCCTTTAGGACAAGATTCAGTTGCCTGGTGCCACTTTATACACTGTGTGATACCCCATCTGCACCTTTGGGTGGGTGTGGATCTCCTGTCAGGCTGAAGGTGACACCTGCCAGCTCTAACTGGACCTGTGAGATGCCCAAAGGAAACTAAAATGGTGCCTACTGTTAGGCAACTGAACTCTTCATTTGAAGTCCTATTGTCTTTAAGCACAAATGGCTGTAAGTCAAACTGCTGTGTTCAAAGGCAGCTTTTATGAGGCTCTGTCCAAAGAGAAAAGTCTCCCATTTGCAGATATAAAGGCCAAGACAGAAAGTGTATTCATGCTCTTAAGCTACATATGCTTCCACACTTGAATCATGCTGTTCAAACACCGTCTGAGAGTGCAAACAGATTGGCTGCACGTCTTTCTTAGAAGCATGAAAACTCAGTTTCTCAAAATATCTTCCATGAGAAGGGGTACTCCAAGTTTTGGAGGAAAAAAAATCTCATTACAGCTGCTTAGAGATTCCTCCAGAGGAAAAAAGCTACTCTTAGGTTCATATGTTCCAAAGATATGGAACCTACAACTTTCTCAGGCAAAATCTGCCAGCATTGAACTTTTTATTTTCTGTAGTTATCAACATCCTACTTATGTGTAACTTAGGATTTCCTAGCTAAGACAAAAAATGTGGTTACTTCTTCTGGTGAATATGTTTGCTGTGTCCTTACAACCGTGTTGTATACAACTACACACTGTAAAACTGTAGTTTAAAGGTAACTTTTCTTAGGCAGAACAACCTTAGCTGAATTTTCTGGAAGGTCATGTTACCTTATTATCCATGATGCTGACCTAGGGGCACCCTGCAGGGTTTTGGTTTTCTTCTTTCTATTTTCTAAGTGCTTGTCTCAGCTGTTGTCATTCCTGTTATTCCAAACTTACTTTTATCAGACCTCAGAGGCCCCCACCTTTACATTTGCAGCTGTTCTGCTCCATTAAGATATAATACAACCATAAAATCTAGCTATACACTCTACCTGTTGAAGAAGTAAACCATACCTCAACAACTTCAAGAAAAGTTCTGTCTTCTTTGCTGTGTTTTGCATTGAATGCTTCAGAACATTTTTAAGATGTCCAGCCATCTGATGTGAGGTAGACTTCTCTTTTGGAACACTGTTTTTTCTTCCTCTAGAAGCTTTGATGTATCTGCCTTCCCTTTCAGAAGATCGTAAACAGATTCTTGGTAACATAATGTTGCCTTCTGCTTTCCCAGACTTTCTTTCCTGAACAGCCTGTACCCTTCTCCCTTCTATATCAACAGTCCAATCCTTTGATTTATCATGCAAGGTCTCTGTCTTGCCTATTAAGTTATAGCTTTGTTTTGTGCAGCAAGACGTCTCGTTCTTTCTGTTTATTCCACATAGTCTTACAGATACCTAGAATGACTGGCTAGCTGCCCTGGAATCCTGCCACTTGTTGCCTTTTGTCTCACAGCTGAAAGATTCTGTTAATTTTCAGGATTTTTACTAGGTTGCCACCCTTACAATCACAGGTAAATGTTTCAGCTCATTCAGAAAGTTAAAAGCAGATCAGTCTTTGTCCTCTTTCTTCCAACAAAGTTTATTTTGCCATTGCTGTCCTAACACTTTCACTACATAAGAGTAAGGATTGTGATTCAAATCTATGATGCTGTGTGTTTGTAGTGCTGATGTTTCCACATGACATAGGGGTCTGATCTCCAGTTAGAGCCAGAAGGGATCTCCTGTGGTTTCAGGTGCCTGGTGCATACCTGCTCTAATTGCCAAAAGATAGATGTCACCTGTGAGTTCCTCAGCGAGACAAGAACTACCTGTTTGCCTTCTGCAAGTGTCTTGGGAACCTCAAACAGGATGAGCACTGGAGACTATTTAGTTCCTCTGGAAGTCAAAATTCAAAGCTGAACTTTTCTCTAAGCTCCCCATAACTGTATTGAATAGATTCCTGCTGACCCTAAAGGGAGTTTGGGACACTCAGCAGTTCAGATGTGTGCACTTACATTTACATCTAGTCTGAATCAAATCCTGCTCCACCACTGGGCTTGATCCATGAGACCTGTGTCTTCATACAACCCCTGTATTGAAAGACTGTGCCAGAAGAAAAGAGAAAGAGATGGTTTCATGACAGTAAAAATAACAAATGTGAATTCTAGGTAACTGAAAAATAGAGGTGGGTAAATGAAGTTTAATTGTTTGCTGCCCACTAAAAATAGTTTGGGCTTCAACAGTAACACAATTGGAAGCCTACCTAGAATTCTGCATACTTCTAATACAAGCTGCAAAACTAAATAGCAATTTAACTGCCTGTAAAGATAAGGGATTGGCTTCTCTCTATTAAAATACAAAGCCCAAATATCTCACATGAAAATCTCAGAAATCTTAAGAACAAGTAGTTGTTATGATCTGAGATTATGATTGAAAAAATTCCAAAATTTGGTATTGGAATCTCCAGGGGTGTTTGTCCCCATTAATTTAGGGAGTTTTTTAACTTCTAATGAAACAAAACTAAAAAAAACCCTCACAAAATAAAGTTAAAATTCTAGTCGACCCAGCATAGAAAAAGAGCCTCAGTGTAAGGACCTCACAGCTAAGGTCAATAAATGTTTGTTTTAAGGAAAACATAACCAGTTATTCTCTTGCTTGGATCAATATGTCTCCCTCTACTTCTTCCCCTTATATGTTGCCTGTCTGCCTATTCACTAACAACCCTTTTCCCCTGACAAACCTTCACAAGAACAATTTCTCCACCAATAAATATTTAATTTAAAATAGAAGATTCAATGGAAGGCTGGTTTTTTCCTCCCCTTCTTTCACAAAAGTCTCATATTCCTCAATCATTCTGTAAAAGGAATCTCTTTTTTCATGTTTTAGAAACTTGAGTTTTGACTAATGGTATTGAAGTACATAAATGGCAATACCCTGGGTTATGGGGAAGGAAAGTCTTAATAGGATGTGGAATGCCTGGTGTGGGCTGGCAAGATCAATTGCAAAAAGTTCTAGCTGGGATAAGTAAATGACCTGTAACAAAAGGACTAATGGAATTAACTCAGTACAGAATTAATAAATTAGATTAACACAGAGGGGGAAAAAAAAAGGTAATTCTTATTCTTTGTAATGACACAGTCTCCAAAACAAACATAGAAACAAATCCAAACTGCAACAAGAGATAACATTATACTGCATGAATACACATTTTACATCATGGCTAATAAGTGACTGATCTGCAGAAGCGTATTTGAATTTACACTAAAGTAAAATAAACCTGAGGATATCTTCCTCCACTGTCCTAAATTAATAAAAATTAATTCAGTTCAGATTTTCATTAATTAAGATTATTTTAAAGACTTGCTTTCCATTTCTTTCTTATGTATATAGATTTCCATCTTAGTGAAAATGTCATAATTTTTTTTGTTTTCATTCCTCTAGTAAGAAAAGCTATCATTAATGCAGAAAGAAGAGGTGCTGAGACATAGGAATACCTTTTCCTGGTACTGGCAGTGCAAATTTGGTTAAAATTTCTCTTTAAGAGTAGTGAGCCATCTCTCCAGGTAAGCAAATTCAGCATTACTGAATGGAGTAAAGTTATACTGATTTGCACTTGCTGCAGATGTTCTTACCTGTACCTATTAACATTAGAAGGCCAGGGGAGACCATATCTGTCTCTAAGACTACCTCAAAGAGTTTGGAGCATCAGGAAGGTCAGGCTCCTCAACCAGGAAGCAGGCGATAGGACTGGAGGGAAATGCTGTCAGTTGAACCATTTCTTCACTGAAAGGATCGTTGGACATTGGAACAGGCTGACTAGAGCAGTGATGGCATGTAAAGGACATGTAGATGTGGTGCTTAGTGACATGATTTAGCGGTGACATGGCAGTGCTAGGTTAACCATTGGGCTTGATGATCTCTTCCAACAGAACAAATTCCGTGATTCTGTGAAATCAATTCATAATTTCTAAAGTCTCCAACTTTTCTTTTTCAAGACGCCTTTAATCTTCCTTGTTTGCAATGTTTCATGATATTAAACAAGAGCTATACCACACTGATAATTTGCACAAACTGCAGAAAGAAGGGAAAAAACCCTAGCCTGCTTGGTGTTTTGAATAGATAAGATTCAGCTGATTTGCCAATGGCCAGCTTCTGGACACACATCAGTAGGTGTTCTGGGGTGTAAACTGAAAAGATTCCAATGGGAATCTAATTTGGTGTGACGCTGCGAGCAGATTAAAGGAAGGCAAAATCATGCTGTTACCATATAACCTCTCAAACCTCAGTACACGATGCGGGATTCACAGAATGTTTCATTTTCCCCTTATTACCTCTCTCTCTCTGCACAGCACTTACTGCTGAGAAACATTTGGCAGCTAGCAGTGTTCTAGGCATAAAATATACTAGCACACACTCAAAATGCTGCAAAGATCCAAACCCCACTGTCCTGAATGAAAGATAAAACTCTATTTACTTCATTTTCATCTGAGCAATTCCACAGAGATTCTATCTGAACATTAGTTTAATTGGAAATTATAAGCATTGGCAAGACCCACTGGAGACTGCTAATGGCCATCATATGTAAAATGCCAGCAAGTGTAAAGCACATTGGTACTGCCATGTTGCATTCAGCCCCAGGAAGAAATGTCACAATGATACACATTAAAAAAACAGAGGAAATACTGTTAATTATAGAGATATTTGATTGTAAAATATTAAACATTACACCAAGAGCTTGGCTTCTTAAGATCTAATATGAAAATTATGGGGGAAAATTGCAACCTGGGGAGAAAACATCAAGTACTTCTGAAAGTCTTGTCTAACCTGGTCCAAGCTGTAGTGATGCAGAGCAATCTCAGTAGCACTGACAGCGTATACGGGGGGTACAAACACTCCAGTAACAGGTAAATCTGCTTCCACCAAGTATTCCCTTGTGATCTGATGGCATAACTTTCTCCATATTGCATTGCAGACCCTCAGGCCTGCACTCAGGTACCTCTACTCTGCAGTTCTTCTTGCCTTTGTGTGGACTGCGTGTACAGGTCTGTGTGTACATATACAAATGCATATACGCCGTATGCACACACATATATGTGCTAGAATGACTGTCTCAGCTTCCCAAAAGAGCTGCCTTTGGCACTGATCTGTCTTTGAAACAACATGAGTAATCTCATGAATTCAGTAGATACCTCTCAGGAAGAGCCACGAAGCCAGCTGTTGCAGCACCCCTGTACTGCACCCTGTACCGTGGCACTGGGCTGTTTTCTGAGAAGATCCCCAAAGGCACTACATTTCTGCTGAAATCTGAACAGCAACTAATTTGGGTCACGTCTAAAATATGTAAGCCAGTGCTTCACACAGTAGTCTGATGCAGAGGTTCGAGGCTGCAACCGTGAAGCCCCAGAGTGGAATCAATCTGGCATTTTCACCACTCATCTCCTGCTGCACTTAATGCAGAGCAGCTGCATCACCGTTTCTTTCTTTCCGTGTTGACCGCGGAGGTCTGGTGCCTGTAGAGACAGACAACTGGCAGCAACTTAACATTTGATGTACTGGCATTTCTAGGCTCGTCTGCTTCGTCAAGCGCTTCACGACTCCGTGCGCGGAAGCCTGGTCCAGAGCCTTGGGTCAACCTCAAGCACCGCGGCTGTTTTTTGCCTTTTTCGCACACACGCACCTCCCAACCTCTGCCCTGGGCAACCTGGCCCGGGGGAACGGCGTTGCTTGGGGGTTCCTTAAGCACTAAAGTTCTATCCTAATTTTTCAGGAAAGAAAAAGTAAAGCTTCCTTCCCTCCGCACCTCTGTCATAAAGTCTGGCTGCGGCTCGGTCCGGCACAGATTCCCGTTAATGTGCAGCTAGGGCTGACCCACCCCGCATCGGGAGAGCTCGGGGCAGCGTGAGGACAGGACCTGCACCGTGAGCCTGTGGGAGGAGTGAAAGGGGCAGAAGTAACCGCACCGGCTTGAGCCTCGGCTCGACGGCCCCGTTAGACCTTTCACCGCGCCTCACAACGGAGCATCACGAACGGTACCGAGACCAAACCTCGTCTCGGCACTCGAGAGCCCGTACCGCGACCTGCATGGCGCGGCTCGGGTCCTTCCCGGAGACGTAGCAGGAAACTTTCTCTGGAGGGGACGGCTGTCCGCGGGTGTATTTGCCTCTGAGCGGTCCCTCTTGGCTCAAGCGCCCACCGAGAAGCAGAGCAGGCGGGCAGTACGCGGAGCCCCGCGGAGCCGGTGCGCGGCCGCGGGGTGGCGCAGGAGGGCGAGCGAGAGGGGCGGCGGGGGCAGCGTGGCGGGTGCGGCGGCGGCGGCGGGTCGAGGCTCACCGAGGCAAATCTTGGCACCGGCCGAGGAGAGAGCGCATCGGCGAGAAGAGAAACCCCCATCGCCTGCCCCTCTGCGCTGTTTTTTTGCCTAGATTTCTGTGTCTTTCCTCCCGCCCCGTGCTGCGCAGCCCGAGCTGCGGAGGGAATGGTCGCATCGGAAGGAGCTGTTACTTTTTGCAGCCGGCATGAGGCTCTCGGAGGGAAGAAGGAAACGCAGCGCTAAGCAGCCAGGGGAGAACCCTCCTCACATCTGTTGCACTAAAGTCCTGGGGCAGGCGCGGTCCCCTCGGCTGGAGGTGACAGACACCCGCTAACTCGTGGCGTGTGTGCGAGAGGCCGGCACGTGTGGCAAACATGAAGAAAATACAGTAAAAATGAGGAAAAGTGGCTGAGATGGACCACAGCCGGTGAAATAAGCCAAACACCTTTCAAAGGGATTTGATTTACAAAAAGGTATTGAAAAAGCGCACTGCTTCCAAGGAAAATATGTGACCTGTTTAACACTGTCGAGGGCAGATGCCGGCTGTCAACGCGAGCGCCTAAACCAAGTAAGTTCTCGTCAACTTCGATATATTCTCTTTAGATATCCTTGATTACAGCAGGAAGTTCCTAAGAAGGTCTGAGGTAACTTTTGCGCCGATGCAAGTAAAAAGCGACGTTGTGCACCTCCTCGGTCACAGCCCTGAAGACCGTTGAGATCCCTTTCTTTCTCTTGTTCGTAATAATTGTTGGTTTGTTCTGGTGTTTTAACTCGCTGCCGTGGGACGCGTTGTTCTTCGGTGTCAGGGTGCGGTGACACCTGCGGGGCTGCAGAGCCCCCGGGTTCGGGGGAGGGAGCGGGCTAGGGGAAGCTCCGCAGCTGCCATCCGCTCAGAAGAAACGCGAGGGCAAAAAGGTGGGAGCCTGGCCGGCCTGAGCTGGCACCCAGGGCTCCCGCCGTCCCAGACGGGGTTGAGGGCACTCTGGCCCCCAGCAGTGCTGTAGCTGCTGCCCCCGGTGCTGAGGGCCGGAGCCGGGCCGCCTCTCTGCCATGTCTAGCTCCACTCCCGAACCCCCCTACCGACCCCCCCCCCCCCCCCTCCCCCGCAAGGGACAGTGCTCCCGGCTGGTGCAGTCCGCAGGGACCGTCCTGGGAAGGTTCAGGTCTCGCCAGGAAGTCTCCGGGGAGGACTTGGATAGAAAGCGAAAAGCAGGTAGATAGGAGAGCACGGTGAAGCAAGCCGTGGGACGGCTCATAGAGAACATGAAAGGGCTGGTGGGATTAATCCCTGCGGCACGTTTACATTTGCAAGATTCTGGCTGTTGCGGCGATCGGCCAGAGGCCGTAGTCCTGTTGGAAAGGAGCAGCCGGTGCTCTGGAGGTTTAAACGTTGTCAGAAAATGACGCTCTACAAAGGGAGAGAGCTGCCCATTCACTGCTATTGGAAAAAGCCACCACCTTATTAATGTAATATCTGCAGCTTTATTAGTCTTTTGGGGATTATTATTATTTATTTTTTTTTTACAATTAGGTGCCTTTCATGCACTTTTGTTTTACTGGACTTAACTGAGTGATTTCCTGTTAGCATGGCAACCGAAATTTCTATTTCTCAAAGCATGCCTCCTAGGTGATACGGCTCTTCCAAAGCTAAAACACCTTTAGGTGGAGTAAATAAAACACTTCTCATTTTGTTATTTTCTTCCAAAGCAAGGGTAGCTCTCGAAAAAACCCTAAACCCAAAGAAAAATGGTAAAGCAGAGACTGCACCTTGGTTTCATCTGAGAAAGAAATACTTTTTAATAAGAATCAGTGCACATACTGATGTGCCACAGAACACAGTATAGACAGAATAGGGGAGAGTTTAAGTCTTACACACTGAATGCTAACATTGCAGCACATCTAAATCCAGTGTACCTGAAATTTCAAATAGAGTTGTCCCAGAGTGAAATAGCACTTTTCAATGTTTACTTCACTTTTGCCAAAGCCCAGACCTGGACAGTTTAGCAAGGGTGTCTACAGATTCTTCTGTAATTTAACATAATTCATGCAAACAAGAAGTTTATATACAGTCAGAGAAGATAGATGCCAGAATGAAACTGCTTTAGAACTGTCTCAGAGTGGCCAAAATTCTTAACTTAGAGAAGACCTGATTTTACATCCCTTTTTCACACAAGCCTCAGAAGCAGGGTCTGTCCTTTTACATCAAAAGAGTGGAAATTTTCATGGCAGAGTTTGGTTCTCCTTTGGTCAGAAGGATGGGGGTCTTTATTACAGTTTTTCTTCTGTTGTTCAGACTTCAGAACAGATGAGACTGTATTTGGAAATGACAAAACAAAAACATGTCTGTCTTTTAAATTTAGCTTCAGCCACTTATTCTGACTCTATATATAGTAGTTATTGCCCTTAATATAGCTCCAGAAAGAAATTCCATTTCTTCTTATCTCATATTACTTAGAGCCAAAAACTGCTGGTTGAAATTTAAGTCAATTGAGGTCACTACAGATCTGGTACATTTTTGCTGATGTTTCTGATTGTGCCTGCTGAGCAATGTGGCTCCACTCTGGGTAAAAGTGGGCTTGTGTTACTCCACTGCAGAGAGCCCACCAGGTGTACATTGAAAGACACAGGTAGAGAAAACTATGAAGATATTAGCTTTGCCTTTCCATGTGTTTATGCAGTGCCTCACTTTAATGACAAATGAAAATGAGCCTGACTGCTCCTCCCAATACCTGAGACTTGTCTCCATGCCCAGTACCCTGTTTAATCAGTCAGCTTATTCTGGGATGTGATTCATTGGAGTGAGGTGGCAAAATGAACAGAGAAAATCCTTTGTGGTGTCCTTGCATGCTTCTGGTGATTCTGGTTATCAGTGCTAAGAGGGACTGAATTTCTTCTGAAAGAGATTACTAAGTCACCATGGCTTTTCTTGTGGAAAAGCAACATAGCAGCAGGAAGAAAATACTCTTCTATAACCTGCTTTAAGGAACCACTGATCTATGCAGTAGTTACCATTACTTTTCTGTTCAGATTTGAGTTATATTCTGCATACTTTATAAAAGATAACATTTTAAATTACTGAAAGCAGATTGAAGATAAAATTGTGAACACATCCATCATCCATAAACATTTTTATTTGACAACAAACAAAATTCAGGAAACCATCTGCTTTAGAAGTCCTAAAAGCATTGAGGAAGATGAGACACATTTGCTCTTACTTTAATACCCTGATACTACTTCAAGCAGCGTAGCATAGAGTTGTGCTACAGCAGCAACAATCTCATGTCCACTGTGATTTATCGCTGCAAACCACAGTAACCTGACTAAACACATTTTCATTATAGTTTTATATAATGAGCACAAAGCAGGGCTGAGCAAATTCAATCTACCTATTGTAACTGATACCCTTGTAAAAATCCTTCTCAGGTGTGTTAGCCTTCAGTGGAATAGAATTTGAAACTGTGAAAAGAGGAACACAGGAAATAAGGTGTAGCTGCTCTTGCACTACAAAGTTTTCAAAGAGATTAAAGGGGTTTGGTGTGTCGCATACACAAGGGCAACAAACACACTGCAATTGTTTACTATAGTAGGTTTTTCTTAGTAGTTATGAGATGGTTTGGGGTGGGGTTTTTTTTCTCTCTTCAATCTTCTGTTTTGGTTTAAATTCTCAAAGTACTCCTTCCACATCTTTTACAACCACTTATTTCTAATTTAGGTAGTGACTGGTGAGAGACAAAACCTGAAAAGAACCTTGGATAAAAATGGCAGTTTTTTACAGCTAAGCTATTTTTCAGCAATTGTGGGCTGAAGTGGGACAAGAAAATTTCCTTAAATTTGAAAGAATTTTACATATGTCTGAGAGTATGAACTAGCTAAACCTAACCTCTACAGTCTATTGCAGCTTCTCCAGTGGCTTGGTTACTGGGCCTGTGCTCAATACACTTCCCTGAAAAGGTTCTCACACGCACGTCAGATGAACCATTCAGATGTTAGAACTGTAGTGCCTGGTATATTATGCAATGGTTTGAGAGGAGAGCAGTAGATGGAAAGATGAAGATTTTTTCACTGGGCTTTCCCAAGACACAGGTTACAAGACTGTTCTGCAGGTAATTTCTACATACAGTTGAAACCTGAGGGGCATGCAGCATTTCCTCAGGAGGTGAAAAGGCCCATCCCATCACTGGTGTGCGGAACATCAGTGAAAGCAGCCCAGTCTTGTGGTGGTGCCCCTAAGCTCTTCCAGTCCTAGCTCAGCACGTCCTGGTTTTCCATGACACATAATGGGGTTTTTTAGTTTTAAAGACCAAAAATACTTCCTTCCTTGGCTCAGAGAACTATAAAGCTTATGCTACCTGCATTCACAACTAAGATCAGACTGGGAAAACAGATCTTAAGGTCCTCAGGTCCACATGCCAGCTAGCCACGTGAAGGGCAGTTCAGGCTAGTCTTTGGTGGTTATATCCGATACCTCGGGCTGACCCAAAATGTCTACTTGTAAGTTATCTTTTCTTGGTAGAGAAATGAGAAGCAAATAATGAATAGTTTGTTTTCTCATCTTCCTTTATGGCAGAAGAAGCATCCCCCCGTGGTGCTAAATTATGCCACAAGACCCAAGACAAGGAAACTTAAGCTAGGTTAGCTGAATCCCAGCTGTGTAGAGCAAGCTGTGGTAGTACAGCACGAAGGTTAAATAAACACAGAGTTCAGTAGATCCAGGAAAAACTGTTGCTATAATGAGGCTAAAATGCACATTAAAATGAGCGAAAACAAGCCAACAAACCAAACCATACATGTGTGTGCACGTGCTCCAAGTCACTGTGCTAACTCTGAGACAATCCGTAAATAGCATGAACTCACAACTGCCTGTCAGATGTCCGCTTCTGGGAGTTTGCCAGCTGCCACCTCTGAAACCTGATTTCTTTGAGCGAGATTTTTCAAACGTTGTCTTACTCAGATTGTAATCACTGCCTAACCCTTCATCACTTTTCAGCTCAGGTGTCTGTTTTCATGTCCGTCAGAGAGAGGCAGCAGCTGTCAAAGAGCCAACAGTTGTCTCAGTGAAGGCCAAGTAGATGATTATCAACCCAGGTCATAAAGCATGTGAGGAGCATGAATATAACTGCATCGAGATCTAAATGTATGGTGAGATGTTGGCTTGGCTTGAGAGCTTTGCTGCTCTTTGTGAGAGAGCTGTGGGCATTCTGCCTGTAAAGACTTTCATGTGGGATTGACTGAGAATTCAGATTTCTCATTTTAATCACCATTTAATCAAAGCACCCACTCATATTAGAGGGTGTTAGCAGTCTTAGGAAAATCAATACAGTTCTGTGTTAATTAGATTAATGGACATACTTCTGTCTGTGTTCCTTCTGCATTGCCCTAAATCAGGGGAAAAACACTAAAGGAGTTCATTCTGTAGATGAAATCTCTAACACACCCTAGCATACAAATGACTTTAGCACATTAGCAGTTTGGTGGAAGACCTGATGCTGCCAAACTAAAAAGAGGCTGTGTCAAGTTTACTCCATTTTGTATTCACTTTTTGTTTCCTTCTAATATATTTTAAAACTTGTTTGTATTTGCCAATAAATAATTTATTTCATTACTTTAATTTCTACTATAGTTTCCATTTTAAAGAGTAAACCAGGATGATTTACTGTTTGAGTAGAGAAACAATAAGCAGAACATGGAGCCTTTGGAGCTTGCCCAGAGGAGGGCCATGACAATGATCACCTCTCCTACAAGAACAGGCTGAGTGTATCGGGGTTATTCAGCCTGGAGAAGAGAAGGTTGTGAGATACTTTATTGCAGCTTTCCACTATCTGAAAGGGGTCTACAGGAAAGTTGTGGAGGAAATTTTTACAGGGAAAACCCGCCTGGATGTGTTCCTGTGCAACTTGGTCTAGGTGATCCTGCTCTGGCAGGGGGATTGGACTAGATGATCTTTCGAGGTCCCTTCCCATCCCTAATGTTCTGTGATTCTGTGATGAGGGGTAATGGCTTTAAACTCCAGGAGAGTAGATTTAGATTTGATAAGAAATTTTTCACTGTGAGACTAGTGAGATACTGTAACTGGTTGCCAAAGGAAGTTGTTTTTGTAGTCCCTTTTGATACTCTCCAGATTGCTCATAGCTGTACCACTGGATGCCCTTGTGAAACAGCAGAAATGGATAGTGATGGGTTGGAAGTGTTCAAGGCCAGGCTGGATGGTCTAGTGGGAGCTGTCCCTGCCCATGGCAGGGGTGTTGGAACTGAATGATCTTTACTCAAACCACAGGGTGTTTGTGTCTAAGATTACCTCACTACATCTATATGTAGCAATTTTTGTCAAAAACCCTTTTGCTGAAAAATCTTTAAATAAAATTGGACCTTCCTCAAAAAGTCAGGTTATATTTTTTAATCTAGCATCCACAAATTTAAAAGCTATTTGTAAACTAATACTCTACTTTATTTAGATAGTCAAACTAGTGCATCTAATTTATACATCTGTCACAGAGTGGGACAGATATTTGTTGTTGCTGATGTTTGATTTCACACATCTAAAGTAAGGCAGGATGAATCTCATCCTTATGTTCTAAAAAAAATTTAAAAATAAATGTACTCAGAGAGGACAAAAAAATAGCCACCTGTTTTCTTCCAAGGTATCTCGAGGTCCTGTTGACCTTCATGGTATTGATGCAGGCGTTGTAGCTACACAACAGCCATGCAATTCAAACATCCTGTTGTCTGCTCTCAGAATTTTTATGAGTTTGTACATCTTCTACAAACATCTTGTACCTTTGCCAAGGGAAACGGGAGTGTCAACCCGACCCATGTGAAAGAAGAACACCCAGTTCTGTGCTCACAACATGCCAGTGCAACATGTCTCCCTTCCAGAGAGAACGTGCTGCATCTGTGGAGTAAGGAAAAGCAAGCGCCTTAGACCACTGAGTACATAATTGGAACAGAAATCATCTTTCAGTGATGACATAGTTGTCTTAATCTCTGTTCATGTGGAAATATTATCAAAACACATCCTTCTCCTGTACTTGAGCACTGACTGATATGTACATCTGGTCCATCCTCAGCTGGAAAACAACGAAAATACCCTATCTGTGTTTTGCTTATGGTGACAACTTGCAGCTTCAAACTGCAGAAGGTGTTTGCCTTTCATTTTTTATGGTAATTGCTTAAAGCAATTAGAGCTGCAGACAGTCCCTTAAACTTAGAATCACAGAATCATTAGGGGTTGGAAGGGACCTTGAAAGATCATCTAGTCCAATCCCCCTGCCACAGCAGGATCACCTAGACCAAGTCATACACTCAGTCTGGGTTAGAAGGGACCACAGGATCATCCAGTTCCAACTACCCTGCCAGAGCCCCATCCAGCCTGGCCTTAAACACCTCCAAGGGATGGGGCCTCCACCACCTTCCTGGGCAACCCATTCCAGGCTCTCACCACTCTCATGGTGAAGAACTTCCTCCTCACATCCAGTCCAACTCTACCCATCTCCAGCTTTGCTCCATTGCAACCTAGTCCTGTCACTACCTGACTTCCTAACAAGCCCCTCCCCAGCCTTTTTGTAGGCCCCCTTCCGATACTAGAAGGCCACAATAAGGTCACCTGGGAGCCTCCTCTTCTCCAGACTGAACAGCCACAACTCTCAGTCTGGCCTCACAGGAGAGGTGCTCCAGTCCTCTGATCATCCTCGTGGCCCTCCTCTGCACTCACTCCAGCATGTCCACATCCTTCTTGTAATAAGGGCTCCAGAACTGGACACAGTGCTCCAGGTGGGGGTCTCACCAGTGCAGAGTAGAGGGGGAGAATCACCTCCCTCGACCTGCTGGCCACACTTCTCCTGATGCAGCCCAGGATCAGGCTTGTCTTCCGGGCCGCAAGTGCCCACTGCTGGCTCATGCTGAGCTTTTCGTCCACAAGCCCTCGCAAGTCCCTCTCCTCAGGGCTACTCTCCAGCCAGTCACTGCCCAGACTGTATTTGTGCTTAGGATTGCCTCGACCCAGATGCAGGACCTTACGCTTGGTCTTGTTGAACCCCATCAGGTTGGCTTGTGCCCGACTGTCCAGCCTGTCCAGGTCCCTCTGGATGGCATCCCTGCCCTCCAGCATGTCTGCTGCACCACACAGCTTGGTGTCATCAGCAAACTTGTTTATGCTGTCACAGTGAGTTTGTGTCTCCAATTTGGTGTGTTCTGTAGAACATCTCTACCTGCAACACCACGACTTTCCAAAACATACACTTTCCCTGTGGTGGCTGTAACTATCTAGCAGATACCCTACAGAACAAATTTTGGCTATGAATTAAACCAAACCACAGTTGCCTACAAAACAGTTGTCTCATTCTCCTGAATCCTCTTAGCTACAAAACTGACATTCAAAAGGCAGTATCTGCTTGTCTTTGGACTCATCTAGACACCTTTAGACCTGTGAGTCAAAACTAATCTTTACAGCTTTCAGAAGGAACCTAGTAACTTCCTAAGGTGATTCATGTGACCTATCTTGAACAATATTAACTGCATTCTGCAGGGAGCGCATTTCTTTCGATTGACTGTAGTAGGGGAAGGTTGGGATATGACAAACCAGCTTTGGACGTCAGTGGTTTGGATTCATAGGTTATTGGATATGAACCTTGCCTGATTTTTCTTTTAAATGTTTTAAGTCTAAGTGCTTCATCCTGCCATATAATAAGAAATCATGTTTCCTACCACCAGTATAAAAAATGCTATTCTTATTTTTTTAAAACTAATTCAGAACCTGATGCCTATGGCAGAGAGATCATATGTTATGAATAGATTATATAGGTAGATGTTTATAGTAAATCTTGGGCTCTAACTACTCTAGTGTTTTCTAGTGAAAAGACATGAGGCTTTGTAGAGAGCATTGGCAAAGTAATATTTTGGTCTGTCTACTTCCATAAAAATGTTGTATTCATGATTGTTTAACTTAGTGATATTAACTTTGAGAGTATTTGTTTATACAGTGAGGCCAGTTGTACCAAATACCGACAGTATTTGAGGTGATTACTTTTATTGCTGCAGTGTTTTTATGTGGAACTGAATTTTCACATAACTTTTTGAAATTAATTTTAACAGAGGCTTTGCTTCGTACACAACATATAAAGCAAGCACGCTGAGCAAGAGTTCAAACCTCCCTTCTTTTGAGCGTGACTTTGTCCGCAGGAGTGGGAAGCAGGGATGCTCACTGAGCTGGGTTGTATTTTAATTGTTGGCTGTAAATCCAGCCTCAGAGCCGCGTTGAGTTGCTGAACTAGCTGGCAGCGCATACTGGATTTTGTAGGGATGGGTTAGGATAAAAGAAGGATTTCTCATCCTCAGAGTGCCCCTCTTCACTCACTTCCTGAAAGCCACCTTCATTTTGCTGTTGCTTCTGTTGGCAATAGTCCAGCTGGGAGCTTTCTTCCATTTGAAGAACTCCTTTGGGTTGACTGCAGATAGGATCTAGCTTTTTATATCCTTATAATGAACAGTAATTCCAGAACATCAGATAGGATCTGAATGTATGTCTTCAATCTGCTCCCTAATTTTATTTTGTTAAAGGAATATTAGTCTCATAACAAACTACTTCCTTGCTTAGCACCTTCAATGAAGCACCACATTCCTCTACCAAGGTCTTCTCAGTGAAACGCTCTTGTGCACTCACCATTGTCCCTTAATAAGGTCAGACTTTCCACTTGCTCACTATGTTAAGTCCAGAATTTGTAGGTGAGATCCTGATTGCACTGAAGATTTTGTTTGGTTTTAGTGTTACTAAGCACCAGAGTCTCTGCGGAAGAATCAGCTACCTCATCCTGAGGAGAGAGGTTTAGGTCAGATATACCCGTGTGTGAATCTACAGGTCTGTCTATGAGATATGTTCAAAAACTCATCACTTGATTAGTCCTCAGACCTGCTGTAATTCTTCAACCTTCTGCTAGAAACACTCAAGAAATGAGTTACTTAGCCCAGTGTATCTACTCAAAGCTCTTGTTGGAGTACTTAGGAAGAACTACTGATTAATAATTACCCACAGTGATAGCACACAACCAGGCTTCCCTTAAAACCAAGGGTTTCCTGACTTTGGGCAAGGTAGCAAGGGCATGAGTGGGACTTGGTGTTGAAGAGAAAAGAGCTGACATTTCAAAACAAAAAATGAACAAACTCAGTAGATGTTTTCATTCCAAACCAGTCATATAAATAAAGGACAAGCAAGACCATGACTCTGTTGAAAGACACTAGATCTTTCAGCTCATGCTCATATTCTCCATGATACTCCCATTGGAGGATAATAGACATCTTTCAAGGCTTGATTTCCTTCTGGAAACATAGTGGTTTGAGAAATCTTATGCCATCAGTGCTTTCTTACCTAATTGCCTATTTACTGCTATTTTAACACTCTCTACTTAAATCCTTTGCTAAAAAACAAAGCCTGCAATCAAATTTACCTAAAACAATCAACTAGCTCGCAATAGCCAAGCTTTATGGTCAGCACATGATGGAATTACATTTGAAGAAATTAAATGCTACCTGTGCTTTGCAATTTAACCTTAATTCAAGAAACTACTCAAACAAGAAGTCTTGTTCTACTGAAAGCAGTGCTTCTTGGTAACACTAGCTTAATTCCTCTCTTCAGTCTGAGACTTTTACCTAAATCCAGTTTTAAGCAGTATGATTTGAGAGTTCAGGTGAACTTTGTAACTGAAACCAAAACAAAATATAAATACTACACATATTAATATGGAAAATCTGGCATCATTTTACAATTTCTTATCTGCTAAAGTTGTGTCAAAGATGATTTCACTGTGCATGTTTGCATTCTCCTTTGGAGGTGATACTTCAGTTCATAGAGATTTTTTAATTCCATTCCTTTATCATAGCTGTCTGCGAAAACTCTTTTTATTACATGCTTTTATTCCATAAGTAGCCCCCATTTTGAAAGCTCATTTTCTAGCCAAAGGTGCCATTCTCAAAACCACTTTCATGTCATAAAGCTTCCTAAAATCACCAGAACTGCCTGCTCTTGTGTTTATTTCCTTACGTATTTGTTTTAGATAGCAGCTGTGCTCTTGGTACTTAGAGAAATGCGAAGGTTTGAGGTGAATATGAAGTGTTGGTCATGGTCAAAGTAATCTAGCACCCTAATGTGAAATTTTACAAAATACAAAATGAAACAATTATGTCTTCTCATCAATCATGCATATGCTGGTTCAGATGGAAGATGTAATTTTCAAAATTTGCCTCCTTAAGTTCCAAGAGAATTATAATGCTCTGGCAGCTTCTTGTTTCTTCTCAATAATTTAGTGGTTTATGAAAAATATATTGTGTCTCCTTCTCCACTCCAATGCAGTCGATTCAATTGCAGCTTAGGGAGAATCTAGCCCAAAGTCTTGCTGCTGTTGAGTAGTTTATAAAAATACGTAGGCCTAAAATATTAATCTGTTTGCCATCATTGCCATGGTTGCAACCTGTGTCTGGCAACCTGCATCTGCTCTGTGTGATGCTGAGATATCTCTCAATCATTGTCTCCATTCTGTATCTAAATATTTTTTCCTGTTGCCATTCACAGACTCGTATATTGAATCTTTTCATGGAGGGAAGCAGTGAATCTCTGCTTTAAGGGCACTGCTATAGTTGACAAGGACTAAACTCTCACTGCATCTGATTATAAGAATTCCTGTATCTTTCTGTTGCTGAAAGGTTGCTTTGGGAATGAAATTAAGTGGGCAATGACACATGTAGTTTTTAAACTAAGCCTCTTTCTTAATAGTTTGTAAAGCATTCAGGATCCATTCTGAACAGGTTTTTATAACATTGCCAGAAAATGGATTGCCATTTCAAGATTATAGCACATTAAAGTGGAATAAACTCCCCAGTCTCAGAAGTCTGTATTATGAGCAGAACGCTAGTGTATATTGGATTGAAAGAGCTGGGGCTCTTCTGCTTGAAGAAGAGGACGCTGAGAGGAGATCTCATCACTCTCTACGACTACTTGAAAAGACGTTGTGGAGAGGTTGATGCTGGTCTCTTCTCACAAGCAATTAGTGACAGAACAAGAAGGAATGGGCTCAAGCTACAACAGAGCTTGACTTTAGATGACCTCAGGAAATTTTTCTTCACAGAATGGGTGGTCAGGCACTGGAATGGGCTTCCTAGGGAGGTGACTGAGTCACCATCCCTGGATGTGTTTCAAGATGAGGTGTTGAGGGAGATGGTTTAGGGGTGAACTTGTAAGGTAGGATAGATGGTTTGACTCGATGATCCCAGGGGTCTTTTCCAACCAGAGTGATTCTGTGTATTATTACATATTCAATATGTTCAAGCTGTTATTCATACCTCTGAGTTCTGAGTAATAGCTTCAAAATCACTGTTAGCTCCACTTCTAAGCCAGTTGCTCTAACTGCGTGGTTTTTGCCCACTGATTTGCTAATGACAACAGAACAGTACTTACTTATAGATATGGCTTTGTATGTATACACATATAACATACGTATCTCTGTGTGCACACATAATCAGAACACATCTGTCTATTTGCACACACAGAGATATTTATGTGCAGTATGTGGCAGAGACACATTAAAGATTAATTCATGTTCTAGTGAATGGAAGAGAAAAGCTGTACAGGGATGCGGAGTACAGTCCATTAAAGTGTCAGTCTTGTGTACACACAGAGTTATCTCTATCTCTGTGACCACAAGTATTTACCTCTCTCTGCACTTGCTCAGATGATTTAAATGATAAATGATCATTTAAATGATAATTGTGTGAGTCAATTTCTTGGCCAAGTATGGCTTGTTTGCTAGTCCATGCAAATAAGAGCTGTGATTTTAAATATGATGGCCACCTACAAGAACAAGGAAAATTTGTAGCCATTGACAGGCAGTTCCTTTCACCACAAGTTTAAAGACTCCCAGGAGATTGAGGCTTCTCAACTGCCAACAACTTCTGGACGTGGAGCAGACAGCCCTGACACTGCGAACTTAAACACAACTCCTACTAAGTTTTTTTTGCTTGAGTGTAGTAGCATGTTGCTGTTCGACCAGCACTGAGCCAATATCTTTCACTTTGTTTATCATCCCGAAGGAATTTTGCTATGTAGAAGTAATAACTTGTCCATTTAAAAACACAGCAGTCTATTAATCAGCTTAATGTAAACATAACAATAGCATCTTTAACTGTTTGATTCCCAGGTGGACTGCACATGGCAACTGTCAGGGAAGGCTTCTGAAAGGAGACGGATACACTGCTTCTGAGTGTGGAGACCACAGTGTGAATGACATAAAAAGACAAGATAGTTGATCATTCAGGGTCCTTCTGGTTGTTTCAACAAAAGTTATCGCAGCAGCAGAAGCCTGGGAGCTGACTGTTTTTTGTGATCTGCTGGACTTGAGTGTAAGAACTGTTATGAGTACAGAGGAGGCAAATACAGGCTGAGGGAGCTTGGTCTCTTTAGTTCGGAGGAGACTGATGGGTGACCTAACTACTGACCAATCTGAGTCTCACATGCTTTAGAAAAATATTTTAGCATTTTCAGAATTGACTTCTGACTCATTAATCATCAATATCTGTAATCTTCAGGTAATTTATCCATTTCCTTTGAGTGCTAATAACTTTACACAGTGGACATGGTAACATAATAGATAGAATAAGGGTCAGACCTAGTAGCAAGATGACATTTATAAAATGAAAGGATTTGACTTCAATCACCAGGTAAAAAAATGATGACAACCAAAAGCTGTGCACAAAACAGAGTTGGTAGTGAAGATTTTCAGCTGAGAAGTGAGTAGCATCTGTTCTGAAGAACAGGAGATAAATCATGAAGTCTTTTTTGCTGGGGTTTGTAAAGCAGGGTCTTTTCTTCATTGATTGGATTATAGGTTTTCACAGACCTGTTATTACAGTTCATTAATGGTCTTCAGCTTGCCTCCATGTTCTTTATAATCATAGATTCTCTTTTTATGCTTTATAATTATTTTACTGTGTCATACAAAAAAAAAATACACCAGGTACATCCCAGCATTAGAACACAGATGGATCTGAGGGCATTTGGAATCCTCCTCCAACTGTCTGTGCCTTGAATGCCAAGGTAAAGGTTTTGCCCTTTACCTTGAGAACAAAAAGCAAGATTCTGTGATGCTAGGTGATCCTGCTGTGGCAGGGATTGGACTAGATGATCTTTTGAGGTCCCTTCCAATTCCTAATGATTCTATGATTCTATGA
Source organism: Rhinopomastus cyanomelas (assembly GCA_013400115.1). NCBI lineage: Eukaryota > Metazoa > Chordata > Aves > Bucerotiformes > Rhinopomastidae > Rhinopomastus > Rhinopomastus cyanomelas. The sequence goes on from VXBP01001172.1 coordinate 456,350, forward strand.
TTTTATGATTCTAAGACTAATTTACAAAAAGAAAAAAAATTAACAGCAGTTCAATTCCAAAAGATGATGAGAATGTTTAAATAAAACACACAGAGTAAGAGGAAGCACAACAGGGAACAGACAACTACTGAAAAGTTTTCAAAGAGGTTTTAGGAGTAGACAAAACCATGGTTTGCTGAAGAGGGAAGAGATGACCTGAAGTAGGTTAAATGGAGTGGTACATTGAAGCAGATCACAGTGAGCCACAAAGCCAAGACAATTGCTTGCTCTGTCATTTGCTAGTGTAGAAGACTGAGATGGTAGTAATTTGACAAACAGTTTTTAGAGTATACAGTAACCAGAGCTAGAGAAATACATTTGTTGTGTAGAAGTGCTGATGTACTTACACACACGCATGCCTTCATTGCTTTCTGACCTACAGTGTCTGACACATTTAAACAGATGCCATACTAATGTATTCATTTATAATTTCCTTAACTCCAATCCTGTAAAGTTTTATACAATGAACTGTGAGTGCACCTTACCCAGCTAGGTCGAAGTTTGCTTTGCTACTGACTACAGCTGTGGTATGACTTCAACCAGTGAGTGTAAAGCCTTTGATATTTTAGCAGCAGTCAAGACTAAAAGACACCGTGAGGCCTGGGACAAACTGGAGTGTTGGCAGTAGAGGGTACAACATTTTCCATAAAACATATTGGAGGTTTCACATGAAAGAAATTGAAGGGTACATGAGAATGTGCTGAAAATTGCCTGGGAAAGCACAAAGAAAACAAAATAGGCTAATACCACTGGAGCCTTAAATAACAGCATCTAAATGATATCAAAAGTCAGCTATGTAGTATCATGGATGCAATTGCTGAACTGTAGCGGTCCTGGCAGCTCTTTTAGAATTGGATGAATTGTGTATTTGGGTGACACAACATTTCTACTTGTGTTTGATTCTCAAAATATTCTCTAACTGTTGAATAGGGAGCAACACAGACCAACAGCTACACTAAGTATTGGCAGTTAAGTAGGAGAGACTCCAAACAAAGAGTGTTGTAACAGATCTCTGAAAACAAATATAGCCAACCTGAACAGGCAGATGAAGCTGAGCCATTGACACAATCTTTTTTTCCAAATAAAATAAGTTGAAAATTAAAGATGCCCATTTCAAGTGTTAATCGATCTTGATAATTTGTGTTTTTCGAAGAGCTGTAAAAATAGGGGTATTACTTTCTCCTGAAGTAGGTGCTGGTTTCCTAAGTGTAGAGTGTGCAAATCTCTGTGCGAAGTAACACGGTGAACTTGTAAATTGTGGCAGATTAAAACCTGGAAGATAAAGCTGAAATGAAAAAGCTAATGGAAGTTTTTAGACTAATTCAAGTCATGTTAGCTAGCAGCCTTACCATCTCCATCAAAATTCCTCTAGGCCTAATAGTTTGTGTTTGATAGTGGCAAAAAGCATATTTCTGGACAAGACTGCATTAACAGGAAGCATAACCATCATCTGCTGTAGTGCTCTCTCAGACTCCATCCACTTTCAGGGCATGGTCTTTCTTTGCCAGACAGACTTTATTTGTCTTTTGTAATCCTTTGCAGCTTTTTGTTACATGAGCTCATCCAGTATTCTGGGTAAGCCATACATAATTCTAGAATCTTCAAAGTCCTTCGGCAGTGAATTCCTCAAGTAACTGCCTAAGGACTCATCAGCTCTTGTTTTTCTTGAACCCACTCCTACTGCCTTCTGGATCTTTTACCTGAAAGGCAAGTGAACAATTAATCCATGCCTGTCCTCTTCTTGACCCCGTAATTACAGAGATCTGCATTAAACCTTCCATCTGTCATTCTTTTACAGAGGGAAGATTTGTAAATTAGTCATTTCCTTCTGGAAACTGTTCTGTAAGTTTAAATATTCTGCTGCCCTTCTCTGATTGTTTCCCAGTGCTACTGGCACCTGTTTTGAGATACCTAGCCTGGAAATGTATGTTCAATTCTTTTTATCCATTCTAAGGCTGAAGACAAACACACGTTTCCATTTGTATGGATGAAAGCAATTCTGTTTAATGGGAAATGGGCATATTCATTCGAGAAAATTTATGTGATCTTTTGGAAAACATGACTTCAAATTCTTTGCCTTCTCCTTGTTATGAGAGTTACAGTATAACTTTCTTTTTCCTGGAGTAAACTTGGCAGAGATAGCTGACACTTGTGGGAATACAGCTAGTCATGACTCATCACCCTTAGACAAGAAATGAAAATGTATAAAATATCTGTTGTTTTGTTTACAGGGGGTTGTTTCAATGCTGTGAGCACAACTTCTATTCTTCTACTTGAAATAAAGATCAAACAGATCTCTAAAACTTGAATCATCATCTTGTGGGAATGCTTGCTGATACTAGTAATCAGTCTTTCCAGTTCCTGTCCATGTGTTAAAATGTCACTTATTACTCACTATAGCATATGGAAATTGTACCAGAACTTTCATTATTCACCTGAACTTTCACTGGTTCTGTACTCTACCGATTCTCTGCCCAGCTAAACTTGTCATGTTGAGTTTGTTTAAAACGTGTCTCAGTTAGGCCGTGTAACTGTAGGATTTAAGAGAACAGGAATTTACTGTGTCATTGAATATTGAAGAGCAGGGAGACGACCCACTGAGCCATTCAGAATCTATGCTTCTGTCTTCTGCACTCTAATTACACATCTCACAAAGTTACAACTCCTCTTCGTTATCAGACTCAAAGCACAGAATTTCAATGTACGTGTTTCTCTTCAAGACATCTAAGGAAAACAGAGACCCTTTAAGGAAAGCTTAACAGTTAATTTGTTTTTCCAGATTTCCTGTTGAAGGGAAAGAAGTCAGCATTCCATTTAATTTCTCTCACATCTACCTGGAAAATTTAGGATTTATAATCTAATACTGTTCCCAGTCAGCTGATATTGACAGAAACATAACCTAGCCACGGGCTAGAGCAATGTGTCATGTTTGAAAACTTCACACTTGCTAAAGAGCGTTATCAAGTCCCTAACACCACAAGCTGTTATCCCTGTAACTGTATATGAACAGCTGAAGTAAAGTCTGAGTAGGCACATGCCACACAGAAAGTTTATGGCTGAACTATTTCCACACTCTGAAAAACCATTGACCTCAGAAGTGTTTTACTGTCTACTTTCTCCATCCTGTCATATAGTCAATTTTTAATGGCAAAGAATACAAAAGTGAAATGATTCCACTCTGCGTATCTATGGCAAAGCGTTAGGGTTGTTAATCCTGCAGTTCAGAAGTGCCACAAAGACTGTCACTCAAGTCACTTCCATCTGATCTGAATAAAGCACTTCTTTCTGCTCTTAACTTGACTATCTTGCTGGGTTCTTCCCTCATCAGCTGCATCACAAAGATTTTTCTGCTTTTGGTGCACTTTTGTCTGGGATTCAAATAGTCACTTGATTCCAACAGCGCCCAGTATATTGATCTTACTGGCATAGATCACACCGACAGCATTTCTCCGTTCAATCCCTTGTTTCTTCTGTGCAGATTTCATACCACACAGCAATCCCTCCAGGGATCTCAGAGAGCAGGACTAGTCCAGGCACCCCTTTGCGTCAGATGGACTGTTTGAGTTTCTGTACCCAACACAGATTTCTGTGGTCCTCATGGGTCCCCATGTTTACTGCAGTTAGCCTTTAATCAGATAAATCTAAGACATACTGTCTTCATGATTAAGCTATTGAGTCAGCCAATATTTTAGGAGTCATCTTCATGACTACTTTCACCCTTGTATTTCTCTATGAAAAGCTCTGAATTCCTACTGCAATTTGCACCATATTTGAATAAAACCAGTTTAGTAATATTGGACAATGTGACTGCAAATCTTCATTTAGGGAGAGGCAAATTGAAAGAATGCCAAGCAGAAAAAGTTTTGAGACTGTGTCCTTTTTACTTCATGCTGATACTGCTGGACTTGTGATCATACCAGTTGCACAGTGGCATTCCTTTGATTCCTCCAGTTGTGAAGCAAAATGCCAGCGGAACATGCTTTGCCTTTTCTCAGCAGTTCTCAGGTGGGCAGATCAGTAGGTATTTCAGCAGAGAAGTGATGTTTTCTTTCAGTGTACATTATAGTAAGAGCTAATAGTGTGTTGTTCAGCTTTCTAAAGAGAAGATATCAAGTGCTTCATTCTACATGAACTTTTTGTATTTTAATGTGTGATCTTCCCTATTCTAATCTGAGAATTTAAAGTGTCTCTGTGCCACCGATGCATCCAAGACTGTTTGGCATCATAAACTTCTGGCTTACCCAGAAGAGTCTATTAGATCTCAGACCTTTGTTTTCTCCTCTGCTTGAAAAGAACATTGTTGCCTCATTGTTTAAAATCTCAGTGATCTTTCATTAACTTTCTTAATTCTTATGTGAAGGTTAAGAAGTTTAGATTGGGTGATTGGGTGGTGAGGTGAATTGGGAACTGGAAGGAAGGCTAGAGCTCAGAGACTTTTGGTGAGTGAGGTGGTCTAGTTGGAGTCCTGTGGCAAGTGGTGTCTCTTAGGAGTCAGTACTGCATCCAGTACTTCATCAATGACTTGGAGGGAGGGACATTGTGTACCCTCAGCAAGTTTGCTGGTGATACCAAACGTGCTATGACCTGAATAGGTGGAAGAGTTGAGTGGAAAGAAGCTTAACAAAACTCAGTACGAGCAAGTGTAGTGTTGCATCTGGGGAAGAACATCCCCATGCATCAGTACAACTCTGGTGCTGACTTGTTGGAGAGATGGCCTTTTCTTTCTTTCCCCCATCTCTTCAGCAAGAGGATTCAGGAGTCCTGGTGGACAACAGGCAGACCATTAGCCAACAGTGTGCCCTCAAGGGGGCAATGATCATAAACTGGAAAACAGGAGGGGGCTCTTCTCCCAGGTAGCTAGTGACAAGATCACAGTATCACAGTATTATCAAGGTTGGAAGAGACCTCATAGATCACCATGGCTTGAAGCTGGAACAGGGGAGGTTCACGTTGGCTATTAGGAAGCACTTCCTCATGGAAAGGGTGATCAGTCATTGGAATGGACTGCCCAGGGAGGTGGTGGAGTCACCGTCCCTCGAGGTGCTTAAGAAAAGAGTGGATGTGACACTTAGTGCCGTGGTCTAGCTGATGTTGTGATGTTAGGTGATAGGCTGGACTTGATGATCTCAGAGGTCTTCTCCAGCCTCAATAATTCTGTGACTCCGTGATAAATATATTTTTACTCTGAGTTGGCTGAGCATTATAACAGGCTGCCCAGAGAGGAATGTCTTCAAAACATGTCTAGGTGTGTTCCTGCGTGGTTTTGTGTCGGTGATCGTGCTCTGGCAGGCGGGTTTAACCAGGTGATCCTCAGAGGACCCTTTCAACCCCCTGCGATTCTGTGGTTCTGTGACAGCTACATGTTGCAGCTAGAGCTCTGCTGAGCCCAGACTGCTCTAGTGCTTGACCCACTAAACTCATGATACTAATTCAAAAGCAGCACCCCTCACATTACGTCTTACTGTCTCTACTAGTAAAAGGTCTCATTTCTGATTCACCAGTTTCACCCTTTGTTCTTGATGTCATTGTATTTATCTACAGTGGTCCAAGCAGATGTTGTTTATCCTGAAAAATGTCATTTCCTAATGGTACAATTATTAACAACAGGACATTGAAAGACAGGGGCAAGGGGTTCCATTTTTTCCTAGTTTTGCGAAGAAGGATAAAGAAATTAATTACCCATTGGTGTAAAATAAAAACTATGTTCCTTGCCATTTTAAGGCTGCCTGAGATGAAAAGTATTTACACATACATTTTGGAAGTAATTGTCAACGTAAATTGTTGTCTTTCCTATGAGATAAATGTATCATCCTGAGACACGAGAATGACTCATAGAGGAACTGGAACAGAGAGGTGCTATCAGTCAGCTCAGATAGCCCTCTCTGCTCCATCAGCGCTGCTAGAAGCGCAGCTAACGAACAAACCGCAAAGGCAGACATTGGAAATGTGTTCCCATGCAGTGTCTGGATATTGCAGTTGCCAAGCATGGTCTATTTATACTCATCATAAATGTTAATGCCATGACTAGAAGGAGGAAAGGAGGAAAAAGGCAGGGCAGTCCAGCAGGAGTTAGTAAGGACATAGCAAGTTATCCTCTTGGAACGGGCTTCTTACATTGTGGGAAGATGAAGCCACATTTCATCGCAGTCATCAGGCTACGCATTTGCAACTACTGTCCTGGAAAAAATGATCCTAGTTTATAAAGGGACATAAAAATTGGAGATGTGTATGACTGGACTGTATATTTTACTTAGCTGATGGTAACAAGAAAGGATGTGTAAAGGAAGAGCCATGAATTTGATTTTTGTAGTCCTTTTAGGAAAAGCTAAGGACCAAAAGACAATATATATCAACAACATTGTGTAGAGTCTGTCAACCTACTGACTGTATGAGGGTTACAGCTATTAACTGTATAAAAAACATTATAGTGTGTGGGTGGTGCTACTTCTGTCATTCATATTCAGTAAATACAATTTAACTTTAGCTAATTGTAAAACAAATGTCATAGTACAACCAAGCAGTGGACTGTCAGAAATGATGCGAAAGTTTCAGACCTTTCAGCCTAAGACATCTCTGAATATACAGGAAAAAAAAAAAAGCATGTGGTGAGGAAGAGCTTAAAAAGATGCACAGGGATTTTTAAGAAAATAATCACTTTTACATTGCTCACACATGTAATACCAAGTGTCTGAGCACACCTACAGGTGCCAGTGATTTTTTTTTTCCCAAATAATCACTTAAGGAAAGTTCTGGCCCCTGAACTTCATAGCATGATAAGAATCTGAGAGTTTAAGTAGAATCATTAAGTTTATGTAGAGCTTCCTTTTATTAAAAATTGTTACTGAAGAAGAAGAACATTTATCTTTCATAGAGAAAGAAACCTGTCAATAACTTTACCTCTGAACAGGTAAAATTAATTTTTAGAAGTGGTTTCAATGCTTTTGTAAGACAAGAACAGCTGTTTTGTAATTTTGAGAATCTCTCTGTGCTGGGCAAAGCAAAAGTGAAGTAACCACATCTTTCTTAAATTTTTGTTGAATTATCCCAAAGCATTGAGGATATCCCAAAGCACATACAAATATCACACAATGCACATACCTGTACACAGAGGCTCAGCGGTTTAGTCACTGAAGAACAAAACATTGTCCTATGAAGTGGCTACTCCTTTTATTTTTTCTTGGTCACAGTGGGTGGACTCATGTAGAATCATAGAATCATTAGGGATTAGAAGGGACCTCGAAAGACTGTCTAGTCCAATCCTCCTGCCAATGTAATGTAAACATGAACATTCATAGCAGAATAGAAGCTTCAAACTTTGATAACTTCATTTCTGGCTGGTCTTTGTTGTGAAAACAATAAAGCACCTAATCTACTACATGAAGACATGATGTCTCTCATTGTGCAAGTTTTCTCTATATCAGTTGAAAAGGAATTTTAACTTTAGTAGATATGATTTCTAGAGCTCTTATATTTTCAAAAACAGATAAAAATATTGGATTTGGGCTCTTCCTGTGTGTGCATCGTTGCATGTACAAGCACATCAAAGAGCTTCATCCCAAATGCATTCTCACGTGTGAATATTGACCTAGTTTTGAATCATGTCAATCTGCAGTTTCTTCATTCAATTCAGTAAGGGCAGTACTGGAAATTCTTCCCCTGACAGGAATGAGAATAGTAACTCTTCTGTATGCAGCACTCATCCCAGGTAAAATCGGTTTTACAATCCTAATTCTGTGAGTCACAGGGCAACATGACTCACCCAGTCTCACCCTCATGGAACCAGCCTGGTGCTTTGCTCACCAGGTAACTGAACAGAAGTACAGCTATTCTGAATTCTTTTGTTCTTCTTCCTGAGCACATTATATAAGCACAATCAGACTCTTCACTGACAGAAGAAGTATGACTATTTATGAGTGTGCATACAGCGCTGCAACACGGAGCTGCATGCGAGGATTCCATTGTTCAGTCTCTCAGTGTCTTTTTTGTCCCTTTGAATGGAGGTGAAGGGGTAAACTTCACTCTTCTGTAAATAAAACACCCTTGCCATTCCTAAACAAAAGCTTCAGATTTAACTTATATATACAGTCAACTCAGAGGCTCCTTTGCTTGCAATAGTGCGGGGCTAAATGCCTTAAAGAGATGAGAAAAAAAGTTAATAGTGTCATCTGCAAGTGGAATGATTCAATAAACATTTATTTAGAGGACAAAGTTAGACACATAGACTACACATTTAAGATTTTTTAGTTGCCTGCACTGCACTTCAGATGAAGTTTGCTTTAATACCGGAAACTGTCTTTACACGGTGGCTCTATAAAAACCCCAAATCTTAGCATGTGCAGGAAGATACGTTCATCAATTCTTTATATCACCTGGCATTCAAGGTTCAGGAAACGTGGCACATTTCTTGAAGTCCTATACATAATTCTGTAGCTAAATTCTGGCATGTCTAACACACATCTTCATGTAGTTTCACAGGATCACCATCACAGAATGGACAGATGATGGCAAAGCAGTGGATGTGGTCTATCTTCATTTCAGTAAAGTATTGGACACGGTCTCTCACAGCATCCTCGCAGCCAGACTGAGACAGTGTGGTCTAGGTGATTGGGAAGTGAGGTGGGTCACGAACTGGCTGCAGGATAGATGCCAGAGAGTATGATCCCTAATGTTCTGTGATTCTGTGAACTCTGTGATTCTGTGAATCACAGAACATCAGGGATTGGAAGGGACCTCCAAAGATAATGTAATCCAATCCCCCTGCCAGAGCAGGATCACCTAGATCAAGTCACAAGTCTTGGATCAAGTTCTTTCTGTCTTGGATGTTTGCTTTTCAGGATATGGTGGTCAGGGAGTCAGGTGCAAGTAAAACATAGATACTGAAAGCTACTGAGTAAATGTAGGCAACAAAATGACCTGAAAGAGTGTTCTTCTTAGTAAAGTGTAAAGTAAAGTCTCTCATGTAAAGAGGTAAAACTCAAGGAAAGATAAGAAGGTTTTTATAAGCCACAGATATTCAATCTTTTATGTGCCCTGAGCATTCATAACGTCACTTGTAATGGCTGTGTAGGGTAAAGCATTCAGAGTACCCTTAAATCCTGTTAGACCCCACAGAGATTTGAATAAGTGCTAGAGTGTGCTTTCTGAATCAAGGATAGCCACCTTCTTCTGATTTTATGAGGACACATTTACTATTTATATACATGTCCTGTCTCTAAATTTAAATCAGGTGCCATTTTTTAAAAACCCTAGGAACTGGCACTATCCGTAGGAGCCATGTGTCTGCAGCTGACAAGAAATGGCAGAGAAAAGCTAATCCAGAGTGTTCATTTTGTGCAGAGCATGTCCTGTGGTGTTTTGCCTCCTCTGTCCCTTTCCCCTTCTCTTCTCATCAAGGCCTCCGTGCAAATACACTGTCCCACAAGACTACAATGAGGTGACTCTGTCGGGCCACAGATCTCCTGGCCCTGTGTAAATATCAGAAAGGCAACTGAATCGTGTGTGCCATCCCTACCTCAAGGATACAGACAGTAGAAGGCTCTGGCTGTCCCTGCCATGCACCCCTTCAAAACCTGACAAAGTTTAAATCAAGCAGGACACATGAAAGCACTCACTCTGGCACACATTACACCTACTGGTGTGAAAAAAGAACCTTCTTCTTTTTTTGGGGGGAAGGTGGATAAAAGAATCCCATTCGTATTGTGATGGTGTTTCTTTTTGCTGCTTTCTCCAGTGTCCTTAGCATCTGAGCAATTCTTGAGTCTCCTGTTGTGCCATTTGACCTTTATGGATAACATTATAGTTAGGGTATGATCAAATTATGTTGGTGTACAATTATTTTGAAGTAGTTTTAGGGAAGTCCATGGCTGGAGAGCTTTGCTTGATTCGTTCAGTCTTTCACTGGTTCTTTTCTTTATGATCCACCTATCTGAAACCTAGCTCCTTCACTAAAGATTACTTGTTGAGTTTGTCTCTGGGTGGTGCCATGAGTGTTTTCTCTATTGCCATGGGCATTGTGCTCATGCAAATGTGAGAAGATGACAACCTCCCTGAGTACAAGGAGTAGCTGCTGACAGGTCACCACAGATATAATGATGACTCATAAAATCCTGTTCCATCTAAAATACCAGAGGACTGGAATTTTATTCTAAGTACAGGTCTTAAATATGCAGTTTTAAACTCTAACATAAGCTGGTGAGTCTGGAGAATTAGTCTTTTATGCTTTTGTGTTCTACAGTCTGAAGCTGTTTTATCTCTGTCTAGATTACAATTCCTTGCTTAGTGATAGCAGTTGAGTTTGTTGCCTCTCGTAAGGTGATGTGTTTGGCAAATTTCATCTAGTGTGGATGGTCAGGTCTTGTAACAAAATATAATTTGGTGTTCTGAGCTAATTTACAATTGGAGAAACAGATCTTCTCAGGTAATAGCTGTTTTCCTTTGCTGTTGCTGCTACTGCTGCTAAATTGCTTTTCTCAGCACTGCATGCCCAGAGGTATCTGTATATCTTAAATTCTTTATATATAGTGAGATACTCTCATCAGTGTCTTGTAGGCTTTGAGCATGAAGTAAAGTGAAAAAAGTGCAACTCCCTGTAGGGATGACTGCAGGGAATCATCTACAGTGAGATTCAGGGTGGGTGAGGAAGGATGGGGAAAAATAGGGCATGGCCTCTTTCTTGGTGCAGGAAGAAGCATGGGGCTCAGAGGGTGCTGTTGATGGGTGGCTCTGTGACTCTGACAACTTTTCCTGCCCTTCTGTTCTCCATGAGAAAGGGACCTTGGGGTCCTGGTGGAGAGCAAGATGACAACGAGCCAGTAATGTGCTTTTGTGGCCAAGAAGGCCAATAGCAGCCTGGGGTGGATCAGGAGTGGTTAGCAGACTGAGAGAGATTCTTCTTCCCCTCTACCCTGGCCTGGTGAGATTGTATCTGGAATATAGTGTCCAGTTCTGGGCCCCTCAGTTCAAGAAGAACACAGAACTTCTTCAGAGAGTCCAGCACAGAGTCACAAAGATGATGAAGGGAGTGGAACATCTCCCTGACAAGGAAAGGCTGAGGGAACTGGGTCCCTTTAGCTTGGAGAAAAGGAAACTGAGGGGTAACCTCATTAATGTTGATAAATATGTGAAAGGTACTCAGGAGGATAAAGTCAGGCTCTGCTCAGTGTCATCTAATGATAGGACAAGGGGCAATGGGTGTAAGCTGGAACATAGAAGGTTCCATGTAAATATGAGAAGGAACTTCTTCGTGGTGAGGGTGACAGAGCACTGGAACAGACTGCCTGGGGAGGTTGTGGAAAACCCACCTGGACATGTTCCTGAGCAACCTGATCTAGGTGAACCTGCTGTGGCAGGGGGATTGGACTAGATGATCTTTCAAGATCCCTTCCAATCCCTAATGTTCTGTGATGTTGTAAATCCACTGCTTACCCTTCATCAGAATGGCAGCAAGTGCTTTCAGTCAAAAGATAGTCTTTCAACTCGGACTGAGACATCAGCAACAGGACTTCACTTCCCTCATGGCTGATGGCTGCCTTTATGCCACTGTGCAAGTTGATTCAGTCTCAGACCGATGTTTGCTCATTTATGGACACCTGAATACAGTTAGCTGGCAGTAAGAATGTCAGCATCATGCTGACTCTAGGGGAGTGGTGTCCTGTTGGTCTTGCTGTTGCAGAGACATGGCATTGCTTGAAAATAAGCAAGTCCTTGTCATTTGCATTTCCAGCTGATTTTGAAGTAAGACTTCTCTCAGGGACTGTGAAGGCCAGAATTGTACCTTCTAGACAAAAAATTCCTATAGTTACTTAATTATTTATCATGGGTTTTTTCAGTAATACCAGCATAAACTGTGGAACCTGTCTGAATGTGCATCTAGCAACGACTGTACTTTGAAGTTGTCGCTGTCATGGTACCTCAGTGTGCTGCATTTGACTGTTAGTGCCATCTGTCACAAACAGGAAAGCAATTTCCTCTGGAGAGAATTGAAAGGCTAGAAATGAAACATAAAATGAAAGCTATAGGCTTTTGCTTTCACACAGCTAGCTTGTGCTTCTTCCAATATTATTAATTCAAGCAAAGTCTTCCAATAAATGTATCAGGAGTTTCAAAACATTACAAAGCCTTACCTTTATTTCAGTTAAAACACTAGAGTAAAAATTATCAGTTCTTATTCAAGATTTCTTGATTTACTTTTCTGTGTGATTATTCCTCAGTATGTAATATAAAGATATGTCATTCCTAATTAACTTGTGCTGTTAATTAATGTTTAACTACTATGTTCTTCACAACATAGGTAGAGAAAACATCTGCCTTTTACTGACTTTTTCTTGTCAAAAGACTTTTGAATTTACTGAGATAATTTTTTATTACTGCTTTCATTTAGCTGATTTGCAATTCTCATTATCAGGCAGCCTCCTGTATCCTTCTGGCAATGAAAAGCAAAGTACAACTGAGGTAAATTTTTACCAAGCAAACCAGAACCACACAAACAATCAAAAGGTAATCTTCATGCCCAGGCTCTCATCGAACACGATGTGAAGACAGTATCCTCAGTTCAAGCTTCTCAGCACTTTGTGGACTGGAAAAATAATTTTTAGATCAACAGACAGTATATGGCACTTGAGCTCTTCCACATGTTATGTGGAGCAGTCTCTTGTGGAGCAGCAGGACATGCCTTGCTTCTGGTGAGGAACGTTTAAGAGGCATTTGGATAATACCCTGAATAATTTGCTTTTGCTTTAGTAAGCCCTGGGTTGGTCAGGCTGTTGGACTAGATCATAGCAGATCCCTTTCAACTGAAATAGTTCTTTTCCCACCTTCCCTTGTTCCTTCCCTTCCCCATTCCCTTTCCTTTCTCTGTCCCCATCTCCTTTCCCTTCTTCTTTACCCCCTCCTCTCCCACCCCCCCTTTCCCTCCCCTTCGCCCCCCCTCTTCCCTTACACAGTCTGCTTCCTTTTCTTTGCCCAAAGGGAAGAATAGAAACATTAAATATACAAATTTAATTGCTCTCTCTTACCTCAGTATGAGGCTGAGTATGCATGAAACATATTCTTTTACCCACCTCTGAAGATGAGACACAAAGGAAGAACAAGTTGTCCTAACTAGAGTTCGAACTGAACTAATTCTGTGCAGTGATTTTACTTCTCAGCTCAGTCTCTTCTAACTAACTGCACTTTATGCAGTCAATGGCATATTTGTTAAGACAGTGTTTGCTTCTACAAGTAGTAATGCTTGATGTTTAGAGTTATTACCAAGATTTGGTATGCAGAAAGGCTCTTGCTTAGATCTTTGCTCTCTTTTTCAATGGTCTTCATCTGAGGAGGATTCTGTCTGTTCTACCTTGGATCCCAATCCATTCATTCCAGAATCCATCTCCTGCATTCAGTTCCTGTGTGCTGATAAGTCCAGTCTGGAATTTTCCCAGTATCTGCATCAGTGGTGATGGTGAGCTAGTTGCCATCAGGGGAGGTGGATTTGCTAGTGCTTTTGTATGTGTTTCGTATGATCATTATTTTCATTTAAACATTTTTCTTTTTCAATCCATAAGTGTTTCTTCCTTATTCCCTTTCTCTTCTCCTTTTGGGAAAGGCCAGTTGCTAGTAGAGAGCGTCTGTCTTTCATCTTGTTGCCAGCCCAGCATCAACCCTTGATACAAAACCTGATTCGTACTGTGGAAATCAAGAAGCTCAAGGAGGAATCATAGAATCATAGAATCACTAGGGACTGGAAGGGACCTCGAAAGATCATCCAGTCCAATCCCCCTGCCAGAGCACGATCACCTAGACCAAGTCACACAGGAACATTTCCATGTGGGTTTCAAAAGTCTCCAGACAAGGAGACCCCACAACACCCTTGGGCAGCCCATTCCTGTGCTCTGTCACCCAGCCCCTCTGCACCCTACAGGTGCTGTTCTACTCCTCTTCTGAGGGGGTAATCTTTCCCCACAGCCAAGCCTTTCAAAATCCTATCCCAGAAGGATTTCAGGTCTCTTATATGGTAGGAGCCTCTCCAGTTAAAATTGTTTTTCAGATATTTTCTATTATACTTTGTTTTATGTCCACAGATTTGGTTAACATGTACTTAACAAATACAGAGGTAAAAATGTTTACAGCACTGCATCAGAAATCTGAAGGTGAAAGTAGTGAACATAATCTATTCTGCTGCTGAGATTCATGAGTTGCCATTCAGTATAAATAAAAGTCAGTAAAACTTAGAGACAGTACAAATCAGAAAAAAAGATTAAAGCTGGGTCTAACATTTAGAAGAATAATCAATATCAGCATTCTATTTCGGATTAAAGCTCCAGGGGGATGTGAATATTTTCAGAATATTGAAGTAATCAGATTTGATAAGTCTGAAACGATGTTTCAGAAAGTTTTAGCTACTCAGTGTTTATTTAATTTTCACATTATTTACATGAACAACGTCAAAAGTGTAACTTAAAATCAAAATCGATTAATGAACATAGTCTCTCCCCTCATTTCAACATCTCAGCACTTAATCCTGAAATAGTCTCATTCGGAATAAAGCCCAATTTTGCAACTTGTCAATCCACTGTCAAATGGCATTTTGATCCTCAGCAGAGCCTTGGTCTGTCGTTAAGTAATGACCCCCAAAACTAAAAGACTGTCAGTATTTCAGCCTGCAGTCTTCATCTTAATTTTTGGCAGCACATTGTGTAATACTGTAAATTGTTGAAGGCTTGATTAGCACCTTCATTAGCTCTTTGGACTGTTGATATGATGACAACATTTTAATGTAATTTGAGTTATGATTTATTGACATAAACCATGTGAAGTGTGGAAATCTGCAAAGGAGAGAAGACCCAAATATTCCACTCAGACTAAGTAGCTGTTACAAGCATTGTGCACTGTGGGCTGGCTTTCCAGGCAGCAGGGGCAAAGCTACCACCTCTGGCATGTTCTTTGAATCTTATTAAATTTTCCTGCAAAATTACTTTGTGGTAAGTAATAGAAGAGATTAACAGAGCAGCGAGGGACAACTTGAATGCACATTGCTCTAAATTTGAATAAGTTTCCAAAGAACTGCAATGCCCAGGGCTGTGTGCCTCTGAGGTGAGGGTTCTCTGTGCTCAGAGAATAAAGGAGAGGAGAACATAAGTACACAGACAGCCTGTTCACCTAAGTTTTATTTTCCTGAATGTTTCCTTGGGTTTTTTCTGTGCTGGGAAAGAAAGTAGAGATTACCCAGTACAATTAAATTGTTATGCCCTCTCCCTGCTCTGAGCCGGGTTAAATTAAATGGTTCCTGGATCTCTGTCTGCAGCAATATTGCCAGCTTGGAGCTACACCAAGCTGGAATGAGTAGCAGCACTGGGAAATGTAAGAACAAATAATCTAATGAAAATTTAACTTTTAAGAAATATGAAGGAGATAAATACATACCAAGAAAGAAGGTTATTTTTACTGGTAGATTTGATAACATAGTGTCTGAGCTATGGTCTCCACTCCAGAAGCTGGAATTGCATTGATAACCACCCTGTTACTCTTACCATATCCACTCAAGCTGAGCAGGTTCCAGCACCAAGACATAAGGTGATCCATATCCAAATTACAAGCTGGAGGTCCATATTTAATTCACCATCAACAAATAAATACCTCTGACTGAAACACAGAGAAGGGAACAAGACCCATGTCTAGACATTGTTCATATGACAAGTCCATACACTATGTAGACACCGATGGGATGGCTGGGAAGGACTTTGTAGACAACTTACCTGCATTCACACCACACAACACAAGCATGCTAGATGGTTCTTGGTATTAATAAAGGGCTAAATCCACCCCAAGACCATCAGCATTAGCTATTAATGTCACACATGAACACGTCCAAGACTGGGGCAGGTTATCTTTCATTATTAACGCAGCACACTGTTTTCATTCAGAAAGGCTAGAGGGAGTGTAATTAATTTTAGAGTATAATTGCTGGGTTTTTCTTCTTTCATACAAAGGAGAGCAGCAAAGAAGAGATTATTACTGCAGCTTTAATTAGACATTTCCATACTCTCTAGCCTTCGGGTTGTTTTTCCTCAGTAACTGTCTCAACCTTTGTTGCTCTTCCATTGAAATAGATGTAGTACGTAAGAACTTCTACAGCAGCCCTTTAGAAAAACAAATTCTTATCTAAACTAGTAGTACATGCTCTTAGTAGTGCTACTAGTAGTAGTTTGTGCTCTTAGTTCTATGTGAAAATATTTTACTTTTTTTCAAATTTGGCTATTTTGTTTAGAATTAAAATCACATAAACTGAACACAACTTTATGTAAGTTAAAAATAACAGCTTTGACAAAACCTTTTTATCATAAGCCATTTCTGCAAACAGAAGTATATTCATGCTCATTGAAGTGGAAGATGGTAAAATATTTTGCATAAGTATCCGTAAAGCTACAGTCTGCCAATCTGGATTTGGCCAAATGAGAAGAATAAACATGCCTCAAAAAGTTGTGCTAAGGAATTCACATTTCCTAACAAACAGGTTTCAATAAAACAAAATCAAACCATCAAATAACTTCTATAGAAAGAAATAAATATAAAACATGGTCCTACACTCTATTATCAGCTATTTCTTATGTGGCCTAAGAAAGTTGAGATGTCCCAAGTCTGACCAGAGGCAGAGAAACATCAATCTGAAAAGGAAAGGAGTTCATTTCTAACTCAGATGTGTTTCCTTATCAGAAAAGTTTTTGAATCACAATTTTTCATATATATTTGAAAGACAGTGAAACAAAGCAGAAATTAATCTATTTTACTTTTTAAATAAAAATCTAAACTATTAGTAACTATATCCAGCATAGAGCAATGAAGATGATAAAGGAAGTGGAGCACCTCCCTTCTGAGGAGAGGCTGAGGGAGCTGGGTCTCTTTAGCTTAGAGGAGACTGAGGGGTGACCTCATTAATGATTATAAATATGTGAAGGGTGGGTGTCAGGAGGATGGAGCCAGGCTCTTCTCAAGGTCATCTGGTGATAGAACAAGGGTCAATGGGTGTAAGCTGAAACACAGGAGGTTCCGTATAAATATCAGAGGGAACTTCTTCACAGTGAGAGTCATAGAGCACTGGAAGGGGCTGCCCAGGGAGGTTGTGAAGTCTCCTTCTCTGGTGACATTTAAGACCCACCTGGATGTGTTCCTGTGTGACTTGGTCTAGGTGATCCTGCTGTGGAAGGGGGAGATTGGACTAGATGATCTTTCAAGGGCCCTTCCAATCTCTAATGATTCTGTGATTCTATGATTACTGCCTTCAGTAATGCTGATTTGGAGAGGATGTACGATGTCTACTCAGGGTGTACATGTCACTGACCCATTAAAAAACCTAAATTCTAACAATCTCAGAGCAGCTTCTTAAATATAACCTCTAATACAGATGAGAAATTGAGAATTTTGACGTGATCCAAAAAGAGGAAAGAAAACCTTTAATTAAATAGAAACCTTCAGTAATTACACAGACTCCTTACTTAACTTTGGAGATGTCTTTTAAAGTATTTTCCTCTCATATTTATGATATTTTTTGGGGTGAGAAAGGCCATACTCACCAGACAGCACAGATGTCCTTATAAAAAGGCTATGGCAATGTACAAGTGCTCTTGCTGGCATAGATCTTGTCATTTAGGGAATTATTTCAGATGAAGACTCTCCCGAAACATGACATTAACTCTACATCCCAGTCTTCTCCTATCATGTTTCTATCCAGGGCGCGATCTTCTGTGGGAGGTTGGTGACGGGTCTGGTGCTCTCCTCTGAAACCATGGTCTTCTTCCTTCCCAATAGTGAAGGGTTTTTTCCTCCACAGTTTCTTCAGTCTGTGGGAGATGGCACCTTTTATTCTGCCAGCGTTCTGCAGCTGGTTTTCCGAGCGTTGGCATCTGAACTACCTAAGCCATTGTACTGGGTTATTTCCTCTCTCTCTGCAGTTATCCTGGATCGCTCCCAGACCCGTTGCAGACCTGAATTAGTGCCAGTTTCCCACATGAGCACATATCCTCTGTCTCAGTTCAGACTCACCCTGATTGTTGTCTGATCCCAATCCATTACTGAATATAATGCAATTTCAGCGAGATGTTCAGTAGAATTACATCATTAAATCAAAGGTGTTGTTGCCTCCTGAATTAATAGAAGTAGATGCTTCTCACAGTGAAGCATCTGTCTTTTAGGGAGAGCTTTCTCTGCTTAAAAACAAACAGGAGATAGACAAGCAGTAACTGAAGCACTAAGCAAGCATTTTCACAGCTTACTGCCCGTGCACTTGTCATCTCTTTGACCATGATCTTTTCTTTTCTTCTGTGTTGTGTTGGAGATCCTGAGGTTTCTGTCACATGGCAGCTACACTTTATGTACATGTTTCAAGGAGAGTTTTTCCTAAATATTCATTTTTTGTTCATTTCCTACATTGCCTTAGTGTCTCTTTAAGGCTGTAGTGTGGGAATGAAATGTTTAGTGCTGAAGGATCAAATCCAAAAATAGAAAAGAAATATTTCTGAACATAAGCAACTGAGTGAAGTACAAAGGCTAATGATGAATATCTCTGTTAAAAGTAGGAAATGGTGGTAGAAATGCTGCTGAAGCATTCATTTCTAATAACAGCTTATTTGTTCTGTCTCCAGTGAGAAAAGTGTCCTGGAGAAACTTGATTCAAAGATGTGACAGTGAAGGTAGTAGATCAAAATCTTTCATGATCAGGTTTTAAAACTTGTAGTGCTCACTCCTTTACACCAGAAAATCTGGAGAATACTTGTCCTTGTAGCTACTCTCATGACCAAAATATTTACACAAATAAAAACAAAGTCTGCAGGAACTTGTAAACTGTACAAGTTGAAAACCAAGAAGGCCAATAGCAGCCTGGGGTGGATCAGAAAGGTGGTGGTTAGCAGATTGAGAGAGGTTCTTCTCCCACTCTACTCTGGCCTGCTGAGACCACATCTGGAATACTGTGTCCAGTTCTGGGCCCCTCAGTTCCAGAAGGACACAGAGCTGCTGGAGAGAGTCCAGTGCAGAGCCACAAAGATGATGAAGGGAGTGGAACATCTCCCTGATAAGGAAAGGCTGAGGGAGCTGGTTCTCTTTAGCTTGGAGAAGGGGAGACTGAGGAGTGACCTCATTAATGTGTATAAATATGTGAAGGGTAAGTGTCAGGAGGATGAAGTCAGGCTCTGCTCAGTGTCATCTAATGATAGGGCAAGGGGTGATAGGTGTAAACTGGAAGATAGGAGCTTCCACATCAATATCAGAAGGAACTTGTTCACGGTGAGGATGAAGGAACACTAGAACAGGCTGCCCAGGGAGGTAGTGGAGTCTCCTTCTCTGGAGATTTTTAAAACCCACCTGGACATGTTCTTGTGTGACTTTATCTAGGTGATCCTGCTGTGGCAGAGGGATTGAAGTAGATGATCTTTCGAGGTTCCTCCCAATACTTAATGTTTTGTGATCTATTAATAAATGCATTGGTGTTTTAATCCAATTATTTATTTACAACTAATGTCATGGCTTCAAAGTAGCTCTTCCTACATAATATGTAAGAATACCTCTGATAACTTTTCAGCCTGTGTGTACTTTCCTGAAGGGGTATGTGGGGCAGATGTCAATATTACATTATACAAGGCAAAGGTCATGGAATATTTTGAGTCTTGATTTAGGCTCAGGAACGAGCTCTGCAGCTGCTTGGGAAGAATATTCTCAGCTGAGAAGCAAAACATTCCATGGTCCTTAACCAACCCAAACATCAACAACTGACCTTCACGCAGTGGCATGAATGAAAGATTTAAAATCTAAGAATTGGACCGGTTTAGATCTGAGTTCTCTCATGCGCCTGGCATTGTCATACAGTGACTCCATCATTTTAAGTCACATGTTGTACCAGGGACACTGTGTTCATCTACAAGAAAAGGAAAAATAAGTTTTCCAAAGGGTCGTAATTCCTTTTATGTAGCAAGCATGAAAATGGCTACAGGGTTTGGGTCAAAGAAGTTAAAACAAATTTATTTATAATAGATGAAAAGTAAAAGAAAATTGCCTTTGAATTACTATATTACAGTCTCCTAGAACTAAAAAAAAACTTGTCAAGCTTCAGATAACTACTTCAGAACTTTAACTAAGATCTATTTTAATAAGGTTTTGGCTCCAAACAACTTGGTGTGAGAATCAGCCGTGTAACACTTCTTTCCCCAATACAGTTGTTAACTTGTTATAAAGGTTAGCACGCACTTACAGAAGTTAATATAAATTCCACATTACAAACCAATTATAATTCTATAAAAGTATGTGCTGCAGATCTACAGACCCCAACCCACGATTTTATATATTATTAAGCCTTGTCCAGCCGACCATCATAACTCTTCTGTGCCCCATGTGGGAATAGTCTGCAGCCTAAATCTATTTTCTGGATAACATACTTACTTTACTGCTAGTTCATTTATTCATGTGGAAAACTAAGCAAATCAAAGTAAGCCTCTCTTGTAGTCTACATGATTTTCAGGAGGAGTTAGTTAGTTACTTCCTGAAGGAATTATGTGAGATACATATGAGGAACCTCCCTCTGTAGCACCACGTTTTACTACACTGACAGCAAAGGACTCTCTTTACTTAATAAACTAAATTTAACTAAGTCTACTCTAGGGAATTAAATTTAGATAACTAAACTTAGGTGGGAGGAGTACCTCCACAACAGTTTACATGTCAGTTAGCAATTATGATCTCACTGTCGTGGGCAAAGATGAAACTGGCTGTTTGTCTTGATGAGAGTGAAGGCATAGTATCACGATATGTGGAAGCGTTAAAGTTGCCCCATTCTGTGTCTGTTTGGAGAAGCAACTGCAGACAGGCATTAGTCACTCCAGTGTGTTCCCCATGCATTTCGCTTTAAAATTGATTGGTGATTATTTCATTGTCATCTTGTCATGATTAGATGGTTTTCTTTGCTTTCATCCTCTCACTCAAGGTGAAATAGTTTTTTTACTCTTAAACTGCTCAGCCCTGGGTACCCTTGCAGTATGAATCGAAGGCCAGGGATCAGAAAAAGTACAGAAAATCTTAGTTCTGTTTTCCAAGTATGTTTCTGGCATAGTGTGCAATACTAGGCTTTTGTAGCTCTCTTTACTTTTTCCTATATGATGTATTGCATTCAAAAGTAACATAGAATCATAGAATCATCAGGGATTGGAAGGGACCTCGAAAGGTCATCTAGTCCAATCCCCCTGACACAGCAGGATCACCTAGAACAAGTCGCACAGGAACACATCCAGACGGGTTTGAAACGTCTCCAAAGTAACCTTTCCATAACTACTGTGATGACTTTGCAGTGTAGGTATTAGCTTATAGGTAGAATTATATATTTACATAAATAATAAGATATATTTATTTGCTAACTAGATCACTATGGAAGTTTCATCCTGTTTTAGCTGCATTTTTTCTTGATTTACAAACTCGTGATGGAGAAGATAAAAATATGCAGCAGTTGGCTGACAGAAGCTTAGAATTTTGCACATGGCATCCGATCTGTTTGAGAAGGGGAGTGATGGTTGTACAGGACTGGCAGTTATTTGTAGTGCATTAACTTGATGAAAGACAATATCCATCTCTCTTTAATTCTTTATAGCGAGTTTGATGGAATGGTGCTTCAAGTTTCATTATCTTGCAAATATCCTGGACTGGATCCACTTTAAAGATTGTTTAAAGAGCAGAAAACATCTCACATCTCCATTACCTGCACACCTACCAGGCTACTTGAAATCTCTGTCTTCACTCTGCAACTGCATTTTACAAGCTGTGCAAGTAGAAGATTCAAGTCATAAGAATGTCTTTTCATAGCAAACATTGATGCTGAAGGTGTATTTGATCCATATGATCCCTGTAACTTAGAATACAGCCATGTATTCGGAAGCAAACATTATAAAAGACCAAAGCTCCCTGATGTGAGGAGCTTTTTTTCATTTTCTTTTAGTAATAATCAGAAATAGTATCATAACACAATGTATCTCCATTTAGGCATTTGTAGGTGGTGTGTGGAGAACATTATCTTAAGAAAAAGAATATGCAAAGCTTCTTTATTCAGACTCAATCTAGAGATAACAGCTAAGCAGATTTGCTTCTAAAAAGACCATATGGTAATTAATTCAGTATCTCAGGGTTTTCTAGGTGACAGAGTTGGTTGTGACCTGCTAATCATAGAATGACAGAAAGTTAGGGGTTGGAAGGGACCTCAAAAGATCATCTAGTCCATCTGCCAGAGCAGAATTAGCTACTGTAGATCAGAAAGAAAATTGTCCAGGCAGGTTTTGAGTGTCTCTAGAGAAGAAGTCTTCACAACCTCTCTGGACAGCCTGTTCCAGTGTTCAGTCACTCTCACTGTGAAGAAGTTTTTCTTATGTTTATATGATTCCTTTTGCACCCACTGCCCCTTGTGCTATCATTGGACATAACTGAGAAAAGCCTGTCACCGTCCTCTTGGCACTTGCCCTTCACATATTTATAAACATGAATGAGATCACCTCTCAGTATACTCTTCTCCAAGTTAAAGAGACCCAGCTCCCTCAGCCTCTCCTCATAAGGCAGGTGTTCCACATCTTCAACAATCTTTGTGGTCTGTGCTGGACTCTCTCCAGCAGTTCTGTGTCCCTCTTGAACTGAGGAGACCAGAACTGAACACAATACTCCAGATGTGGCCTCTCCAGGCCAGAGTAGATGGGGAGAAACCACTCCCCTTCAAATCCATCCCAGGATGCCATTGGCCTTTTGGCCACAAGCACAGTTTGCTGGCTCATGGTCATCCTGCTGTCCACCAGGATCCTCAGGTCCATTTCTCCTACACTGCTCTCCAACAGGTCAGACCCCAACCTATCCTGGTACCTGGGGTTATTCTTGCCCAGATGCAAGACTCTACTATTGCCCTTGTTATATTTCATTACATTTCTCCCTGCCCAGCTCTTCAGCATGTCCAGGTCCTGCTGAATGGCAGCACAGCTTGCTGGAGTGTCAGCCACTCCTCCCAGCTTTGTGTCATCAGCAAACTTGCTGACAGTGCACTCTGTTCACTCATTCAGGTCGCCGATGAATATATTGAGCAGAACTGGCACTGGCACCAAGCACTGAGGGACTCCACTAAATATAGGCCTCCAACTAGATGAACAGAACTGTCACGATCCGGAGAACTTCCATAGGAGACTTTTCCTGAGATATTTTGAAGCAAATATTACTTGAGCTTTGTCCTACCATCTGAAGCAATATTGCACAGCAAAGTTGATGTGCAGAATTTCTGAAGAATAGTTTAAAAAAGTCAATGAATCTTTCCTATGATTCTGCCTGTGTTGACCTTTCATCTATAACCAGTTTAAAAGTTAAAAAGCAGCTGGAAATAAAGAAAGAAAAAATAAAGAGCAGCCTGGAGCATCTGAGCTAGATTACTCCACAGGCCCAAATCCAGAACATGCACTCCAGTAGCATGCCTACCAACTCCAGCTGTTAACAGTCAGCTCACAGAAGCAGGATAGACATAATCTGAGTTACAACTCCTCAAATACAGGGCTCTCAGCAATTTTTGTGTCACTCTGGGGGGTCTGCTCCTATTGTGCTTTGTTATTTGCTGATACTGATAAAGTCTTAGAAATGTCTATTCCTCTAGGCATCACAGCATGAGAAATTAGTTCTCAAGCTCCAGTGCACTGTCATGACCCACTGAAGTCTCGCAGACCTTTAAAGGAGCATAAAGCAAGTTACAATAAGCAAACTAGTGCCTTCCTCATGCCTTGGTTCTGTTGCACGAAGGTCTGCAGTAGCAGGTGGTTTGCTGAATATAGCTGAGACAGCAGGGCCTTTGTTATGGTAGGCATGGCTACACCTGCTCCTGCTTCCTCTTTGGTTGCTCTTCATCAGGTTGCTTTGCACCGTTAGAAGCAATGTGTTTACTTATTATAACAGCCACTCAGTTGCTCTCATCAAATCAGACTGGACTTCAGAGCAGAACTAGGGCTGGTCGCCAGCCAATTCAATTTTTCACTTCTACCTTCTCACCTGCCACAAACTGAAGTTTGGCAGATAGGCTGCTAACAGTTTTCTCAAGAAGGGTGACTTGTTTTCCTTTACACTTGCTATTTTTGGGTTAGTCTGGGTTTTGGGTTGGGTTTATTTTGTGGGGGGGTTTTTTATTATTTTTAAGGAAGAGTATAGATGATGGGAAAGGCTGATTGAAGAAATGTGAAGGTAAAGGTAAGGATAAAGACCCTTGCGTCAGAATGACACCTCATGCTATTGTCTTCTGCTGCTGCCCCTGAAAATGTGACAGCAACATGTTGTGAATGCAGTAGAAAGCTTTGCCCATTGTCCCTGAGCAAAAAGCAGACATAGAGCCAGCATATCCAAAATATTTCTAGTTAATAGATGGCATACATGAAAATTACTTAGACGATTGGTTGTCAAGATACAGGCTGTTGTAGTTTACTAAGCAGGCTGTTAGTAAAATATACTTAAGTGTGTCACAGTGAGTATAATTAGAAGTAATGGGGTGAAAGTTAGCAAAGTAAATTATCAGCTAGATATTTGGAAAGCATTTGGAACAGTGAAGTGTGTTGGACTGAGAAACTTTCTCTTGTGGTGTTGAAGTATTTGCATATGTATTTATCATTTATATTCTGTGCTGTTTTGCCTTTCTAATGTGTTATGATAAGCATGTATCTATGAAGATTATCAGGAAGTCTTGGCTCCACTGATTTAATCCTAGCAGTATATATCTCTAGTGGGGCAAATAGTGAGCCAAATATCATAGATCAGAAATAACCAGATGGCAGCCCATAAGGGCTCTGATGTCTGCTCAAATGTGGAGTAACAGGTTACTAAACTGTGGGATGATGACATCTGGTTGCCTGCTAGCACTTCATGTCAAGGCAAAACTTTAAATGCCTCAAAAGTGGAGCAGTGTCTGCAGCAGCCTCACATGTGCCAAGTGATGTCTGCTAATGTATTACATCTTAATTTTCTTATCAGATGTGGATTTAATAGGAGACATTCTCCATTTCACTGTAAGTAATCACAAGTGCATGGCAAATCCTATAAAGTGAAATGAAGGGCAGTCTCCCATCCACCCCTAGTATGTTGCCAGCATCTTTGAAGTCTTAGTCTTTGGTGACCTTCAAACATCATGGGGAGAAGACATGCTCCTTGTCATTCCTTGGATCCAGCATGTGGCTTTTAACAGACAGCTCAGACAAGGAATAGTTTGACAGAAATACCCCTGATGTTACGGTTTCCTTGCTGCATGTTCCTTCTTCCTGGGGCATTCCTCCTTCCCCAGCAGACAGCTAAACTCAGCGTGCTCCTTGGGTCTTCCAAATGAAGAGGTAGATCATACCTGCTGTTGAGGCAGTTTCCTGCCTGTCACGAGTTTCACCTGTCCAGCTAACATTTTTAGAGGGGTCTTCAGGAAGCCGTAGGCAGTCTGTGAGCTGGAGATTGCACTTCTGATCTGAGACACAGGACAGCTTACCAGTGTCACTGGTTCTTGGGCAGAGCCATGCTCTGGATGTTTATGGAGCACGATATACCTTGCCTGTCACTCCAGAAGGGCACGGGTCTTCCACTTGTGTAATAACAATTAGTTGACTGTTTAGCATCTCCGATACCCTAATGTTTCATCTGGTGTCCTCACACACCAATATTGAGGCAATTGAATTCTTCTCAGCACGTGAGATTTGCCTCCAGACCCACACAGGGTCTACAGGCAGATCTCCGTAAGTCTGGAGGTGAGAGTGAAGGCTAGAAAGTGTTAGTGCCAACTGGCATTGGGATACCTAAGGTAAGCTGACTCACTTTGCAAGTGCTGCTAATTCTACTGACTAAAGCTGTGGCACAGTTGCCTAAGGGTAAGTGCCTAGTGCCATCTGATAAGGCATCTTGCTTGCCTTCTACCTGTGGACAACGAAGGATATACTCTTTTCAGCTAGTCCCTAGGGATGTCTCAGACACGTAGGATATCTTAAAGGTCATTAGACTATCTGTTTAGAAAATTTAATGTCATCCTGGCTATCCACTGACAACAGAGGGAGTTTAGGGACTTACCTCAAATGTCGATGTCTGTATTTAGACATTTAACGTAGGTGTCTCAACCCTGAACTGAGTCCCACCCACAGTTTTATCCTCCAAAAAGAAGTAGTCTAAGGACATGAGATTGCCTGAAACAAAATGCCAAGAACCTGCCAGTAAGTGATTGTCAAATATATACAGCACTTTGACACAGCTCTCATCCAAACAGTTGGTTGCTTGTCAGAAATAAATACGGGTATACTTTTAGGGTACCCTACCACTAGGTGTGATTCCCAGTTCTGTGTAATTTGCCATATTCAGATGGACAGATTTTGTTCCTTGATCCACTGCCCATTTGCTGTTGTTTTGTTATCATTTCTTTTCTGGCCCAGTCGTGTCCATTGCTGCTGCTAAAAAATACTGAACAGATTTATTCTTACTGATCTCCACAGTATGCAGAATCCAGACCCTTGTAGAGTAAAACCAAGTAGTTGCTTCTAAGAAGGGATTTTATTACCATCTGTTTTTTCTACCTTGAGATTGACCTTATGTTATCAGACAATTAGCTTGATTAAGTTGTTCCTGACATGCCATTGTGCAATGAGCAGTGAAGTACTCTGAAAAGGTGGTGTCTAAATTACACCAGCCTTGAAGAAGTCACACGTCCCTCACTATCTAAGCAATAGAGTGTGATTAGTTTAGAAACTGTTTGACCTCTGAATAAGAATGTTCTTCTTTTTTACCACGAGAATAGTTACCGCAAAATCTCTTCCAGCATTTCCTTACTCAGTCAGAGTTCTGTAAGCACTCAAGCAGATCACATACCCATGATGATTTTGTTTTACCACTTGTTTCAAGCAGTGAGTGTATAGAACTGTTGGACTTCAGTAAAGCTTTGACACCATTTCCCACAGTGTTCCTCTGAAAAAACTGGCTGCCCGTGGCTTGGGCAGGCTTGTGTTCTGCTGGGTTCAACACTGGCCAGACCCAAGATGTTGTGGTGAATAGAGTTAAATCCATTTAGCAAACTGTCACAGGTTCTTTTCCCCAGGGCTCAGTTGTGGCTACTTCTATTTAATATCTTTTTCAATTACCTGGACAACAGAGTCGAGTGCACTCAGTAAATTTGCAGATGACACCAAGCTGGGGCATAGCAGATGTGCTTGAGGGCAGATTGGCTCTCCTGAGAGATCAAGACCTGCTGGATTGATGGGTTAAAGCCAATTAAAGAGCTTCAGGAAGAACAAGTGCTGGCTCCTGCTCTTGGATCACAACAACCCAATACAGTGCTAGAGATCTGGGGGGAAAATGGCTGGAGAGCTGATTGACAGAGAGGAATTTCAGGGTATTGGTTGACAGTTGGCTAAATATAAGCCAGCAGTCAGTTCAAGTGGCCAAAAAGGCCAGTGGCTTTTATCAGAAAGAGTGTATCCAGCTCAAGTAGGAAGATGAGAATTCCCCTGTGCTCAGCACTGGTGAGGTCACACCTTGAGTACTGTTTTGGTCATTGAGGTGCTGAAGAGGGTCCAAAGAAGGGCAATAAGGTTGGCAAAGGGTCTGGAGAACAAACCTTATGAGGATCAAACTGGGGTTATTTAGTCTGAAGACTTCAAGGCTGAGTGGAGACCTATTGGTGTCTACAACTACTTGAAAGGAGGTTGTGAAGAGGTGAAGATTGGTCTCTTCTCACAAGTCACTAGTGACAGGATGAGAGGAAATCGCCTCAAGTTGTGCTGAAGGAAGCTGAGGTTAGACATAAGGAAGAAGCTCGTTATTGAAAGGGTCATCAGGCAGTGGAACAGGCTGCCCAGGGAGGTGGTTGAATCATCATCCCTGGACACGTTTAAAAGTTGTGTAGATAGGGAGCTTAGGGACATGGTTTAGAAACAGACTTGGTACACTTACAATGGTTGGACTCAGTGTCTTAAGTGTCTTTATCAGCCTAAATTATCGTATGATTTAATGATACGTGCTTCAGTAACGTGCTGTCCCAGAGATGTGGTAGGCTTAAATTCCTGCTGCTGTAAAAAATCACTTTGAATATTTTGATTCTTAGTCTTCATGAAAACGATCTTCTTTCCAATCACAAGCCTTTAGTTTGATTATCTACTTCTCTCCCCAGTTCTCCAGTAAAACTGTAGCAACTATTTTTCTGGTGGATGATGTTACGTTAAAAGGTTCTGATTAGTTGTTATGAGCTATTGCACGTTGGGAGCTGTAGCTCTTGATGGAAAAAATGTCATTAGATAGCTTTAGATTTCCTTAATGGAAACCGCTGATATTGGTCAGAGTATTGGGCCACTGACCCACTTTGGCGGTGTGCACCGGTCAGCACAGCTGTCTGATGCTGGCGTGGTGGTGATGTATGTCATCACCAGGACACCAATTTGGTTGCAGTTCAGCAATGGCTGGAAGGCATGTTGCTATAATGCTGTGCACTAGCTGTGCCTTCAGGAAGGATGCTGCTGTCAGGTCAGGATAATCTGCTCCTTATTCAGTTAATGCACCTCCTGCATGTGAAATTTCTAACAGAGCCGTATTAGTTTTTCACCGTTTTCTTCAGTTTCATTTGTTCCCTGCTGCTCTCCCTGTATAATTATCCTAGGTACTTGCTTTCCTTTCATCAGGTCCTGATCTAGCTACTCTTAACTACTTCATAGCCTACTTCCTCTCTTGTTTTGCCTCTGTGTTTCAGTTTATCAAGTTCTCTTGGCAATGAAAATTCATCTTGGCCTGGGTCTTTGTGTTTTGTCTTGCACTTATTTGGAAGCCGAAACCATTTTATTTGATGTCGATGTCGTTTTAACCAAAATCTATGTGTAAACAACTTGAAATGCATTCTGATTTTATAAAATACAATTTTCTGAGAGTCTGCAGAAGGTTGGATGGAACTTGGATTAAGATTTTTTTTTTTAAAAATAATTTTAAAAGTTACTTAATGTTTACAGCTGTGATGCTCTGTATGAATATGTTGATCATTCAGAACATTGGCCTGATCTTGTATTAACTTGGAAATCTAATAAGTGAGAAGATGAAATATAAAATGCTGCAGCTGTTTGATAGTATTTAAACATACACTGTCTTTACACTCTCATTGCTTTTCAGAACTGTGCCAAACTGTTCTCATTCACCTTTGGAATATTACTTGATTCCTTGCTCACGGGAATAAGTTTATTTCAGAAGTTCAATTCTAAAACAGCGCTATTTCAATTTGTTCTTGTTCCCTCAAGTCAGAAAGAAAACTGAATTACTTTTTCAAGGGAAATGACAATGCGGGAAGTCTATCTATTTCTACTAAAGATAACTTCAGTCTTCATTTAAGATGAATCCCAGATTGACTCAGAAATCTAGTCAAGCAGCTTAAGATATTACCATTTCCTATAAATGCATCATGAAGGCATACAGAAGGGACTTTGAACAGTTATTCTATAAGCAAATGCTAGAAGAAAAGAAAAAGAGAATGAGTTGTCTTTGAGTAATTTTAAACTGGAAATTAGGATTTTAAAAAAAAATGTATTTTGCAATAATATTCTAGTAGACACATGGAATCAAGAAACGAATCACTTTCAAAGACAAGTATGAAAATTACTTAGTATGGAAAATTACGTAGTCTAAGTACATAGCATTGCTACTAAGAGCTATTATACAACTTCATATGTCAAGCTCTCCTATGCTCAGTGTGCAACTGCATAGGTAGATATACTAACGGGTAGAGGACTATGAAAAGTGTAGGATATACCTGCACAATGATGATTCATTTCAATAGCTTGTACATATGTATTTGAAGGTCAGCTTCTTTGTGTAGTTTATGGTCAGCATCACCCAGTAGAAAACTAATTTCTAGGGAAAGTATTTTCCATACTGTATACACTGGATTTCATATATATATATATATACACATATATATATGTGTGTGTGTGCTTTTAGACATCCATGAGCTTCTTTAATCTTTCAGGCCATTTCGTGGTCACCGATGGTTTAGCACAGTATCTGAAAGGGGGCAGGTGCCACAACTTATGGTGCAGTCCATCACCTGCTGCTATATGCGTTCATACTTAGAAGACAATTAGAGTAAGAAATAGGTTTCCTGCAAAGGGAAATCTTTCCAAAACAAGATTGTTCCATAGCCAGCAGTTAGGTTCTTGCTGTGTCTTATTTGCAATAATGAGAGGAAGCTGACTATCTCATGTATGAGGAGTCAAGTCTAATCAAGACAAAGGCACAACTTCCTTTATACAATTGTCTTCCTTTGGTTTTGACTAAATGCAATTTCTTACTTGTGATTTTGTCTTTTTAGAGGTAGCTTGCCTTTAAAAAGGCAAAAAAAGATCATCAAGTCCAACTTCCTTACCAAATGTTTAGATTCAGAAAATTCTTCAAATGCAGTGTTCACATCTAGATTCACATGCACAGTTAAAATAATAAAGAAATGGAGATCTGACTGAATTGCTTGAAGCAGAACTATTCTGGACCTTCTCCATTAACTCAAGACATCCAAGATAAACACATTCCAACTGAGAAAACTTTACAAACTGTCTAGATTTAAGGAGGTTGAATCCAGTTATATCACCACTGAGTACGGGTAATATCTACAGAGTTCACCTCTTATACTCACAAGTATGAGATGTATGTAAATTTATTTACTTGATAAAAAGAGTAGACACTATAAACTTCTATTTTTACCTGCTTGGTTGTGGCCTCTGTTTTGCTTCACTGGCAAATCTGGTAAAATGAAATTAAATAAAAACTGAACAAAACAGTGGCGTGTGTGTATATATATATATATATATGTATATATATATGTTCCACCTATCTTACCCAGTACAGTAAAAAGGTGGCAGGTATATCTGGACCAAATTTTCCTGAAAAAGGTTCATGTAGTTCAGGGGAACTTTTGACATTCATAACTACACAAGGTCACAGTCAAAGATTACTGAATACTAACAGGAGCAGAGACCTGTGTGATGTGTGTAAGAGAAAACTAGATTAAAACTCAAACACTGGCGAGGAAGTTGATTGCGGAAAGGTTGGGTGAAAAGAAATCTTGTATATAGCATCACTGCATACACGTATGTGTGCACACACATACATTCTTATATATGCATGACTGAAATGAGTGCATGCATCGTGAGGTTTCTTTTGCTTTGCTCTTGAGATCAGTTATTTCACTACTGCAGGAAGCAAAGTGTGAAAGCTTAGTCAGTCTAGCATGTAAATTGCACGACTGAGCATTAATAGAATGATTTAAGGAGATTTTTTTTCTATAGACTGGAAGCTTGTTCACAGCTGAAGAGGAAAGACCGGGGCTGTAAGCAGGTTGGAGGTGATGATTATGTCCTTGAACAAGGCGATTGTAGGTCTAAGCACAAGACAGAAATTCATTGAAATCACTGTAAGAGAAGGCAGAGAACACGTCTTGGAGAAACATGTATGTTTTAGGTCACTCGGAAAAGGCAATGTGGCAAAGAAATAATGCAAACTTAGGAAGAGACTGAAGGTTCGTTCAGCTGCCCACTTGAAGACATCTGTTATTGGTTGAATATCTGAAGGGTACCAGGGGTTTGAGGAGTGATAAGAGTGGGACAGAAGCTATGTCCTTTTAAGGCAGCATCTAGGTGACAGATAAGGCATCTTGTCATATTTCTGATGGGATAAATCTGTGAAGAATGAGCTGGAGCTGTAAAGGACCCAGGTTTGTGTAGCCTGGCAAAATGAAGTTTAAAGGAAGGTTCCATATAAATATCAGAAGGAACTTCTTCCCAGGGAGGGTGGCAGAGCACTGGAACAGGCTGCCCAAGGGGGTTGTGGAATCTCCTTCTCCACAGACCTTCAAAACCCCCCTGGATGTGTTCCTGTGTGACTTGATCTAGGTGATCCTGCTGTGTCAGGGGGATTGGACTAGATGATCTTTCGAGGTCCCTTCCAATCCCTAATATTCTGTGATTCTGTGAAAACTTGTCCTCAAAGAACGTAGACTTAATCCTCCAGCTGTTGAAAATCATGTCAAGATGTATTTTCCACAAAGAAATTGTCTATATAAGTTGCTTCCTGTGTTCATCTCTGTCAAATATATTTCTTCTGTGGAAAACCTGCTGGAATATATGTATGTTTGGGAAAGGAGTCATTATTTAGGAGAAAAGACTTTATATAATATGTTAGAAAGCACTCATAATTGAGTATTGAGGAGCTAGACTTGCTTCTAAGATATTCAGGAGATTTGTTTTCAAAGTGTTTATGTTGTATGATGATGATGTAGTTTCTTCTTACCTTTTCCCACTCAAGAAAGGAACTACAAAATTTCTGAAGGGTGCTTGAAGTACTTTAGCCCTTTCTGCTAGGTCAGGTTTCTATGGAGCACTGTAACAGACATGTCTTTGTGAGCCCATGACAGATTTCTCCTTCCACCACTTCCTAGAAATAAGAATTTCTTTATTGTTACTATTTATACTTTTCACTCCTGTTCTCATTTAGCAGGAATCTTTGAATCTTGAATTGTGATGTGTGAATCTCCATAAATGACAATTTGGCCTTGCAGGCAAATTTCTGAGAACAAATGTTCCCCTAGATTGAAGCAGCCTTACGTAACACCTCATCGAGCTATTCATTAGGACATGTTCTGTGCTGTACATTTAAAGGTCCTGAGTGACACGAAGCTGTCATTAAATGACTTCTGGTAAATAGGAGTTGTCAGACTTCTGGTTTTATATTCTGTTCTTTGAAGTCTTTATTACTATAAGGACAGGAATGGGTTAGTCATCACATAAGATTAGAACTTTGTAAGAAGAAAACAGAACATTATTATTGTCAGTCTTTGGTCCAGATACTAATTAAATGTTAAACTACTGAACTAACCAAATGATATATCTGGTTTACTTCAATCAAATTTTTTTGTTGGAGTTTATAACCAATGGGTAACCGTCTTTTCTAGACATATTAAAACAGTTTATGTTAACTAAGTAATTAGACTATGGAACATTGTCTACTATTGAGTCTAATTGGTTTGGTTTTTATTTGATGATTATAATTGTCTGTACTTGAGTTAGTGTGTTATTATTGAGAGCTGAGCTTAGGTAATAAGTTTCCCTGATTCTATTTTTTTTATGAAATATTTTAGTACAATATCACAGTATAACAATTTTATATATTCAAATACACTGATTCACATATTTCTGAATAAGTACTGTGAGGGCAGAACCATTAAGGATCTGTGTGGAAATAGGCCAGTAAATTCCAAAGACTGAACTGTTGCCCCAAATTAATCTGCATTTCTTGCCAGTTTTTATTTTAGTTCAGCCTCTTTTGACACTCCCTGCTAAATAGACCTACCACTTCGAGGGCAGCAGCCAGGTCTGAAATGTTTATGTGAGCTCATCACAGCTTGCTCTCTGTTGGCCTTAAACACTAAAGAGTCCTTAATTTATCCTCAGGGTGGCCTAGCTTGTGCGTCTGAAAATGGACCCACACTGGCGAGATTTTATTAGCTAGTTTTAATAAAGATATTTGGCCACTGTGCCCAAAACCTGTCTTTTTTGACAGAATCACAGAATATTAGGGATTGGAATGGACCTGGAAAGATCATCTAGTCCTATCTTCTTGCCACAGCAGGACCACCTGACCAAGTCACACAGTAACATAGCCAGGTGGGCTTTAAACATCTCCAGAGAAGGAGACTCCACAAGACCTCTGGGCAGCCTGTTCCAGTGCTCTGTCACCCTCACTGTGAAGAAGTTCCTTCTGATATTTGTACGGAACCTCCTATGTTCCAGCTTACAACATTGTCCCTTGTGCTATCATTAGATGACACGGACCAGAGCCTGGCTCCATCCTCCTGACACCCACCTTTCACATATTTATCAACAGTAATGAGGTCTCCCCTCAATCTCCTTTTCTCCAAGCTCAAGAGACCCAGCTCCCTCAGCCTTTCCTCATCAGGGAGGTGCTCTGCTCAGCAAGCTACACGCTGTCTGCAGCTTCATCACATGAAGCATGGGAAGATGTGCAGATCTGGAAGTGTAGAATAAATTGCAGAAGTAATGCTCCTGTCCTGTATTTCCCAGGCTTCTCTGCCCCACCCCTCCCATTTCCTCCTTAAGTGAACAAATACAGCCAGATCATCGCTCAGAGCAAAATCATGCTAGTACAATTTGTCAGCAGAAATTGTGTGCTTTTGTCTTCTCCTTTACTTTCCTCATTTGGAGGAAGATCAGACCACCCACCCTCTCCATAAGCAGTGGATAACCTCCGTGTGCCTGGGGAATGTAGCTGTGCTGCACTAATGCAGGATCACATCCACAGAGGATAAATTCAACTGTTGGAAACACTGGAAGTCCTTTTGTGTAGCCAGACGACACTGAAGTACTTTGACTTGAAAATTAGTTTGGAGAGCTCTTTGAATTTACTCAGGAGACTAACAACAGCCAAGGATAGAGGGAGGTCAGCTCAGCTGGATGGTGCAGTTACTCATTAAGATCATTATCTGTGTTATTGCCTTCTCTGGCTTTCCCAGCCCAAACTGGCTGCATACTGTGTGAAGGCTGGGCTGACATCGTCCGTGCTCCATCATTTCAAAGGACAAGTTCATGTCAGGCAGTGGAAAGCTGTCTTTCTCTCCTTTGCTCTGGTAGCAGGCTTAAATGCTTCAGTATTCCCCTCTGAGCAAGAACAAACAGTGCAGGCTTCAGGGTCATTCCTGCACTTCCCCAGGGCTGTTTGCATATTGCTACCCATCAGCAAGATGTTCTATGCATGCTTGTTTTTTTCAAAAAGTGTCTCTTTATAGGTTAAATAAATAAAACTGGGAAGAAGAATTAATACAATATGTGCTAGAGAGCTAGTATCAGCTGATGATTCTTCTGTGACTTTGTGTTTCACTAAGATGGGTGAAATTAGGCTTAGACTTATCTGTATTTGAAAAAGCAAATTCTCTAATAGTCTCCTAAAATCATAATCTCCTAATAGGGATCTTTTTCATCTTTGAAAGATCTATGAAGATGATTAGGGAATTAGAGCATCCCTCCTGCTATGAAAAGCTGAGAGACCTAGGTCTGTTTAGCTTAGAGGTGATAAGACTGGGAGGGGACCTTATCAATGCTTGTAAATATCTAAAGGTCATGCATGAATGGATGGGTCCACTCTTTCTTTCAGTGGAGCCCAGAACAGGATGAGGGGCAATAAGCATGAACTGCAACATAAAGAGTTCAATCTGAACACGGGGAAAAAACTTCTTTACTTTGAGGGTTATAGAGCATTAGAACAGGTTGCCTAGAAAGGTTGTGGAGTCTCCTCTGGGAACATTAAAAACCCAACTGTCTGTGTCACCTCATTGAATGTTTACCACATTCATTTCCACCTGTGACCTGATCTCTTAAACTGCTCTTGTAAAATGCTGGTAGAATTTGTCATATATCCATCATGTCTTGCCCCCTGAAAGTTGTTCTTTTTAACTGCTACCCTGCCATGCTGATGGTAAAGCTAAAACACAAGGTGACAGCCTGTCTCACCTCATCCACTGACTGCTATATGCTGTCACAGTATTACAGTATCACAGTATCACAGTATTATCAAGGTTGGAAGAGACCTCATAGATCATCAAGTCTGTCATTATTCTTTGCTCTACTGCAGCTTGGACTGTAGGGTGCTTTAAACCAGAGCACAAAAAAGAGGTTTATCTCTATTCTGAGTTAGTCAACAGCCTCATATGGAACATACTCCATATTGCACTGTTCAGTTTATCTCATGCATGCATGATTCAGTGTTGAAGTACAGGTATCTGCTATTACTGTCATTAGCTTTCTACTCTGAAGGTGATCATGGTGCTAACAACAAGAAATTACTTTTGGGGTGAGGATCTCATATACTGTATTACCAGCTGTAACAACTGTAAAATAAACAGT
Organism: Rhinopomastus cyanomelas; assembly: GCA_013400115.1. Classification (NCBI taxonomy): domain Eukaryota; kingdom Metazoa; phylum Chordata; class Aves; order Bucerotiformes; family Rhinopomastidae; genus Rhinopomastus; species Rhinopomastus cyanomelas. The sequence goes on from VXBP01001172.1 coordinate 492,301, forward strand.
ACTGGGAAGCATGCATGGGCAGCAGACCTCCATCACCTGCAGCTGAAAATGTTAGAACAGTGCTTGGAATGGTCTTGGATCAAGCCAGTTATCATCTTCCTGTGACAATTTCTAGGCATGGTTTAGAAGTTGTCATGGGCCATGAATTATTCCCAGCAGACAGCTCTCATTCATCTGTCCCACACTGAGACCAAGAGTGTTTAATAGTATGGACACAGTCTGTCCAGTTGACTTGAGTGCTAGAGGCATAAATATGAGAAGGAACTTCTTCACAGTGAGGGTGACAGAGCACTGGAACAGGCTGCCCAGGGGAGTTGTGGAGTCTCCTTCACTGGAGACTTTAAAACTCGCCTGGATATAGTCCTGTGCAACTTCATCTAGGTGATCCTATTGTGGCAGGAGGTTTGGACTAGATGTTCTTTCGAGGTCCCTTCTAATCCCTGATGGTTCCATAATTCTATGACATGTTTAAGTTCTTTGTCTTAGTTATGCACCGGTATCTGCACTGATGCTGGGTTCAGAATTCAAATGCTGGTGTGCCTTTCTTTTATTCTTGTTCCAGTTAAATGGTCTGTCCTGGTGGAGGAGCTTTATGCTTCTTTGGACTGGCATTTATCAGAGCTAAAGTCTTGCTTTGAAAAATTCCCCTTGAACATAATTTTTACTGTGTATCAAATAGGACTGGTGTCAGATTAAAACTGGAATGTCACAGATCTATTTTAGACAGAAAATGCCACACTTCCACAAACATACCAAATGTCAGAAACTTTCCTTTGCCATGAAAATTGTGTATAAAATAGTTTCTGAAGATCACAGAGAAGTCAGCATGTTATTCACTTGTCATAAGTGTTCTGGTTTCCTGAACAGGGTGCTTCCATAATTTCTTATGAAGTTTCACTTTTTTATCAAGCATTTAGTCGTCAAAACAAACTCACAAGCCAAAGCACAAGTACAATTTGGTGATGTCACAGAAGCAGCTGTGTATATAACATAATAAAGCTATTTTAAGTCTTATTCAGTGATCAGTGATGGAAATAAAGTACCTTTAGATAGATAGCATCAATAAAGACTTCAGACATTGCACATTTGCATACTGTGGAGCACATCTGTGTTCATCTCATCGCTCATCTGTTGAGGGAGATGCTTTCTCTTTTCCTGTGTCTGAAAGGGTTACAGTATGTAGGCGCATTTACTGTGGCCAGCAGTACAAGTGGCTTGTCACAGAGGCCCTTGGTACCTACTGGTGGGTCACTCTGATAGTCTTCTCTCTCTGTTTGGCACAGCTATGATAGTGTTTTGGAATAGGGGACGTTATGCAAGAGAAAGACAAGTCACAGTCCCCTGGAATACTATTGAAGATATGATCATATGTGTAGGGGAAGCAAGAAGGCAGAAGCAGAGCCTGAATAAAATAGAAGGAATTCTGATTGCATTCTTTTTAAGTCTTTGATGGGGAAACTTCTGTGTGCCTGTGGTTATAGTGTGCATGTATTACATGAGATAGAGCAGAAAAACACCATTTCCAATGATTTATTTTAGCACCAGTAAAATTAAAAGTGTCACCTTCTCTTAAGAAATATTGAATTTCCAGGTAATGCTAAACAGAGTGGAAATGTTAGAAGTTCTGCAAAGAGAGTGGACTGTTGCCATTCCTCCCTGAAAAACAACATGTGAAAAGTGCAGCGTCCTGCAATGGTTGTCTGTAGCAGGCGTCAATGAAACTGCCTGTTATCAAGTCATTTTCTCCTCATATGGACCAATATTCTGTCAGAATATTTTGTTTTTCTTCTTTTATATATTTCTCCTGCTCAGGTGCTGATGATATGCACCTGATACCTGCAGAGAGCAGGAAGCCCTGTATTTAGAGTATGTGCACGCGTGGCTTGATGAGTGCAGCAGCAATAGGCCAGGGATAACTAACTATCATGGTCAATAACATCTTCGACTATCATACTCATTTATTTCTTTTTATTTTAATATTGGGTTTCTGAGAGAAGGAGAGATGCTTGAAAAACCAATAACTGGGTAAATACCAGACCCTCCTGAGAAAAGATTTAACTAATATTCCCTCAAGTGACTACTCTGAACTCTAAGACCTGGCTATTCCAGGTCTGTGGGTCAGAAAATTTTCTGATAAATGAAAGAACTGCTGAAGAACTGCATTTTTGCCAAGCCTGTTCACTATTTATATTTACTATTGTACATGAAAATCTAAGCTTTCTGAACCTCAGTGTTGTCTCTGACACTGGTTTGCCTACTTCCCTCTGAAATGCACCCCAAACTGAATTTGGAATAAAGGCTAAGGCAAACATGTCTTAGATTTTTCTTGCCACAAAATGCAGTTGTGGCTTTGACTTCCAAAAAAGGTTTCTTAGAAAAGTATGGATTCCAAACCTAATTGATTGAGACTTTCTGAAGAAGGAAATTGTAGCTGGAAACTTAGAAATGAAGGAGCAAGAAATGATCAATACAGTGAAAGCTACATTTTAGAGGTCACAAAGTCCAATAATGTGAAAGTAGCCATCCATCAAGCTGAGGAGATCCTCAGGAGGAAATGAAAATCAAATTAACCATGTTAATAGAAGTTTATGACTTTTCTCACCCTTATGTAGCTGTCTAAAACAAGACAAATAACATTCAAGGAAAGCATTTCTCTCATCTGTAACTACTGAGTGCAGGAGTCAGGTGCTGAGGCAGAATGTGGGTGTTTATGCTGTTTGAGATTCACAGTAGATTAGTGCAATGCACTGGCCCACAGCCTGTGCTCTTCTACAGACACTGTGGAAGGTGGACTGTGATACCCTAGGCAATGTGAAAACATGATGATAATTGTCAATATTGTAATAAATCAGCTGTGCCACTCAAATCAAGTGATTTGAATGGAGCAGGTTGGCTCTAAGCCCTTTGTGGACACATCTCGTACCAGGTAATGCTTGATCTCCTGTCATTGCAAATGGCTTGATTCTAGGGGTGACTACTCATTCATGTCCTATTCCATGTGTTGTAATTACTTAGGTCGTAGCTAAAAATTTTACCAAGGCCAAGCTGCTGTGTTTTGTATATTTAGTATTGTCTTTTCAAAACAACTCACTTGAGACCTCAAAATGCATCTTAAAGCTTATTGTAAATAACCTGGTCACACTAGTGGCACAAAAGCAATTGAATATTTTTAATAATAATGTATATCACATTATTCAATATTTGTATTCATACTTGTTCTATCATTTCTACAGTAGCTTGGTGAACAAACAGCATATTTGCAAACACTGATGAAGTAAATTTACAAAGACAGTAGCTGTTTTTCTGAGCTGTGAGCACACATTGCCAGCTCATGTCCGGCTTTTCATTCTCCAGCACCCCCAGGTCCTTCTCCACCGGGCTGCTCTCAGTCCATTTATCACCCAATGATCTGATCCTATTTGATGTCAGCTTGTTTTCTCTTGATGTGGGAAAGTTGAACTTTTTACTGTTGTTTAACTGTATTTGGAGAAACATGCACTTTCAAAACAAATGTATTTTCAGCTATGACATAATAATCTAGTGAAGTTTATTTTGAAAAGAATGCCTCTTCCTTTTGCCTGCAGTAAGGCTTTTTTTTTTTTCTAGCATAAATCCTAATCCTAATCCATTTTGCTGCTGGGTTCACTGTTATTCCCACAATTTCAAAGTCTCATGCACATTCAGATATTCCAGAGACACAGTATCTTATATAATCTTTTCATATAAACTGTCTGAAAAAGTAGACCACCCTATCACGCTGGGTATTATTAATTTCAGCTCTTTTAGTGTGAGTGCTCTAACTAAATTCCTTACCCAGATTAGTAGAAACTAAATTAGTAGTAATTGTAGTAGTAATTTCTGGGAAGTAGAATGGAACCCTAAATCTCCAAGGCTGTAATGAGAATACAACACACCTTTCTTGCAGAAAACCTATTTGTGTACATCTGTATTTAAATCTGTTAATTTGGAGCTGAAAATACATGATTTTTTTATTTTCTTCTTGAATTCAATTTGAAAAGTGATAATGAAAAGTTAACTACAAGAACACGGTGCATTAACAACAAGAATGTGGTGTCTCTGTTCCAGGGGTGCAAAACTGTGCAGTCACTGTGAACTTTATATTACTTAGATTACTAAAATATGATCTACAGACTCTGCAACCTCTGGTAGCCCAGACTGCAGACCAATACTTGGTCTTGGAGAGAGAATTTGGAAGCATCTTGCAAAGGATTACAATTGCTCTGCTCCTGTTTATTGATTTTGAGAATCCTTTCTCATGTTTCTGTGCTGTCTAGTGCCTGCCTCAAGCCCTGTTGATCTGCTCCAGGAAACAAAGAAACCAGTTTGGTTTCTACCTCTGATCACACTGGAGCAGATGCATTACTATGGTCCTCAGAATGTTTAGTGAAATTTTATTTTTGATTAATCAACATCTCACAATAGTAAAAATACATATTGTAGATTACAAAGTAGAAAGTCAACAGATTTTTTTTTTTAAATATCTGAAGGAAAGGGAGGAAGAGGCAGTGGGTTACAGTCACTTGCGTTGTCAACTGAGCAAATGGCAAGAAACAACTGTTCTTTGACTAATAAGCTGTTCAGCTGAACTGCAGAAGGAAATGCACTTTGCAGTCTTTGTTCTTTGCAGTCAGTTTTTTGCCTTTTCCAATTTTCCTTTTTTTATTTTTTGCTTTTCAGATAGAAGACAGAGCCAGGGGAAAACCATCCTTTTGGAAAGATTTGTTTTTGCAAAGTCATTGCACAAAGTATATGGAATAAAAGTAGAGGCATTAAGTGCTTTGTTATGTGTAAGACTTCGGATTTGTTTTGTCGTTTCAGTGTTTCAATATTCTAGTTTAAAACTGAATAATTCAGAACCAAACCCATGATTTTTGTGTAGCAGTCCTGGGGAATTTATCTCGTATGGATTTTGTTTTACATTTTAGGCTCTGAATCCTAAATTATACCTTAGTTAGTGCTGGTTGGAAAAGCATTTAATATGAATTAAAATGTAAGTAGGAAAGCTCACCACTGGGCCATGCACACCACAGATAGGTCAGGATATTTCAGCTGCACTGGGAAGATATAAATGCTAATAACTATTTCAGGTCTAACATGTCCTTTGTGCCCAAACTGGTGAAACAGATAACAATGTCTGTGCGTAGCTGTCCACACACAAGCATCAAGTGATGCTTGGGGTTTGTAGGGTATCAGAGATGGAGATACCAGATGTACACAGGCTTTGTGAAAGACCCAAGCTGAGCTGGAGTGCACACAACACAACTAATTTTGTCTCAGAAAGGCCAAGATAGGCAGCCAAACCAATCTCTAAGTAACGTATCCACTACGACAGTTGAGCTAAAAGGTGTAAGTGCAACTATGTACGACCACACTCTCAAGCTGTGAGGAACACTGTGCAACCTACTGAAGAAATGAAAAATTAAGTGGAGTACACATCTGATGCAAACTACATTTTGTCATATCACCTCACGCTTGCACAGGTTTAAGTCATGTCACCACATGGTGACAGAGCTGTTCAGAATTTCTAAGTTACAATAACTTGACTGTAAGTTTCGGTTTCCACATTTTGCTGGTGATCTCTGTAGTACAAATGAGACCATTAGTACTCATTTCAACATTACTTTTTGGAATGAGTTTTAAATACTTATGTTTTGCAAATCACAGGACATTAGGGATTGGAAGGGACCTCAAAAGTTCATCTGGTCCAATCCCCCTGCTAGAGCAGGATCACCTAGATCAAGTCACACAGGAACACATCCAGGCGGGTTTTATGTTAAGTTGGTGCACTGTACCCCCAAAATATCTTATTCATCTAATCTTTCTTTTCATATTGCAGAGACCAAGTATTAGAATGGCATGAAATATGGCCCAGTTCTACTACAAAAGAAGCGTCAATGCTCCCTACAGAGATCGTATCCCTCTTCGTATTGTACGGGCGGAATCTGAACTGTCTCATTCAGAGAAAGCCTATCTGAACGCTGTGGAGAAAGGAGATTATGCCAGCGTAAAGAAAGCTTTGGAGGAAGCAGAAATTTATTTCAAGATCAATATTAATTGCATTGATCCCCTGGGAAGAACTGCACTTCTTATTGCAATTGAAAATGAGAACCTCGAGCTCATTGAGCTGCTTTTAAGTTTTAATGTGTATGTGGGAGATGCTCTGTTGCATGCCATCCGAAAGGAGGTGGTTGGTGCCGTGGAGCTGTTGTTAAACCACAAGAAGCCCAGTGGGGAGAAACAGGTATGTGCAGGATTTTCTCTAGTTTTACAGTCCGGTCTAATGAAAACAGAAGAACTGTGCAAAGGCATTGAGCAAAAAGAAAGAAACAAACCAATAAATACCCTTGCATGGAAGTATTCAAATCATAAAATCAGTTGCTTTAATGCTGTATGCATTGTATTTATTTGTATTTGAACATCATAGAATCATGGAATGGTTTGGGTCAGAAGGGACCTTTAGAGCTCATCTAGTCCAACCATGGATGTCCAACCTATCTGCCATAGGCAGGGACACCTTCTACCAGATCAGATTTCACAAAGCCCCACCCACACTAACCTTGATCTCTTCAAGGGATAGGGAATTCACAACTTATTTGGGTAGCTTGTCCCAGTGTTTCACTACTCTCATTGCAAAAATATCTTGCTTCTATCCAATCTAAGCGTAATGTCTTGCAGTTTTAAAGATGTGCTCCTTCTCCTGTCACTACACTACTTGCTATATTATCCTCCTCTGTCTTTCACAGCTGCCATAAGTTATCCCTGGTGACTTTTATTCTCCAGCCTGCACAATCTCAACTCAATCAGCCTCTTCTCATAGCAAGGGTGCTCCAGCTATCTGATGTTTTTTGTAGCACTCCACGTGGCCCACTTCCACAGCTCCAGGTCCTTATTGTACTGGAGACACCAGAGCTGAATGCAGTACTCCAGATGGAGTCTCAAAAGAGTTGAAGGGGAGAATCACTTCCCTTGACCTGCTGGCCATGATTATTTTTCTGCAGCCCAAGATACAATTTTCTTTCAGGCCTGTGAGCGCATATCTGCAGCTCGTATCTAGCTTTTCATTTATCAGTATCCTCAAGTCCTTCTCAGCAGTGCTGCACTGACTTCCTTCACCTCTCAGTTTGTATTGTTGTTGGGGATTGAGTCAAACCAGGTGTAGTGCCTTTCTCTTGGTCTCGTTGAACTTCTTGAGGTTCACATCATTACTTCTCAAGCCTGTAAAGGTCATCTCTGTAATTCAATCAAATCTACACAGGCCCACAAGGCTAATCAGTTTAGTGCAGTTAGGTCATATAAAATCCAGCTTCCATTAAGAACGAAGATGCTTTCATCCTGGGTCCTTCTCACTGCCAGTCTGAATAATGCTTTCTGTTTGGAGGCTGAGTGAATTGTTAACTGCCTTCTACATAAAGCCAGAATCGGGGTTACATACAACAGATCACACGTAAACCCCTCTGTCGTGCTAGAGTGTTTAGTAAGAAAAGTCAAACTTATTTAAGTGAGAGAGTCTTGTCCATTATAAAATGAGGAAAATCCAGAAATTGATAGTTAGGCCTTGCTTGTAAGATCTCTGACACTCTAACATCCTCCCTGAAAATCCTTAATCACTCAAAGATGCAAATAATTCCAAAGAGAATGATAGTGGTAAGTTGTTGTCCATTTGAATTGATTATGAAACTCCCTTTAAAGTCAATGAAAGTTCCAGCCCCAATATGTGAAGCTCACCTTCTCCCAGTGGGACAACACTGGGGCAGGTGACCCAATTGATCACAATTTTAGCCCTGTCTCCAATAGTCAATCATTCTGTCAAGTATAGATAAAAATTTACAAACTCCTCTCGCTGTCGTCCTGTCCTCTCTCAAAGGAAAAATGTTGGTGTATGCTGTCTCATTTATGACAAATGTGGTAACTACTCTGCTTCCCCTTGCACAGCCTTGCGACATCCCTAGGAGGTATCTAGCCTCTTACATATCCTTCTTATTTTAAGAAACTAGCAGAGACAGGATAACATAGCCCATAAATTCTGATACTCTTTAGGACTTTTTCAGGAAGAAAAGCCTTAACAATAGTTATAATATTCTATTATATTTTAATCCATTTCAATTTTGATATAGGCACTGTATTATTACATTTAAATGAATAGTGTGTTGAAATGATTAGAGCCCTTTCACAGATAATGCATACAATATACTTTAATTATGGTATAATGTACTTACTATGGATAGAATTGCATATAATAGGTAAGGAGTGTAATTTTTACTGATAAAATAACATGAATTCTGTGCTTTTTTTGTTACAGAGAGAAATATAATAGGGCTTTGTACAAATGTGTGTATCTACTTTCTCTTCTAGATAGTGAAAGGAGGCTGCTTTATAATGATACCAAATTTATGTCAGAGAAAAGGATGAAAACTAGATTAACATTATGCTTAGGTCATTTCATTGTTTCTCAACTGATAGTCAACTATCATAGAAGATAAGAACACAGTGTGTAGAATTTCCCAGTGCATTGTTCTAGGACCTAGAAAAATGAATGCACAACTCTGTACCAAGCCAGTTAAACCACCTGTGTGTCTATTGTCCAGCCTCTATACTTGAAGCTGCCATTTGCAGAGGGAAGTTCATCTCACCTGTTGGTAGCCACCCAAAGCTTGTCTCTGGTTTGGCTGCCAGGGCTCACCTTACAGTGGAGATGAATGAAGATCCCTGGAGGACAACTCAGCCAATTTCAGCTACACCCTCACAGAACGATGCTACAATAATTACCATGTATATAATAATAATAATATTCATAATTATTATAAAGATTATAACAACACAATAGTTATTTTTGTAAAATAAAAGAATTTTCAAGCATAGGACATTCTACATAATCCAAAAGCTCATCAACATTATCAGAAAGCCAGAAACAAATGTCCTCTTGCATTGAGAGCTTCAATTCTTTAGGACAGCTGAAATGCGTATTTGGAAATAATTGATTTTTCTCCAAAATCTAGTTCTTCCTGAAAAAAAAAAAAAAAAAGGGGGGGATATGTAGGAATATGCTAATTATGACCAGGAATCAATGCATTTAATTAAAATAATACATTTATACAATTTTTGGAAGAGTTTTTCAGATGGTACCTTCAAAATTGGGAGATGCTACTGAAACTTACTCTTTAATACTTTCTCCTCAAAATAAAAAAAACAAAACAAGCTAAAACAAAACCCCCAGAAACACCAACTGGATCTTGTAAAAGTTATGCTTTACACTTCAAAGAATGTTACAGGGGGTTGAAGCTAATAGTTAATCTATGGAAGTATGTGGTGCCACCTGGTGACTACAGATGAGGCCCGTACGTACCAGCTATGAGCTGAGTTTGACTCCTGTTACTCGGTTTCTTCACGAGGCTTTTGTGGTAGATACTGGTAAAACTCAGGAAAAGGTTATTTCATCACTTGCATTATATTTTGTACACTTTTTAGGTGCGGTACCAGCTGCCAGAGCACTTGTTAGAGAGAATAGCACAAATTAAGGTGAATGCTTTGAGGAAAAGTACTTTTAAATTACCAGCTCTTCAAAGCCATATGTCCCGAATTATCTGCCAAGTCACTTGTTGCTTGTCCTGATGGATACTTGAATGCCAAATTGAAGTGAGCAGAAAGCTGTTCTTTAAAATCTAGTATCTGCAGAAAACCTCTTTGTCTTGTTAAACTGCACCACATCCACAGATGGGTGGTGGTTAGGTAGCATAAAAAATCAGGAGACTACTTTTATCTAAGTCACAGCATGCTCTGCTCTTTGAGAAACCCAGTCACAGGTGGTTTATTTCCTAGTGTATTTCCTTGTGTATTCAGGAGACACTGGAGCAGAGGTATCGCTGTCTCCTGAAGATGTTACAAAGCACAGAACTGAGGCTGAAGTCACAGTCACTAAACTTGAATCTGTGCAGCACTGTATGAGCTGCCAGTCTAGATTTAGGGCAATGTTTACAGGCACTGCCTGCCTACCAAAAGCACATGTCAGTGCTTTTATGCTTCTTGTTCACTATTAGATGTTGATCTTATGATTTGGCGAGTATTTTAATAGGTGAACACCTCAGGGACAGCTTTTCAGAGCTGTCTGAGGACAAATACTGTGCTATTGCCACATTGGCCTTGGCAGATATAGGGGAATTTGCTAGAGGAGGGAGAACTTTGGAATAGGGAGGGAAGTGATCATAGTGATATGTCCCTGGTTCCCTCCCCGTGGTGTGGAAATCAATCACATGAAGACACTGCTGAGCGTAGAAGGAGTCTCATGATAACTGCAGCCCTTGCAGCTTTCTCCCATTCAGTTTAGAACCGAGAAGATGGTAGCCATCAAGGCACTTTGGGAGGTAAGTCTGTGATATAGATCAAGCACATTACTCTGTGGGTGCTTTGGATGCACAGATCAAGTGTCACCCTTACGCTGACTTCCCTAGAGGTGCTGCTGTCCTCAGTGAGACTTCTGTCCCTGTCTCTGGTCCAATATCCAGTCAAATTTCTCTGTTAGCAGAAAGATCTTCCTGCTGCAGTGCATCAGGCCCTTGTATATCCCTTCTGCACCTCGTGTCCCAGCAAGATACATGACATCTACATTTTTCTTGTTTCTTGTTTTGTCATCTCTGTGGAACAGTCAATCATAGCAGTCAGGGCACAATTTCAAATTCCCTGGCTAGGAAACCTTTATAAGGATTGCTTCAGTTAAATCCACACCTACAAGAATGCTGTGAAATATACATTTTATCACCTGAAAGGGAGGCAGAGGTTTTGGGATCACCCTGACTCCTCTCTCCTTTTTCTGTGCTCTGCTCTCACACAACGTGCAGAGAAAAGAAGAAATTGCTGGCATAGTATGGGAAGTAGGAAGCTGAAAAGAGACTCCTGCAGCTTTCGCAGCCTTTTTGCTCTCCTGAGACAATCAATAAGGTCACATCATAAATTACTTCATTCAAAGTCCCTGTCTTCTACTTATTGTGTTATGAAGTGTTACACACGTTGAATTTCTCCTTTACTCATGGTTCTTTGTCAGTCAAAGCCAAACCATAAAGCCAGCCCTCAGCTTCTTTAATGTGTTGGCCTCTAAAAATGCAATTCTGTGCTGCAGACAGGTTTCCTTCATTGGTTTGAGGCACATTGAGACACATGGCAGTGTCTCAAATGCCCCAAAAAAGGATAAGCTCCATGTGTTGTTTAAATATTGGGGGGAACCCCCATTATTAGAACAAACAAAACTCAAACCCAAACCTTTGAAACTTAAAACTGAACAGACAGACACTTCTGAAGATGCAGCATATTCCTTGGTGAAAAGCATATTGTGTGTGGGTACCAGAGACAGGGTATAAGACTGGCATATGGTAGAAGATACTGATACCTGAATTAGCATTTCAGTACTTTCATGCTTTTTTACTGCCTTTTCAAGGCTACCAAGAGCAAGGTGATCACAGTAGAGGTATTCAGTGCTACCCGATGACAGCGGACCTAGAAGTGTCTTTCTATCCCAAAGCAACATACACTAACTTTCAGCATCCTCATCTCCCCATAACTCCTATGCTTTCTCTAACTTAGCTACTCAGAGCTATCAATTGAAGCTTCTGATTTCACTACCAATTTCTGGAAATCCCTTAGGGAAGAGCATAAGGACAGTTACCATTTTCTCTCCAGACAAGCTCCTTCATCAACATTTAAGAGTCTCTTAAGTAGTCTCCCTGGTCATGGTAGACCGATCAGCTGGGATATGTCTCAGCAGCTGGATAAGAGGTGTGTCTAAGGAAAAGCCCTGAAATGAAAGACATGAAAGTTTTGTGGAAGAGGTGATGACAGCAAACTGTCAGTATGTGCTGTTGGGTTACAAGGAAACTGATGTCCAGAAGAGAAGGGGGGGGTGAGAAATCATGTGTATGAAGCTGACCGCCTAGCAAAGCAGAAGTGAATCCAGGAATCTAACTCAGACATACTGATTCTAATGCTGCTTTTTGCCACATGCATATCACTTGCCAGAGATATTTCAGTTCATATACAAACAAGAGGATCTAGGAGTTCCATTTTGGAGTTCCTGGGCCCCAGGATATGTGATGACAGTATCTTCATCCAGCGACTCTCCAATCCATCAGCCCACATGTGGGTGTTGAGTTAGTAGAAAGCTAGCAGGAAGGACTGTCCAGCTGCCTGATCTGGATGATAGGCAGACCAGCACTGCAGAACTTGCTCTGGCTTTTATGTGCTACTTAGTGCAGTAGCAGCTACTATGAACTCTTGTACAGGAGTACTTAGACAGGTGGATCAGTAGGAAACTTGCCATCTTGGGACTTGTTGGGACATGAGGAGAGAAGGGATATTATTTCTGTCTCATATGATAGTTGTGTTTTAAAAATCTTGGCACATTTAACTGATTGATAAGTATTTGGAGTGTATGAAGGTAGAGGAGAAGAGTAGGTGTTGACAATACAAGTTGTCCTTCACTTGAATCTGCTGCATGAAGTTCTCATCAGGATAAACAATGACAGATCCTATGCCAAAATGTGTCTCAACATCTCAGTTTTTTATCGGTTGCCATGCAGCTTAGGAGAGAAGGAAAGAAGACAGTCAGGCAGAAGGAATGGTCCTGTGTGAGGATGTGTCAAGGATGTTGTGCAGTATAGTTTCTAGGCCACTGGAGAAGGCTACTGCATGGATACATGGATGTGCAGGCACTCACCTAAGCTATCTGTGATGGGATACAGAAAACAAGTCTAGACAGCTTTGCAGTCGAGATGTCTTCAGACTGGCGATGTTCCCAGAAGTAGATAAAAAATCTAATGGTGAAAAGTCAGGAAACAGCATGAAAGCAACACAGGTCCTGAAGAGTCATTTTCTAATCCTGAAATGTTGGCAGAATAGATTCTACTCTTATGATAGAGCTCCTACCAGGCCTCATAGAGCTCCTATCGCCTAGGAAATTCCCTGCATTTGGCCTCACCACCCGCTTTGTTCTTTCATATCGCAGTGTCTTTGAACTTCTTGAAATTGCCCTTTGAGTAGTTCCAGGGTCCTGAGATTAAGCTAGTGCTCTTCTCTGTGCTTGTAGCTCAGTTTCATTCTCAGTCAGACTCCTTTTAGTACATGCAGAGCATTTAGTGAACTTTGGTCCATTGTTTTCATGGGATGATATAACTTCCCGCACCCTGCATTGCTCCACAGCCCAACATTGTACATGAGGAAGTTGTTATGTCAGGGTTGTACCTTGTCATCATAACAGTGTGGGTCCTCATGAAGAAGACAAGTGAATGTACACAGGGTTGTAGGCCCAGCACACCTGCAATGTATTTTTAAATTGGACCTTTTGTTTTAAGTTGTATATTTTACATTTTTAACCCAATTACCACACTGGGATTTATACTGGTGAAGCAGGGGCAAAAGAAAGATTTTATGGGCACTGTGTGATGCCTCGTAGTTTTTCCTACGTAAAACTTTCTTCAGTTACTTTGGAACAGAATCACTTGTGTCTGTTGAGATTAAAGCACAATTTTTGTTTTGAAAATGTTTCCACAGAAGTTTATGAACGAGGTGCCTTTTCTGAGTGTTCTGATTAGTGACAGTCTAGCTAGTAATGAGAACGGAGGAGGCAATGCAAAGCTATTTTGTTAGGCTTGAAGTACACAGTCTCAAAGTGGAGTATGAGGACATGAATTTGGTTCTTCCCACTTCTAGATGCCTGAGGAGGTAGCTGAGGTTTTTCTTTTCCCTTAGTGGCATCTGATTAATTAGAATTTACTGACAGGTTTTAATGTATTGATAGGCAGAATGGGAGAGCTGAGTACAGATTTTTCAGTTTACAGAAGTATTTATATTATTGAATAAGATGAAGTTCAGTCTTATTCAGATGTTCAGCCTTTTACATAACCATTTGGCACATGACTATAACATGTAGCTTTTAGAGACAGGCATGTCATAAAGGTGGAAATCACTTGCATTTGAGATAGAAATACAGATTTATAAAGCTATTGCTCTTCCATTTTTTAGAAGATGCTGACTGCTTTCAAGTTCAGAAAAAGCTGCAAGTGCTATTATGTCTTGGCCATAAACCCAAACTGTCTGTGTTTATGTGCATCAGAGGTAAGGTGGGTGGCTGTGTAGAAAAAATGGTGACAATTACTAAAGAAAAACTCCAGAAGCTAATATGCTGGTGCCATCAAATAGAACTGCTAGTGATTTCAATATCGAGGTAGGCAATGTGTTCTACAATATGTACCCAACACCTTATAACAAATGCTAAATGAAAATATTCTGCAGTTGAAGCAGTGGTCAAAGAACCAAGCCAAAGTATGGTGAAATGTGATAGTTTCTTGGCTTCTGCAAAATGCTGAGACATTCTTTTTATTTATGATGTAAAAGTAAGTGTCTGAGTAGCAGGATTCTTAAAGATAGATTCCTGGCAGGTAGAGTTATTAGTGATGATGGTGATTCACCAGCTGTGAATCTTATCCTCTGTTTTAAAATTTCACTGAAGTTTAGAATATATTGATGATGACAAATACAGCTTAAATTCAAAAAACTATTGGTGAACCAAACTTCTGCCTAAAGTGTTAGAGATTCAAAAATAAGAAATGCTTTTCTGCCAAGATTTTCTGTCTTTTTAAACTTCTTCTTTTAAGCTCAAGACAGAAATGAAAGCACTTTTCTTCCATGAGATGAGTGCAGATTAGACGTATTTGAAATTGTAAAATGATTCCGAATCTTTAGAACATTTGTGCAAAAATTAGGCCTGTGGAAAAGTCAGATTTCTCCTCAATAAGTGGCATTTTCCCTGCTGATTTCTTTTTACTTCTTTTTTATATTTGTCGAGCCCCACTCTACGGCAATCACCTTAGTTTACAATCAGAATAGGAACAGCATGTAAATGAAACAAGAAAATTTGCAGAATCTCTGCTTTCAGTTAGTGGTGCTGAACTGTCATTTTTCATACCTAGAATCCTTTTTGCCAAACCTGCCTGCTTTCCCGTTCCAGATGACCCAACAACTGCAAATTTCAGATAAGGATTTGACAGCCTTTCAGAGCTGAAAAGCAGATTAAGAATCAGCTCTGAGGCCAGTCTATCACAGAATCACAGAACATCAGGGATTGGAAGGGACCTCGAAAGATCATCTAGTCCAATCCCCCTGCCACAGCAGGATCACCTAGACTAAGTCGCATAGGAACATGTCCAGGAGGGTTTTAAATGTCTCCATAGATGAAGACTTCACAACCTTCCCAGGCAGACCTTTCCAGTGCTAAATCAACCTCTAACTGTGAAGAAGTTCCTTCTCATATTTATATGGAACCTCCCGTGTTCCAGCTCACACCCGTTGTCTCTTGTCCTATCATTAGATGACACTGAGTAGAGTCTGGCTTCATCCTCCTGACGCCCACTCTTCAAATATTTATAGACATTAATGAGGTCACCCCTTCGTCTCCTTTTCTCCAAGCTAAAGAAATCCAGCTCCCTTCTTGCAATGGAAATCCAAAAGATATTTCTCTTATATCTAGCATCTTTCAAAAACCTCATGAGCAGTAGACCGATTCTTGAAGGCATGGAGGATCTTAAAGTGTCTATTAATCGAACAGAGCTGACAATATTATTAACCTGTAGTAAAGTTCAATGGCCAATCCTTCTCCTCTTAAAGGAACTCCCATTTTTCACTGCCAGCATACCCTAGCATAGCTGTGTGAACCTTGGTCTCCTGTCTCCTTCAGAAACAAGTCTTGTTTTTTTTATCTGAGTATTAGAGAGAAGTTGGAGGATGTTCCAAAAGCTAGAGCTGCTGCTAAATAACAAACCACTTAGTAATATACAAGCAAGAGTGTACTTAGGAAACAGCTCACTATGAGATTTTTCTGCATCTTCTGGAGGTTGCTGGGGTTTCTATGCCCCTGCCATATTCTTTTGTATTCCTTTCATAGAATCATAAAATCATTAGAAAATACATACAATATTTTTCTTGAAGTGTTTTGCAAATTTGCCTGATTTCAGCTTTGTTCTTTGAGATTATAACCCTTTTAATTTTCACAGGCATGAAATTTGCTTCCCAGCTGTGATGAGATGTCTCAAATTACTTTGTAGTGCTAAATAAATACAATCAGCTGGAAAGAAGTTTAATTAATTGCCACCCTTTCCTCCGAGATGCTTGTATCTCCTAAACAGTGTGTTGATGCCTACAGAGGCCACCAATAATCAACTGTTATTCTTTATGAAGAAACTTTTTCAGAAACCATCTTTCTCATTTTTTAGGTGTTGCTATGCCCCTTCTTGTTTCTAGATCTATGCAGCCCAGGAAAAAACCCAAAGTATCCAGGCTAGATTCTAATAACTCTTCTTTTTAATATTTCTCTCAAGACCTCATGGGAAAAGCAAACCAAATCCCTCCTGCCTCTCCAGCTAACTGTTTGAGCCATTCTGTGAGAAGAAAAGCATGAGAAAATGCAAGAGCTTTTCCATATTTTTGTAATCAGATGCAGGTTCTCAGGGACTGGATTGTCAGCAAATAGCTTCACTGAAATGGACAGAGAATCTATATATCTTGGGAAGGCTCCCACAAAGCCTAATTTCAGCACTCGGGAAGTTTCAATCTTAGCTCATCATGCAAACTTTGGAAGAGGCATATATGAGATTCATTATGATGTGACAGAAATTAGAGTTCTCCTCTAATCATTCCCATAATAAGATAATTTTCTTCCATCGCTCTCACATTTTTCTACATAATTTTCATTTTCTCCTTTCAGCATCTCTGAGTGAAAACAGCACTGTTTGCCTGTCATTTTTCATTATGAGCAGTCAGGCAACATCCAGAATTCTTACTTCACAAGCTCCTCTATCTAGTTTCAAAAAGCCATGTGGTGGGAGAACAGGTGTGTGTTTCAGAGTTGGAGACCATTTCAAAATATCCTCATGGTCATTTATTGTCTGCTTTTAAGCCATTTCCCACCTTTGCTCAAGTTATTGACATTGACTGAGTGAAGGGCCTATCCCTCCCCTGACAGTGCCCTCAGAAAACATCTGTTGAAAGTGACCACCTTTGTGCACAGGCTGCATTCTGGATCTGCTCCCAGAGATACAGCGAGGAGGGGGGTAAAAGAGAAAGTCCTGAAGCCTTTTGTCATCAGTTACTCCAGTGAAGTTTGTGTACCAGTTCGAGCAAATCAAAAATATTTTCTCTGATAAGACCTGGAAACTGTTAGAAATTAATTTGACATTTCATTTCCATTGTCTATTGTGTTTTTTCAATTGAAAAACAACTATGATTTTTCACACCAGGGAGGATCTTAAAGAAATTAGCTTCGTATGTTGGGGAAAAGCAGCACGTATCACACAGCTTGAGTTCCCTTGATTGAATAACCTGTCACTCAAAATACAGGCTCAGAAGACTGCACTCAGAGTAGCTGCCAACTGTACTTGGTGAAACAGGATAAATGAATCAAATAGAGGGATGAAGTGAGCAATTCTGCAGGGGCTGACCCAGTGAGAATTTTCATTTATGGTATTTAAGATGAAATTAGAGGGTCTGTTTGATCTGTAGACAACACAAAGCAGGAGGGGGTCACGAGGCTGTGTGAGAAGACAGTTGTGATTCAGGATGCTTTTGGCAAGCAAGAGAAAATATTTCTGCAAAAAATAAAACAGTTCAGTAAAAGAAAAGTGTGAGGTTCTAAAAAGTAGAGCAGGAGCAAGCACGTGTATGTCGTAATTGAAAATCCTTAACATAAAAAGAGTAACAGAAACAGACTTTAAATATCATATTACTGTGCAAAAGTCAGCATTGTATTTGGTCACGTCAGAACGAATAGAGATGAAAAGGTGTGTGTGATCTTGCCCTCTGCTAGAAATGGTGAGGATGTTAGGATGGTGAAGTATATCCTGTTACTTGTATCAGGGGTTACACACGCTGCCCTCATTGTTTAGAAAAGTTCTGTTGGTTTGAGCAAACTTCTACATGCTACTGTAATTCTTCTCAGCACATAACATTAATGCCTTTTGTGTGGTGTGGTTGCCACAGAGTCTGGAAGTCATCAGTCTGCTGTGACTATTGTGACACACAAATTAATTCAGCTATAAGAGTATGAGCATGAAAATGCATTAGAAAACTGTAAGTTCACATCTTATGGAAGATTAAGTTACAACATAGGAAAATACAGAAGAGATTTTGAAAACTTACCATGTACTTGGAAAAATGGAATGCAAATAACTGAAACTGGTAAATTTAACATTGCCAAATTCCCATTTACACAACAAGGCAAACACCAAAGCCACCCTAAATGTGACAGGGATTTTGTATTAGCTGTGGCTCAGTATTCGCGGTGGGATCTCGCAGGAGCAGAGTAAAGCAGGGGAATCACCACTCTTGCTCTGCTGACCACACTTCTGTTGGTGCATCCCAGGGTATGGTTAGCCTTCTGGGCTACATGAGCACGTAGCCAGCTCATGCTGAGCTTCTCATCAATCAACACCTCCAAGTCTTTCTCTTCAGGGCTACTCTCAACCCACGCTGCACCCAGTTTGTGTCTATGCCTGGCCAGCTTGTAATTGTACCTTGGTAGGACAAAGGGTAATGGTTTTAAGCTGGAAAAGGGTAGATTTAGGCTGGACTTTAGAAAAAGGTCTTTAATCTGAGGCTGGTGGATCAGTGGAACTGGCTGTCTAGAGAGGTGGTGGAGGTCCCATCCCTGGAAACATTCTACGTCAGGCTTGCTGAGCCTCTGAGCAATCTGTTGGAGTTAGAGAGGTCCCTGTTTGTTGTAGGGTGGTTGGACTAGGTTACCTTTAGGGTCCTTTCCAACTCTATGATTCTGTGATTCTGCAAAACATTGTTCTAATGGGGAGGGTTATCCTTCACTGACTGTAATGCATATTGGCAGCAAGTAAGGGCATTCAGGCCTGATACTTGAAAAAATTTGTGCCTGTCATACACTAAGAGCCAAAGAACATGCCAGCTGTGCAACACACAGCAAGCACTCTGGGACAGGGAAAAGGACTTTCAGCTAAATCTGGGGCTACAATTTGAGGCCTGAAAGTAGTCTTCTGGAGAAAGTTTCGCTATGATTTTCAGGACAAACTGTTTGTAGGTCTTCAGAGGCGTGACAACTGATTTCATGTTGTCTTAAAGTTCTGTCTTCAATTTATTCAAGTTACATGGTAGTTAATCAGTGACCTAGTGCAAATGAAAGGAGTTGGGGTAGGAGGAAATTTTTAGTCCTTCCTGATGAAACTATTTCTGTCATCATCATCAGGTTGTACTTCAAAGGATGCAATGATATTAAACCTAAAAAGACTAGAACCAAGTCAACCAGAATGTAAATGAGAAAACAGTGTGTGTGTAGACACAATTTGTATGTTGTGGGCTCTAGTGAAATCTGAAGTTCAGAATTCTTAGTGTGTTTGGCTGACAGCAGCTCTAGAGCAATAATGCCGAAGCAGCTGACGAGCTTGATTACACACTTCTATAATGCTATTTCCCTTATATAACACTGCATTAGATGGCAAATGCATTCATCTTGTCATGCCATCTGTCCATTTTTTCTTTGCTTTATGTTTTTTCTCCAATCATGATGTCAGTTATGACATGCCATGACTCAGAATTCATCTAGCTGCTTGCAGTCATTGCAGGATTTTGCTCCCCTTTACAAACAAAAGGCAAAATAACCGTAAATAAACAAATGAAGACATGAACCAGGCAAGCTATCTGTTTGCCTTAGGAAATAGGTTGCTGTGTACAGAATCTGAGCTCTTTCACCTGAAAGGATGCAAATGGGCACTGCAGTTTAAAGTCTGTCTATCAAGATATTGTAGTAATGACAGCCATTATGGGACATTGTCTATTAGATAGAGTCATGAAGACACCTGGGGTTAATATTCCTCCTTTTCCAAACTGTTCTTTTCTAATTTCCTGGAGATGTAAGTTATCATTGGCAATTTGTCTCCTACTTTGATGTCACAAGGACATAACATTTGTGACTTAACTGTTATTAATTTAGTATAGAATTATCTTTTTTTGTCATAGCAAAGGGACTTCTCTTTACACAGACAGTAGAGAGAACATAAACATATTGAAGAGGGCTGTTCCACTTGGTATCTAAAAAACCTCTTATATCTAAGTTGGACTGACTCCTTCCCACTTACAGTCAGTGCAGGGAAAGGAACACAACAAAGACATCTCATGCCCTGGAGCACTGGAGTGCTCTTTTTGTCTGCTCATCCCCATACAGATATGCACACAATTACACAAAGTCACCAGACTGCTTTGCTCAGCCCTGTAAGTAGTAAAAATAGAAAAATAAAAACATGTGAGAAGGTAAAAATCATTTTTAAGTTTCAGCAGCCTCACACTTGCCATATTAACTCTAAAGCATATAATATATTTACATGATTACTAAGCCTTGGGAAGTCACAGTCATAGTCAGTGAATGTAAGACTCACTAGCTTCCCATCTTCCCAGGATTTAGGGAAGACTAATATGTTCTCTGTGAGGATTCTATCAAAGTTTTAGATTGTGTGCCTACCACCAATTGGTGGTCGTATTTGTTTTGGCTTCTTTAGAAATAATTATTTCTTAGTAGTTTGAAAGCAAAATTCCTCATTAGTCTGTTGAATTCATAGCTAATGTCTAGATCAACACATAAGTGCTGAAATATTCTGAGTGCCAAGAGAGCATTCAGAACTTCAGAAGACAAGCACTTCATTGCGCTGCAAATGAGAGAATAGTCTGACCTTATCTTTGGTTTCAATGAGTAGAAAATCTTCAAATAGGAGGTAAAGGTTCAAGGGTTAAACTCTAGATGTAATTAAATTTACAGTCTTAGTATGATCTTTAAATGTTTCTGTAAGTTAAGGCTGAAACTATTTAATACACACTTCTATGTCTGATCTGAATTCCAACATGTGTTCATTACCTTCAGATGAAAGGCTTTGGTAAGCTATGAGATAAAAAGCAGGTTTTGAGTGAACTAGCCCCATGTAGAAGTCAGTCATTTTAATGCTGTGTTGTCTGAAGCTATGTACCTATTAATTTTTCATGTGAGATTAGAGTCAATGGCATGATAAGATAGCCTTCAGTTCTGGCAGGGCTTGAAACACATGTTTTAGTACTGTCAGAAAGGACAAAAATATTGTTGTGCTGAGTGACAGAGAAATACAGAGCAAACAGTGAGTTTGGAGTCACAGCTTTGTATCCTTGAGGTTTTTTGCTCTTGCAGTCCTCTAATGATACAAACATTGAGCCCCTACTTCCATTTTTATCTCTTTCTGGCCTCAGAAACATGGACCATAGATGCAATTCAGGGATCAGGAAAGGGGTGTCATGCTGTCTTTTCCCTATATTATTGTAAAAAGCAATTATATATTATGATATATAAATAAATAAAAATACAGTAAATATATAAAAACATATATGTTAATATTGCAAGTGAAGAGAAGATGCAAAACTACAATAAACAGTGAGGTCTGGGACTGTAAATGGGTGTCATTATCCCCAAGGACACCACGCACAGCTGAGAAAACAGATACAGATTTCAAGCTTCAGTCCACACTGAACATGTAGAATGAAGCAACACACATACAGAGAACCATAGAATCACAGAACCACAGAATCATAGGGTTGGAAGGGCTCTCCAGATTTCATCTAGTCCAACCACCCCTACAACAAGCAGGGGTATCACTAGCTAGAACATATTGCTCAGAGCCCCATCAAGCCTGACCATGAATGCCTCCAGGGGTCAGGACTCCAGCACCTCTCTAGGCAGCCTGTTTCACTGATCCACCATCCTCAGACTAAATAACTTTTTCCTAATGTCCAGCCTAAATCTATCCTTTTCTAGCTTCAGAACCCAGAGTTCTTACCCCGAATCCTGTCATTCCCCCTGGAGCCTTTGCCTCTTCAGGCTCAGTAACCTTTACTCTCTCAGCCTGTTTGCACAAGAGAGATGCTTCAGCCCTCCAGTCATTTTTGTAGCCTTCCTCTGGGCATCTCTGGGTGGGTTTTTTGCAGTCTTCAGCCAGGAGTCAACAAATGGCCCAGACTTGACCTGAGAGAAGCCTGACAGAGCAGTGTGGACACAGCCAGAGAGTCCTCTGAAAAGTTCTATGCTCAGGTTGTGTTTGTCTTCATCACAGACAGAAGGAGGACCAAGAAATCCATGATCTATGGATTTTATTTATGGATTTTGATTTTATGATTTGTATCCACCGATTATAGTTAATTTTTCTGTTTAATTTTATTCTAGCTTTCCTTTTCACTGAGTTTCTGCCTGGTTCTGTGCATTTCATTTTTTGCTCGACTTCTTTCCTTCCCAAGGCTCTAAATAACTCATTTCAATTTATTCTTAGACTGTTTTCACTTGCTTTGCCTGTTTCTATTAATTCACTTTCTTAGCTACTGTGTTTTTTCCACCTGATAATGAGGTCATTGTACTTTTATCAAACATTTTTTCTTCCCTCCAGTGACCATCTTTTGCCTTAGCTTTCAGATTACTTAGCGTCAAATGTTCTCCCTTTTCCTTCCTCCCAAAGTAGCATCACTCAGAGCACCTCACTCACGTGGATTGAGTTTGTACTTGGTTATTTAGCTATGAACCAGAGGCAATTCATAAGTGATGATGCCAGTGCCATTTTGTTGATCAACATTGGCTAATTACACTTATATGGCTTCATGATACTAGTCTAATTAGCGCTCTTGATCTGGAAAGGTCTGGTGTTGAAGAATAAAGAAGCAGGCTTAAAATGAAGACCTTAACCAGAAGACTCAAAATACAGAAATGCACACTAGAAGAGGCTTCAAAATGCTGTCTTGGGGCCCTTGTTCTACTGATTCCCCCATTTTCCTCTAAAGAGAGTAAGTTTGCACATGTGAATGTAGAACTGAGCCTTAAGACATATCACCATTATACCCCCGTGATCCTGTGTTCCCAGTAACACTGAGATTAACCAGTGAGAGAAGAGAAAGTGTTTCCATCTTGCTCACAGCTGGCTCTTCAAGGGAGCCAGCAGCAGCATTTCTGTCTGACTCTTCCTTGTTTATCTAGTCATTTGCACTAACAAATTGCTGTCTGTGGGTGGTTTATGTACAAAACCTGTTTATAGCAGTTCATTAACTGGGAAAAGGCTATCTTAGATCATTGAATTATTATATTTAAAGTGGTTTTTTTCAACTCTGCCTGGAAATGAATATCTGTTGGTAAGTGTACTACCTGGTGAACTATTTGCAGATTCATTTTATAGCTCTCATTCAATGAAGAGGCCTGAAAGAGTTTTTGCCTTTTTTCACAGGTGCCACCCGTGCTTCTAGACAAGCAGTTTTCAGAATTTACGCCGGATATCACACCCATTATTCTGGCAGCCCACACCAACAACTACGAAATCATCAAGCTCCTGGTGCAGAAAGGGGTCTCTGTGCCCAGGCCACACGAGGTCCGCTGTAACTGTGTCGAATGCGTCTCAAGTTCAGACGTGGACAGCCTCCGCCACTCTCGATCCAGACTTAATATCTACAAGGCTCTGGCGAGCCCATCACTGATTGCTTTGTCCAGTGAGGATCCTTTCCTCACTGCTTTTCAACTGAGCTGGGAGTTGCAGGAACTGAGTAAAGTTGAAAATGAGTTTAAGTCAGAGTATGAGGAGCTGTCACGGCAGTGCAAGCAATTTGCAAAAGATCTCCTGGATCAGACACGGAGTTCCAGGGAATTGGAAATTATTCTTAATTACAGAGATGATAATAGCTTGATAGAAGAGCAAAGTGGTAACGATCTTGCGAGATTGAAACTGGCAATTAAGTACCGACAAAAAGAGGTGAGTGCACTGGAGAATATTTAAGTATATTTAGTAGTAGCTCTGTGATAGATAATGGCCTGAAGTGCATCCTTTTAACTGAGACAAATTGCTGCTTATCCTTTTTTGTTCTACAGGGCCTCTTCTTTTCTCATATTTTTAATTGGACAAATTTGAGTAGCTGCTATACTTTGATAGTTTCAGGACTCAAAATGTCCTGCTACAGCACAGAACCAAAGACATTTATTTTCATTTTGCAGCTGAATACATGTAGTCTCCAGCAGTTGTGCTCTGAAGAGATCCTTAATAATTGGATGAGAAGGGTACACAGCATACTTCAAATTACCTTTAATTATGTCTGACAGAAAAAGAAGACTGTATTTAAACGCTTTTAAAACACTACAGCTACCTCTATAGAGAGCTTTCTCCAAAACATAGCTATTATAAATATATACTGAAACAAGTTTAATAGCAACACATGACTGCTCAAAATTTTGACATCCAGATTCTTTTTAATAAAGAATCTAACATGGAGATACTTGGGTATCATTTTCCAAGACAGTTAAAACTTCATGACTTTGCTTTGCTGATAATTACATTGGAATCAGGACACGTCTGCATTTCTTTTAAAAACAAGTCTCAAGTTCTTGTGTACATGCAAAAGCAAAAGAATAAAGACATAAAAATGAGTTAGGAAGACAGTGCCCCTGACATTTTTTAAACTTCACTTGATTCTTGCTTATCATCATGTCAGAATGTGATTTATCATCTCATTTGGAACCTGTATATCAAAATCAGCTGAACTGTGGAAATGTATAGGCAAGACAAATGTTGTTAGTATTTAAATATCACTTGATCATACAACATCATATAAAAGATGGTAAGTGCTTATCTGTCTTACATGAAATTAGTCTATATATAACTGCTAAGTCTTGTTCTGCAAAGTATGAGAGTAAAAACAGTAATTCTTCTTGACATAAAGAAGCGACTGTGAAACACACTATGAATAAACCTTGTAAAGCAAGGACTGGAGTAGCCTTTCAGTAATTTTACTTGGTTTATTCTCAACGACACAAGATTGGGTGGGAGCAGCAGATTAAGAGTATTTGTAGGAGAAGCAGACAGGCAGATGGTGAAGAATTTTTATTATGTAAAGAGAATTGACAAATATGAGAAAAGATAATTATCGTGCTGTTAATTGTTGATGAAGTATCATGGTGTTTGATCAAATGTAGATCTAGAAATATTTTGTAACAAAAGGAGAAAGGCTCTTGAAAGTGAAGTGGTTAAGCAGTGCTTCAAGAAGTTGTCTGCAGCTTCCTGAGGGTGGTAGCAAACAGGAACATGTTGCTCATAGAGGCTCTGGATGCCCCATTCCTGGAAATGTTCAAAGACAGGTTGAATGGGGCTTTCTGTAAACTAGTCGGTAGAGAGGTTTGACTTTGGCAGGGAGTGTTGAGACTACATGGTCTCTGAGATCCCTTCCAACCTAGACCTCTCTACAATTCTGTGATTCTATCCCTGGTACCACCTCTGTGTGGTACCCATCTATGGAAATGAAGAAACCGCATTCATTCTCAGAGCTGCCTGCGTTGTTCATGGGCCCCATACTGTCCCTGAAGTGGATCTTCTCCACAAAACCAAATAGTTGATGCCAATTGGATAAGAGATTCTGTCCAGTGAAAGATGCTTTGCTTCTGCATTTTGATTTCTTTCACACCTGCCATAATACTGTCATCCTCATTTATCTGTGGTAAAAACACATTGCAGTGGTATCGGTTCTCAGGCCATGGAGTCATGTTAAAGGGAATCTCCTGTGTGATATCAAGGAAGAAAATCCCCAGATAAAGCCATTTGTCTTCTTACATTAATAACTAACATGG
The DNA here is from genome assembly GCA_013400115.1 of Rhinopomastus cyanomelas. Classification (NCBI taxonomy): domain Eukaryota; kingdom Metazoa; phylum Chordata; class Aves; order Bucerotiformes; family Rhinopomastidae; genus Rhinopomastus; species Rhinopomastus cyanomelas. Next base: position 517,976 of record VXBP01001172.1, read on the forward strand.
GTTCAAAAGATTTAAAGTTTCAAGTTTACAGTGCAGAACATTGTCTGGCAAGAACTAAGTTGCCAAAATAGAGAGTATCTGCCACCATGTATGTTTGGTGTGCTTGCCCATATTCTTTTTTAGCCTAGCACGTGGCACGCCACACCCACAGTACCATCCTTTTCCTGTTCTTTTTGCACCACTGATGCTCTTTGATCACAAGCAAAGACTTGCTGCTGATGCTTATGGTGCCTGCTTCTGACACCTACTGTTGCATGAGCAACAACCAGCAGCAAACAAGTTATTCCCTGAAGCCATACAGCCACTCTGTGTTGGGCATAAACATTTTGTTGTCTATCTGCTGTTTTATATTATCTCAGCTAAAGGGGAGTTTGGGTTTATGAAGGCTGTGATGATTTCATTGCGCTAGATTCTAAGCAGACAATGAGCAATGAGAAATTTACTGCTTTCCCAAACCAAATAAAAATGTTATCTCCTTCAACTGCAGCTTCATTCAAGGATTCTGTATGCCATTCACAAGCAAAAGCTTTCAACCTGAAATAATAATATCTCATTCTGCATTCAGGTAAATTGCAAAAACCTGGTGCAACAACGCAGTTATGTACCAGGAAAAAAAGTATGATAGTTACTAAACAGTCAACCTTCTTTGTCATTCTTAGTTGACTCTGATCCTCTTTCCTTTCCTCTGTAAGAACAAGATAATTGGAAATAATTTGGAATACTCGATAACAGCTTTATATAAAGTAGGTTCAATGTAGCACACTTCAACTTGACACTCTGGAAACACTTTGATAAGATTGTTTTGCCTTTCTTTTAAAACCATAGTAAATGCATAGTTTATCTAGTGTCCATGCATGGCTACACATTGCACTGAGGGGTACATAAGAAAAAAGAACTACATTTGCTAAAAGGTGCTTTTGGGAAAGACAAAAATTCATGTTTTTGAATTCATGTTTTTAAATTTATAAATGAATTTGTGGGGTTTTTTTGAAATTTCAAAATTTTCATTTAGCTTTTCAGTATATTTTTACAGAGCAGAATGTTTAGCAAAACTTTTCTGCTTAACTACTAAAAAGTATTGGTTGCTTAAAACTAAAACTCTCACAAATATCTCTAGTTGGTCTTCAAGCTTTCCAGGGGCCAGCTCTGTTTTTATGGGCCAATGGCACCTGCAGAGCTTGAACTCAACAAGAGTACAGGCTTTGTTATCAAGAACTTCAAAGAAAAATATCAGGAAAATTTGTTTCAGACTAGCTTGCTCACTTATTTCAAGTGAACAAAAAGTGAAGCTCTCCCACAGTGGAAATGCACATCATGGAACATCTGGTTTTAACATAAACCTGCATGTTCCTGTAAAACACAAAGCAATGTTTTCTGAGATGAGCAGTATCATAAAAATATTAATCATGTCATTAAATCTTAAATACAATAATCTGATATTCACATTTCATACGTTACTCCTTTTTTCTAGAAAAATAATGCTGCAGGTTAAAAAATATTAGTTTTCACTGATAGTAAAAGCCATCTGCTTGCTTTCAAATTATTTCACCAATTCTACACTAGTTCTCTATGTAAAATACACCCTCAATGAAAATAAAATATTTCAAAAGTTCATAAATTCAATTAAATTTTTGGTGACAACCTGTCAAATAACTTCAAATGTTGTTTCATATTGATGTCTAAACTATTCATTTCAATAAAATCAAGCATTTTGTTTGGATACAGTTGCTTCACTTGGACTTCAAAATTGTTGACAATGTTTATACCTAACATTGTCCACACCATATTATTATGCAAAACAGCATAATTATAGATAGAAAGCAAAAATTAATTCTTATCAAAACTGAATATCTCAGCAGCAGAAGCCTAGAGAACATGTTAAACTACTGGAATTAAATTGCTGTATTCTTAGTAATGTCCTAACTGCATTCTATTGGGAACGTTGGATTTTTAGTCAGATACTGAATATGACATAAATCTTGAAATGCTGAAATTTTCTGTAGAGCTTCTCTGCCAGCAATGCAGTTTAAAATCCTAAGTCAAGCTTAGTGCCTGTCTCAGAGAGAAGAAATGTTCTTTGGAACCACAGATTAACTATGAGTAGCCATTACAATGGATTTCTCATTGAGCATCTTTCAGATGCAAAAACCTGAATTATTGATTCTGTGAGCAAGAATGACTTTGGAAACACAACATCTAACAACTACCTTGTATTTAAAAATAGAGCACACATGAAAGGCAAACAGAAACACAGCAGCGACGTGTTAGGTAGTCACAACGCGTGTGAGTATTTGTCAAAAGATTTGAAAGGTGCAGTCAGAAGTCTCCATGTAAAAAACAGCAAACCCCCACAAAAACCAGACTCTGGTAATATTTTGACATTTCTTAATGCTAAAAGGAGACTTGTTCAGTCTACACATTGCATAACCGAGAGGAGTGATGTCTGCACACTTGGGTCTATGTGTCCAAAAGACCCATTTCTGCAGACTCTCAGCTGTAGTGTTCAAAAAGTTTGATAAACATCTCTTAGGAAAGAGCCAGGTACTCTAAAACAGGTCGTGTGTTTGCCTTGTGTATCATGTAAACGTCTCTGTGTTTATAGATAAAGGCTCCACAGACTGTTAAATAGCATAAATAATTTAAGTAGCTCATCTGCTACTCCTGCTTGAAAGACTTACTCTAATTGTTTATCTATTACCTCAGAACTGAACGAAGTGTAGGTGCCCCCACTGCATTTACTGCAGCTAGGTAAAGAATGTTCTTCATTGACAGGTTGGGAGCACATCTGCTTAATACAGCATTTAATTGTGCCTACTTTTTAAATGCATGGTGAAGCAATTCTCCTAAGTGATGTGAGCAAATGCCTTATACAGTCAAAAGACAGAGGTATGCACAAAGGGAGATCCTCATGCCTGAGATAAAATACTTCAGTTAACTCCAGAGACATGTTTGCTCTCTTGGCTGAGTAAGGAAACAAGGCACTCCAAACTGAAGAGTTACTTGAATAGGCATTGAAAATGTAAATGCAAGATAGACAACTTTTTGCATTAACTACAGTTTCTGCCCTGTAATAACAGAGATTTCAGATTCTGAAGGCTCAGAGTCCACATAAGGAAAAAGAATCTCAGACCTAACTTTTTAATGATGTCTCAGAAGGCATCAGTAACCTTTGAACACTGCATGCCACAAAAAAGTTGCAACCTTCTCATCACAGATCTAGTTAAGTTATTCATGAACTAATGCCAGGTTTTTTTTCAACTTAAACTCTCGCTATAAGTAAACTGGAGAGCAGGATACTTGCTGTTAAGGAAATACAATGGAAGTTTATTGATTCAGTTCCTTTTCTGCACCTTCCTTATGAAAAGTGCTGCTGGGTTTCCTGCCACAAGTAGGAACAACTGTTAGTGCATCTCCCTAACCAGCAGTGCAGCAGTGCACAACCCTTCTATGAGGTTGTGAGTGGCAGCAAAAGAATGCGGCTTTTTATTTAAAGGAGTCACTACTAAAGCACCTACGACTTCCCTACAGACCTGATGTAGATTTAGCACCAAATAGGATCTATTTTTCCTACTTATAATGACGGAGAATTTGTTTGGCAAACAAAATTTTAGAGAAAAAAACCTTTTAGAAAACCTTGAACAAGGTGAATAAATGTGGTGCTTCACAGGATTTTATCTCTAATGCAAACCTGTAACTATAGGAATTTACAGTCCTCTTTCCTCCCTTGATATACTTGCTTGGAATCTGGCTGTTCTAGCTCCTGCAAGAACACCTAACTCACAGCAGCTATGGCTCATTCCTCACTGCAATTTGTTTTGGTGACACCAGAGAGCTTAAAAAAATGTGTATTATTTCAGCTCTGGTAACTGCCCTTTCAGCAAGAATAGCTCATACAGAAATCTGACTTCCAGAGGAGCATTTAATTCCTTTCTATTTCTCAGTTTCTTAGCTCTCAGGACATCCTTTAGCAACCCATTCTTTCACATGTTTCACATGAGGCTGGTTACTCATACCCCTAGGTTCTTTTCTGATGAGCAGCTTTCCAATCACACATGCCCAAGTCTGTAAGGTTCCTGTCACCCAAAAGCAGGACCTGCCACTTAGCCCTGCTGAAGCTCATACAGCTCACCTTGGCCAATTGATTCAGCCTGTCTAGATCCCTCTGTAGAGCATCCCTGCCCTCCAGCAGATCAACATAAGTCACACAGATGTGGAATTTAGTAAGTGCTGTTTACTACCCAGTAAACATCGTTATTCTTAGCCAGTTGCATGTGTCTCTGTTCTGTCAAATGCTCCTCTAGTGAAAGACTATTTTGGAGTTTTAGTGAGGCAAAAGGCTAAAGAAATTGTTGTTGAGATATGATGTTAAAATAAAACCCTTTGAGGAAATATTTTAAGAAAGCTAAAACCGTTTTGCTAGGGAGAGAATTAAGGTCAGTTGTTGGTCAACACTTGCGAACAAGCAAGAACATTATGAGGAGGGATTTTACAGAATCTTTTTACAGAATTTTACAGATTTGAAGAACTGCAGAAAGTCAAAGATTAATTCATATGAATAAGAGCAGAAAGAAATCCAGAGCCAAACATCCCCTGGCATACTCTTTATTACATCAAATTATGGCTTTTATGTTTTAGTATCATAGAATAGTATGGATTCATAGAATCATTAGGGATTGGAAAGGACCTCAAAGATCATCTAGTCCAATCCCCCTGCCACAGCAGGACCACCTAGATCAAGTCACACAGGAACACATCCATTTGAATGTGTTTAATTCTTTTGTTTGAGAACAAAATCAATGCAGATATTGAGCTAGTAGAACTTTCTGAAGGTCTCTGAAGCACACCATGCCTATGATCTGTTTCTCAAGTACAGGACCTGGCTCGCTATTTTTCAGGTGGATTAAGAGGAAAAGAACACTATCCTGGGTTTGGTTTAGGATTAACTTCCACAGCCAGGATAACTGGACTGAACCAGCTAGTGTGATAATCTATACCATACTGACATCATTGCCAATCTATATTTATAGGGTGTGAGCTACCCAGAGGGACACACACATAGAAATGATGGCAAGGTGTAGTGAGCTTGGCTGTCACCGCAGCTTGACATGGTGACAGCGCTGAGCATTGCAATGTATATCACATGCTTTATTACAGCTACTGCTGTTGTTTTTCTGTCTGAAATGTTTGAGTAAACTCCTCTTATCTTAACCCACTTTGTTTTATCTTTCATCCTTGTCCCCTCATTCAGGGGGTATGGGTGAGTGTCTGCATGGTGAGATTCGTCAGCTGGGTTTAAACTACGGCAGCAACATCGTACTCTGCCTGCTGTGCAGAAAAGATAATAGTGTTTAATTGCCAGGGTAGTGATGGCATTTAAATTAGAGGTTGTACTAAATAGCTAACCTTAAGGCTTCATTAGCAACCCTGCTATGGTTCACAAAAAGACATGACTTTTTTACCCAGCATGTAACGTTAAGATAAGCTGAAAGAGTAACAGAAGGTAATAACAGAAGGTTTGGCACATTGTTAATCAAATTAGTTCTGCCTTCATACTAGCTTGCAGAAATAGCCATTCCTGTAGTGTGTCTGTGCTGTGACTCCCTGACTCATCCCACCTAACCTTAGTTATTTAAGTGTGGGACCTGTGTCAGCAGCCTAGCCTTGGGCCCTTTCATAGCTGATAGGAAGAGACAGAAAACTCCAGAGAGCAACTCAGCCCGTAGAAGAGCAAAATTGTTTTTGTCGGTACCTGTGTTACTTACATTTATTGCAGAGGAGACATGGGGAAACAAAATTTGTTGCACAGGCTAGAAAGGTAAAATCCTTTGAGAAGAACAGGATCTAATTTCTGGAGGGTAGCTAAGAGTGGGCAAATATGAATTTTTTTGTCTTGATATTCCATTTTTCTGGGAACTAGAAAAAGCCCTTAAGCTGGAGTAGATAATCCTGTTTACAGGAATCCCCTCTAACTGTGCATTGTGTGATCTAAGCTTCTGCCTTAGAAGGTAAGTTCAGAGAAAAACCAGATTTCCTACTGAAACTTATCTATTTTGTTTATACACAGTTACATGTTTAGATATAGTAGGTTTAGACTTGCTGTGGAATTCATTGGAGGAGAAAAGCTTAAACAGATGATCTTTAAGGTCCCTTTCAATCCAAACAATTCTATGAGTCTATATTAAGACTCTGTCTTGCTTTAAGGACAAGATCTCACTAAAGCAGTCTGGATGGGTCATGTTTAGTTTATAAAAAGGGTCTAACAATCTCAGATCATCTCTTCCTAAGCAATTTCATCTTTCTGACCTTGACAGGCTTGAGAACTGGGCCTGTAGAAACTGTATGAGGTTCAACAAGTGCAAAGTCCTACACTTGGACTGGAGTTACCCCAAGCACAAATACATTGTGTTGTATTGGATGTAAAAGTAGTAAGAACAACAAAACTTAAACAATGGGCTATTCAGCAATTGTATTCTTTCTACACCAACTTTTCAACAGATATGATATACCAGCTTAAAAATGTTAGGTGAAAATTATTTTCCTGTAATTTTAGAAAGAAAATCCAGGCAAAAAATTTCCCTCCTTGCTGCTTTCCATCCTTCACAAGCACAATTAGTGCAAACTGACTGTAGTAGTAACTCTGCCAATGGAATACTCAGCCTCAAGTCCTTTTGCTTCTGTCTTTCTTCAATTTCTGTTGAAAAAGTCGGGTTTTAACAGGTCCAGCTAGTTCAGTACTGCAGAAAAATATTTCCCCAAAGCAGTAGTGAGATATTTCTGACATCATGTCTTCTTTTCAAAACAGGAGGTGAGGTTTTGCCTTTGAGAACTGTCAGAGCTAGACAATTACAGGGTTTGTATGTCAGATCCCTTGCTGGAGTTTCTAAAATTCTGCAGGAACAAAGAAAAATCTGTGATGTTGCATTATCTTTAAAGTTCTGAAATGAGGGAGCAAAGGAGCTCACAGTCAAAAATGAAGAGTGCTGCTTCTGTTTCCTTGCACAATTACATTATAATTTAGTTGGCATTACAGTTAAGTTACCAAGTATGGATTGTTTTGCCTGCCATCACCTCTGACTTTCACTGAAGTGTTTTTTTGCTTAAGAAAACATGGGATTTTTGTGTTGGTGGAGACTAAACTTGGTAGAATTACAGCTTCTGTCAGGGCTGGAGCTGACGAGCACAGAGCAGGTACCAGCAAGCAATAGAGATAAAGAGGGTCTCCCCACTATCACTTCAGCAAGGGAGAATTTTAGGAACAAATTTGAGAGAGGTGAGAAGAGAGTTCCTCCCCTGATTACAGCATTTGACTGTATAAACATAAGACCTCTACAGTTGCAGGCTGGATATTGCGGAGAAAAACAGACACTGGACATGACTCTAGCTCAGGAGGCATCACTCAGCCTGCCTGTGGGTCAAGACAGAAATCCTTTAGATGACTGATTTCATTAAAACCTTTATATTATCCATAAGTGCAGAGGATGGGAGAGGTAAATGTGCACTCTAAATTTAAATTTTTCATCACAAAATATCTTCAATGGTTTTGTAGATTTGCTTGGGATATTTTCTCCGTATTACTTTATTTCTTACTACAAAATAAGTTGCTTTATCGTGACACATGTCTGATTCTTAAGTAGATTTCAGTTTAGGAGATCAGAATTTCATGCTTATAATCATGATACGTCTGCTTATCACCAGTGAACTGTTTTCCACGAGGCTTAAAGAGAATCTCTTTGTTTGAAATGTACCCTTTCAGCCTGAGAGCAGAAGCTAGGCACTGCATGTCATACGGGCAGTGAACAAATGGTCTGTGATTTGTTGAGCAGTAGTCTCAAACCTTGAGGAGCTGAAATACTGCCTTGGATTGTATCATTCTGCATATGCCTCTTTCACCTCTGCCTGCTTGCTGTGGTCATTTTCCTCCACAGTTAAAATGAAATATATTCTGTCACTTGGAACTGTAAGCCAACATATTCTAATTTATCTCCATAAGAAAGAACTGTAGAAGCTGGGCAAACAAAAACATGTCCTTAATTATACAGTATCTATGGGCATGTGATGAGATTTAGCAACAGCAGTCTACCACAGAAATGTGTGATGTAAATCAGTAAATATTGTACAAGGAACTGTTCTTTGAGGCACTATATGCACTGCAAAGTGAAAGCAGACCACAGCCTCACCCTAAGATCAAGTGAAACCAAGTGATTTGTATGCAAACAGGCTCCAGAAATTTGCAGATTTGCCTTGCATAGAGCCAGCTAGAAACATCAAACCTTGAACAAAGCAAAAGCAGGGGGTGACTGGGGTCCGAGGTACATGTTGCCTGAACACCCATTAAAGTGATGCATGAGCAAAAGGAAAAGAAAAAGGCTTTTTGCTGATTGCTGCATTGCTCTGGTTCTTCAGCATGAAATAAAACAGCAGCTCCAGGATTTCATTTGAGATACCAAATTCCAGTGTTTTGCCACAAATAGCAGAGCTTCATAAAAGGAAAGAACTACCCAGGGACTGTCTAGGCCAGCAGACACTGGGTACACATAATGTCATTAACAGCTATTGTAGGGTTCTTATCTTTTTAGGAAATCACAGCATTTCCTAGCTCTCTGCAGAAAAGAAGGTCAATTTCATCAACCACACACTACTATTAAATGTAAGGGATCTCTCAGAGAGCAAGGCTGTTGAACTGAAACACCCTTCAGTCCATTCCAAGATTCATGGTGGCTGTCAACCAGTGATTCAAGACCCTGAACTTATTTAAGACAAAACTGGGGAGAAAGGTGAATTGTACAGATAACAAAAAAAAAAGTAAAAGTAGTAAAAATTTTATCTCTGAAGGCCAGATTGAAAATTCATGAAGGCCACACTTAACTGGTATAAATAGTGCCTCTGCCTACAGGCTCACGTTCTTTCCTCCTGCAAATGGTGTCAGAGTAGTGCTCATTGAGTACTGTTTCCAGATACCTGTCATTTCAGCCTGGTCTTTATGCAGGAACCGCGTGATTAATCCAAGCATCCTCAAATAAACACACAGCCAAGTTAAACAAGGGGATCTCAAACATGAAAAACATTAAAGTATTTGAAAGGAAAGAAGAGCAGATTGAGTGACTAGATATAGTCTGTTCCTATGTATTAAAGACATGAGAAACAACTTGTTAATATAAATCTGTCAAGAGAAACACATGAAGTTTATTGTTTTATTTAGCTTGGATGCCTTTGTAATCACTTAGTGTTTTATTTTTCCCTCATCCCTCCAATTCTGGACTCAGTCAGCCTTTAAATGACTATTATGCTTTCCAAAAACTGGATTCACAATGATTTGGAGGAACTTTGACATCTTCAATTCCACACAGGCTTCACACAATTATTGTTTAGGAAGCAATTCCCCACTGTGAGGGTGATGAGACACGGGAACGAGTTGCCCGGATAAGCTGTGCATGTACCCTCCCTGGAAGTATTCATGGCCAGGCTGGATGGGGCTTTGAGCAACATGATCTAGTGAGAGGTGTCCCTGCCCAAGGCACAGTGGCTGGAATTAGATGATCTCTGTGGTCCCTTCCAACCTAAGCCGTTCTATCATTCTGTAATAAACGATCACTTCTGAAATTAGAGGTAAACCTTTGAGTTCAACATTACTTGTTTGTAGTCTCATCACTTGGTCAGAAAAGCATAAGGTTGGAGTCAAGAACAGTTATGCCCATATCCATTATTCACATCAGGATGCAGGCTGACACCTCGTGCAACTGAGCTTAGTGAAACTTAGATTTGCCTGCTGCTAATGAAAAATGGTGGCTACTGTTTTTACAACTGAAATCAAATAATCCTACAAAATATGGCTGTTCTAAGAAGGCCTCTCTTCACAGAAACAGGCAAAGAGCCTGAAAATGGAGGAAAGAAAGAAGAAAAAAAACTTGTGGTGAGGTTTTTTCCAAGCAACTGAATGCACTGCTCAAATCTGAAAAGACTTTCATAAGAGGAAAACAGAGCTAAGAATCTCTCTCTGCCTTGTTTTGATCTCTGCAACAAACTGAAGGAGGAACAGGGCAGTCTCCAGCGATGCCAGTAGAGATTCTCAAATGAGCAAGCGGAGCTCAGAGGAAGAATCTAGCTTTTCTAAGCACTTTCTCATCTTTCCCTCACTCAGAGCTAGTCTTTCTCCAATCAAACTCACACAGCATTCTGTGCTGCAGTTGCTTTAAACTGACTTGCAGCTTCTTCATGAGTATAGAAAGGGTGGTTTATTAATTTGTTAACTTTTCCTTCTATCAACATGGTACCTACAACCAAGTGGTACAGCGTGGTTGGATGGGAGGGAACTCATTGCTTCTGTCATGCAGGAGGGCTGTAACCAACTTACATCCTAACTCTTTCCGGCTGTTCAGTTATCGCTTAGAAATCTTACCAGTGCAGGACACAAAACCTGCTTAGAATATTTTGGTCTCCTGAAATGAACTTGGGCTTTAGACAATATTTAAAAAAAATTGTTTATAGTCTTAATATATTCAGTGTTAGAATGAATAACGGGGGAGAAACGAGCTGCTACTTCTGTTCTCTTATCAGTTATTTCATGTAGCAGAAATTACTGCTGTCAGAGGTATCTGAAGACTGCTTTGGGAATACTAGGGTTGAAGTGACAAAGACCTAAAATAATATTTTGACTATTATGTCATTTTTGCGACTCATGCACCAATTATTACAGCATACATGTTTTAAACTGTTAGACTCATATAATTAGTTTGGTTGGGCGAGAACTTTAAAATCATTGAGTCCAAACATTGATCCAGCATTGCCAAATTGCTACTAAATCATGTTCCTAAGCACCATGTCTGCATATTCTTGAATATATCTCCAGGAACAGTAATTCAAGCCTCAATGAATAAATAGAAACCTGTAAACACATTGATTGTGGCTCTTAATAACAACATTCTTGCCCCAGAAAATACTACTTGGCTTAACATAATAAGTTTGTAGGATCATAAAAAATACTTGGTTGAAAGATATCTCTCAAAATACTGTGGTCCAACCTTCTGGCCAAAACTAGACTGACATTGATTAGGAGCATCTGGTTGTGCTGATGAGGCAAAAAGGAAATGTAAAACACTACATTAGAACTCCAACAGCACCGTTTGTGTAATGATTCTCACTAATCCTTTTAACGAAGCGTTTTGCTGTTCTCTTTTATGTTTCCCATTCCTTCTTCCTCATATTTGAAGTTAAATAGTAGGATATTTGCAAAAAATATAAACAACCTACCACCTAGCATTGTACGTACTCTTGTTGAGAAGAGCATCAGCTCTGGATTTCATGATGACGGCATCTATGCTGTGAATTTGTTTTGCTCTGGGGACCTGATCTGAAGCAGGTTGTCCTGATGACATACAAGCAGGTACGCTCTAGGGCTCTGATCCTAAGTGAGCTGGCTAGTTCCCTTAATGACAGAGCTGCAGACAGAGCTGAGGAAAGCAGTGGTCTGGGCCAGCAAGCATCACGATTATAATGACAGTCTGCTCCAATTGGCACTAGACTGAGATGAGATTGACACAAGAAGATTCACAGTAATTGGCACAGGATTCAGAGCTTCTGGCCTGAGGCAAAGAACAGACAGTAAAACTATACCCAAAGGAGTCCTAGAATACGGTCCCTAGCTTTTAGAAAAGAAAATGTAGTGCTGAGCCAGTTAATAATATTAAGGATTTCAAATTGCAATTAAATATTGTTTGTTATAATGAACCAGTCCTCACAGATTTGTGTGCCAAAATTGAAAAATAAAATCTTTGGGGGAAGATACAGAAAAGAATAGGCAGTGATGTCTCTAGAGGGAGAAATAATCTACCAAATTTAGGAGTATACTTAATGAGGTTGGGACTTGAATCTGTCATTAGTACCAAGCAAACATGCTTTTCAACCAGCAGTAGAGAGAGAATTTGACATCTATATTTGAAGATAAACAAATTCAAAGAGCTTGGATTTTCATTAAATATCTTGGAAAATACATAGAATATGAAAACTAAAATGTTCTAGAGAGAGAAAGAGGAATTGGGCTTTACTGCTGTTGAACTGAATCACAGTTGTTGGAAGAAAATGTGTGTGATAGAGCAGCAGACCTGAGAGCTAACATTTCCAACCATCTTGCCTGTCACAGCAATATAAAACAGCACGACAGAGAATCTGGACATGACTTCTAAGAGCTGTTACTAAGAAAGTTTAAGATAAAAGTTTTCTTCTGCTTTCTCTCTCCAGAAATATCTTTAACATTCATCTGTTAAAGAATGGTATCAGGGATGGCTCTTTGTGTTACACATAACTCGCCTGTTCCTAAGTGAAAACAGAAATCACTTTCCTATGACAGCTTTTGTTTCGAGATGACAAATTGCATTCTTCAGGATATGGAGCATATACCAAACCACCTATAGGCATTTGAGTGAGAATATAATTTGTACCTCAGATTTTTGTAGACTACTTTGTATCTGTGAAAAGGAGCATGCTACTGTAAGTGCAGATTTCTGATATCTTTTTCTGTTTCATAATACAACTAAATAAATGCTTATAGGTATATCTATATATATTTCTTATATGTGTGTGTAATATACATATAAAGGTAATATATATGACCTTATTTATATATGTAAGTATTCAATTACTATTTTAAGGTCAGCAAATAACTGACTTCACTTGTTGCAATTACATATTATTTATAATTATTTCTATAAAAATAAATATTTTACCTTTATCATAGAATCATAGAATCATTAGGGATTGGAAGGCACCTTGAAAGATCATCCAGTCCAATCCTCCTGACACAGCAGGATCACCTAGACCAAGTCACACAGGAACAGACCCAGGCAGGTTTTAAATGTCTCCAGAGAGGGAGACCCCACAACCCCCCTGGGCAGCCTGTTCCAGTGCTCTGTCCCCCTCACTGTGAAGAAGTTCCTTCTGATATTTATGTGGAACCTCCTATGTTCCAGCTGACACCCATTGCCCCTCGTCCTATCACTAGATGACGTTTATAAAGATGCCATTATTTCTAAACATAGTTGAATGTATAATTTGTGATTCTGCTTCATAGTTTTCATTGACTGAAAGGTTATAGCAAAACTGGTCTCAGAGAAGAACCAATTCCCAGTAGTACAACTCAGAGAATGAATACCAGAACATTTTCAGATGGGCAGACTCTGTGAAGGAGTTAAAGATGTCCAACCAGAAATAGTCATTATAGAAAAATCCCTTGCATAATTACAAACTGCTGGAAGCTATTGTAAGCCATTGTAATATAAAAATATAAACTTGCTGATTGCTAATTATATAGAGACAATGTCAAATTCAAATAACACATCGTAATACTGACAGTACAAAAGATATTTTGAATACCTCAGAATGTAATATCTCCAATTAAGGAAGAAAAAGTATACCACAGTGAAAATATTTTGGCATAGGCAATGCAGAACTGGCAAATTAATGTAATAGAGTATTTCTGTTTCTAGGAGTCATAAAAGGTCTTGTGTACAATATTTTTAATAATTTTTTTAGCCACACATGTCTGTGCAGCTTTACTGTGTGATTATCCTAGATTTGATCCCATCCATTTAGACTGGAAGCATCTCATGACTTGAAGCATGTCTTTCTTTCATCCATTTCTACTGTTCCTTTTTAATGGGAGAGTTTATAACAAGTAGTGTGAAAATCTCATATGACCAGAGAAATTTACAATGAAGATTTTTGTCTCAACTGAATTCCTTGTTGTTGATAAAAATTGGTTGAATTGTAATAAGAGTTCAAGATAAGTAACAGTATATATTATTCATAAGGAAATCTACCTGACCTACATAAGTGTGTGACCTGAGACTGCCTATACAGGTGACATTCATGCTGTGGGTCCCAGGAAGACTTTCTTGCCCCCAGTTCCTGTATGCTCAAACATCTATTACACAAAAGGGTAAGGTGTGAGTACACAGCTTTTTCTTCACTTCATGTGAAGGAAACAGATCCACCAGAACAAAAGGGAGATGCACTGGGCAGTAACAACTTCCCCTTCTCTGAGCAGCTGAGGAGCAAGTCTGTAGGGTTCATGATTGAGTACACTGTCCTTCCTTTGGGACAGCCTAACTGTTCCCTGCTGAAGAACTTCCTTAATTATTCAGCTAATGTGTAGGTAGAACTACTGACCATATTTCACAGCATATGACAACGATCTCAACTACAAAAACGGAGCAAGCAGTCAAATTAGTGAGAATTAATCTGGACATTTTTAATAATGTCATATAATTTCTCGATCAGTGAAGCAGAAGAGCATGACTAGAAAGGAACATCAGCAAGAGATGTAGTGCAATTTTCCAGCTGTCTGAAGAAGACACGTTGGTGTGGTTCATGTGGTGCATGTTGTATGGCAAATGGAGCTCAGGACCATGAAGAAAAGGGTACATCATTAACTAACCCTGGTAGAAATATAATTCTTACTCTGGGTGCATCAAAACATATCATCTATTTGACATTTCTCCTATAGTCAGAGTATGCAACCAGTGCTAATACAGTCCTGCCACGGTCACAGAATCAGAGGATGGCTTAAGTTAGAAGAAATTACAGTTTAAAAAACTGACTCTTCAAGTGTCTGGGATTTAAAAATTTCTGCACTTATTGAAAGCCTCACTGTGCCTCAAAAAACAATCCTTCTTTACTACACATCATACCTTAGCAATGCAGTCACAACATTGCAAAGTCTGATGTTGGTGTTAGGAGACAAGAAACAATTTTTCAAGCCTGCTCAGAAATGCTTTCTATAATAATGTTGACAGTTTTGCGTATTAATTTATTTAAGAAGTTTCGTAAGGAATAATTTAATTTCTTTAAGAAAAAAACTGTATTTTTTCTTTATTTTCTGTAAGATCAGAACTATGCAGCTACTACCCACTCAGTGTGGGGTGCACTCCTGGTGGTATAGTCATTCAGCAGGTACCTCCTCATGGCTGCATCAGTTCAGTTCTACCCACCTCCGGGACAACTCAGTACTTTGTAGTCATTGCAAAAACCCCTCAATTTCTTCCTCATTCCAGCAAGTGGTATTCATTTTCTTCTAGCCACACTTGGCAAGAAGCAGGATGCCTAGGTCTACCAACAGCCTTGGCTAGCCGCTGGAAGTTGTTCCCTTACTTGGGTTCCAATACAATGAGGGTGGCCCAAAGGTGTTGAGAAAGGTGACAGAGGCAATACTTAGGAACTGATTGCTTTTGGATGACATCATGAGTAACAGAAAGATACTCTGAAGAAAGGGAAGCAAATGCAGATCTGGAACACTCCAGAGAAAATTAGTCAAGGAGTCACACTTCGACAGGAGTCAAGAAAAACACTGATTTACACAAGCAAATTGTAGTGAAAAGTCTTGTAAAGAGACCCTTGTTAAAGACTTAGCAGGCCATCAGCTCTAACTGCAGTACTATTCCAGACATTTGTGTCTTGAAACAAACTTCCTAAAACCTTGCAGATGCATTTTTCATCGTAGAAGAGAACACTCTGTTAGTCTTCTTTAAGCCTATTTCTGAGATAACTACAGTATGAGCAAACTTTGTGAAAGGCAGCTTCAGTGCTGGTGTCTGGTAGACAAACACGTCTTTGCTAAGGACACTGGCATTTTGTCACCGTGCACCAGGTTTCGGCGTGACTCAGGTTACCAGTTCTGACAAGGTACAGACATAATTATAAAGTTGCCTGCTGACTCATTTCATTCCAAACTAGAGAGCATTTTCTACCAGTAATCCCAGCAATTTCAGAAACTGTTTGAGAGCTACCTATTATTCCTTCTTCAAGCGAATTGGCTCCTGCGGTTATAAGTGTGATCAAAATAATGAGGAATCTCAACCTCGGTGCATTTGATTAGAATTCAAATCTGAAAATATATGACATAAATTAAAATTTTATTGTTTAATAAGAAAAAGACAGTTTTGTTTAGCTTTGTTAAATCTTCAGCTAATGATTTAATTAAATGTGTGTGTATATACATATACATATATACACACACATGTATGTAAGCATATTCAATTTGTGTGGCAAAGTCTTGATAGCCAGAGTGCTGCAGGTATGGCTCCAGCAAGAAGCTGCAAGAAGCTTCCGCTGTGTCCAACCCACCCATCAGTGATGGGTGGTAGTGCCTCCATGATAATACATTTAAGGAAGGAAAAAAAAACCTGCTGTAAAACCTGCAGCAGAGAGAGGAATGGCATGTGAGAGATAAAACTGCAGACACCAAGGTCAGTGAAAAGGATTGGGAGGAGGGAGTCTAGATGCTGGAACACAGATTCCTCTGCAGTCTGTGGAGAAGACCATGGTGAGGCAGCCTGTTCTTCTGCACTCAAAGGAGGTCCAAAGTGGAGCATATCCACTGCAACATGGACAACTCCATGCCAGAGCAGGAGGAACCATCCAAAAAAGTCTGTGACTCTGTGGGAAGCCCACACTGAATCAGGCTCCTGGCCAGATCTGTAGACCCCTGGAAAGAACTCACATTGGAGTGAGTTTTTTGGCAGGACTTCTGACCCCAGGCTGCCCAGGGAAACAGTGGAGTCAACATCCCTGGAGGTATTTAAACAATATGTGGAACTGATGTTTTAGGACATGGTTTAGTGGCTACCTACCTAGGAGTCCTGGTTCAAAGACTGGACTTAATCTTAAAGGTCTCTTCCAACCAAAGAGATTCTGTGATTCTGAGACCCACACTGGAGCAGTCATGTTCATGAAGAACTGCAGCCCATGGGAAAGACTTATGTCGGAGAACTTCACGGAAGGCTGTTTTTCATGGGAGGGACACCATGCTGGTGGAGAGGAAGAGTGAAAGGAATCCTTTGCCTGCACAGGAAGGGGTGGCAGAAACAGTATATGATGAAGTGACCACAATCCCAATTCCCCATTTCCCTCTGTGCCTGGATGGGGGGAGATAGAGAAATCAGGAGTGCAGTTGAGCCTGGGAAGAAGGGAAGGGTGGAAGGAAGGTATTTAAGGTGTTATTTCTCATTACCATACTCTGATTGGATTGGCAACACATTTTTATTTCATTTTCAAGTTAAGTCTGTTTTGCTCATGATAGCAATTGCTGAATGATATCCTGATTTCAGCTCGTGAGACTTTAATGATGTCTTCTCTTCCCTGGCCAGCTAAGGAGAGCGAGTGATAGAGTGGCTTGATGGTCACATATCATCCAGCTAAGGTCAACCCACTACAGTAACATCAAGAAAATGTGGAGTTTTCCTTCTTTTTTCTTAACAAAATGTAGTAAATCTGTCTCTGTTGCAAAGAGTAATCTGTTCTGAATCCTTACGTAAAGTCTAGCGTGCTGCTTCTCTGTGCCCCCTTAAAAGAAAGCATTAGGGAAAATAAGAACTACTCATTCAATATAAGTATGACATGAACCCCTGGAATATAATTAAAGCTTCCTTGAAAAGGTATCTGAAAAATGTTAAATATTTACAATATTTATGGGGTTTTAGTGAAATTCAATTTGAAGAATCACATTAAGAAAACCAAAATGCTTTCATGGATAGCAGACAGACCATAAAATATGGTACAGGATAGGAATAAATCCTAACAGGGATTAGTGAAACCCTGGGGAATGCTAGTGGTTATTTTGCATTGTGCAAGCATTGTGTAAGAGTTTTGTCAGTACAAAAGCATGTAAGCCTGAATTTTAGGGAATTAGCAGAGAACATACTGATAATAATTTGTTCACGGCTGTGGAATTTAATTTCACTGTTTGCAGGCCTCGGTTGTGCTTTTCATTTTCATGTGCTTTTCATTTCCACCTTGTTTTTTGTGAGTTTCCCACAAATGCTACAGGTTGGATAATGGAAGCATTTCTGAGCTTGCTTTTAAGTTTGATAACAGCTTTTGAGGTACATGGGTTTTTACAGACCGTTGGCTCTTTGTGCATTCAATCGATAGGGAAGTCAAGATTTATTGTGAACAGTGAATTTTGATG
This sequence comes from Rhinopomastus cyanomelas, assembly GCA_013400115.1. Lineage (NCBI taxonomy): Eukaryota > Metazoa > Chordata > Aves > Bucerotiformes > Rhinopomastidae > Rhinopomastus > Rhinopomastus cyanomelas. The sequence goes on from VXBP01001172.1 coordinate 535,932, forward strand.
GCTTTGTACTCTATGAAAGGAAGCACAGTCTGACCCAGTCCAGTCATACTGGTATTAACAGCATGAGTGAGCTTGCACAGACTGTGGATTTTTTATATCTCTATCCAAAAGCTACTTATTGTAACATATGTGGCGTGGAAATAACTTTACAGAGGTAAAAGGAGCTAACCATCTTCCTTTCTTCTTCTCTCTGTAGTTTGTTGCTCAGCCCAACTGCCAGCAGCTGCTTGCATCCCGCTGGTACGATGAGTTTCCTGGATGGAGGAGGCGACACTGGGCTGTGAAGATGTTGACATGTGTTGTGATAGGACTGCTTTTCCCAGTCTTCTCTGTGTGCTACCTGATTGCTCCCAAAAGCCCATTGGGGCTGTTCATCAGAAAGCCATTTATCAAATTTATCTGCCACACTGCATCCTACTTGACTTTTCTGTTCCTGCTGTTGCTTGCCTCTCAGCACATTGACAGGTCAGACTTGAGCATGCAGGGACCGCCACCAACCATCGTCGAGTGGATGATATTACCGTGGGTCCTGGGTAAATGTATTACTAAAGAAAATACAGTGAAAAGTGCTTTGACCCTTGTTGTTTTGCCAAGCATTGTTGGGGCAGGAAGATACAGTAGAGGATTCTGTCATCAATTACTGACCTATCAAAACTGATGTATGGTCCATCTCCTCCAATACCTAGTAAGAGTAGCAGACAGCTTGGGTAGAGGTTAAAAATCCTAGCTGTCACCACAGTGAGGGAAAACTAAAGATGTTGGAGGTTCCTTCCTATGATTAAGCAGCACCCTGAAATGTATATAACAATATTGGTTTTAATGTCTGTTTTCTCCAGAACAAAAAATGTTGTTTCTTCCAAGTGTTCATTTTTTTACCCTTTGTTAGTCTAGTTTTTAAAAAGGGTCCCTTTCACAAGTATTTTTCACATATTAGAATGAGGCACAGTGTTATTTCTGGAGCATTGTCATTAACTAAAGCATGCTTCTCGCATGACACACCTACCCAATGCCAATGCCTAGCACTATGCCTCCACATTCATCTGTCAGGTTGCTTAGAATGACATTTCCTGCAGACAAGTCATACCAACTTCAGCGAGTAAAACTGGCATGTAAATATTTAATAACATTTCCTCTAGCAAAATTGCCTGATGTTGTATCACCAACAAATAGAAAACCAACATGCAAAACCCACTATAGTGCTATATCCTTCAAAATAAATGCTACAACGCTGAGGATGAGCAGGCTGCTCTTCTGTGCTCACCCATGCCCAGAGGATAAAAAGCACAATTCGTAGCTGACATACAGACCTTGGCATGCCAAAGTGGTTGCTATCATTAACCTGTCTTTTTAAGGGAAGTCATTAGAGCCCAGAGAAAAAAGAAACAACTTGAGGAGATCGTGGGCTAGTTTGAGCTAAAGGAAGTTCCAAAACTTTTGGTGACTAACCCCTCCCCAGGAAAAATGCAATGGGAAAATGAAGAACCTACCCTGCCCTCAACCTTTGACACTGCTGTTTGCTTAGGAAAGGGTTTAAGTAATTCAGCATCCCAAAGCACTTGTTTGAAGAGGCCATTAACCCTGAGAATAATGACCAGCAAGATGACTGTCACTTCTAAAGGCAGCATTAACTTTTGGAGTTTAGAGTCATATGGCCAGATTATGCCAAGTACTGACAGTGCTCAGTAAGCAAGCAGAGGTTAAGTGGAGGAAACTGATATGTAAACAAATATTAATGAGTGTTAATAAAGATCAGCAGTCAGATACCATGTGGTCAAAGAGCTTGTCTTAATCTAGGTTGTAAAATTGAGGACAGTGTGTCGTCCAAAATCTAAACCAGTGTATTTTACATTCTATCTATAGCAATTCCTAACTATTGGTGTCTTGTAGTTCCAGTTTCACATTCGCTGGGTTCAGCTTTCAGAATTTGGGTGCTGCAGTGCCTTCATCCACCCAAATAATAAGTCACCAGACTCACCTGTAGTGATCTCAGGCAATTCCTTAAGTAGCCTAGTTCCCCATATCAATCAAGAAGGCAGACACACCTCAGCACAGGTCATTTCAGCTCGCAGTGTGTGATGAATTTCAGCTTGTGTTTCCTTTCCTTTTGCAAAAGGAATGAATGCTGGCTAAAACCTGCTGTTTTCATACTCATGCCTGTACTGACTGTGGTCTAGTAACACTGTAATAAACTAAACAGCTTTATTAAGTCCTTACAAATGAGCTGAGGGTGGTTTCCAAGCCACAATTTAGTCTGTCATCTCATCCTTTCAAACTATGCAGTGATGCAGTATCTTTAGAAAAAGTAAAAGCAGTCCCCTTCACTCACACAACAGAGCTTAAATGTGAAGCACATAGATAATATCTTTGAATTTTATGGATGCAGATGAAAAATGCTGACATCTGAGGCAAAAGCTAATGTGGCTCTGGGGTTATAGTTTTTCTCTAAAATTGGAAACATGACAAATCAAACCGGTTGCCCAAAGCAAAGGTTATCTTGGGGCAGCTACAGCACATTGAAACTGTTAACATTTTAAGCAATACAATTAATTGTTTGTACTTTTCTTAACTCAAATAGGTCTGCATGTAGTGCATTTTAATATGTACCCCCCCCCAAAAAAAAAAAAAAATAGAGAGGAACAGGAGCTCTATTTTCCAGGCTTCTCACCAACATATAATTTCAGTATAATTCACAGAATTTAAGCGTTTTTGAGATTGTCCAGAACAGTCTAAGTTCTCCAATGATCAAACAGTAATAAGCATTTGCCTACTACTCTGTAATAGAAGATGAAATGTGCATTATTAGCACATAGTGTCACTAGAGTAGGAGGGTCAGAGGAAAAACCATGGAGACTAATGATTTTACATTTAAAAACCCTCTTAAGGAAAATTCTGCATTAATTCTGTCCTCTACATCATTAGATGATTATTCAAGTGGTGTTGCAGTACGTGGTGATTACCTGGGGAAGAGTAAGTCAGTATGACAAGGCTAATGCTGTAGATTTAAGAAACAGTTGTGGAATGTTGTCTTGCTAGAAAAGTCAGAGTCTCCTGTCCTTGCATTCGAACAAATAAGAAATAAGATTTTGCTGTTAAGGAAAAATATTTTTTTTCAGTCTATTCATTGATGACTTGGATGAGGGATTGGCATGCACTGTCAGCAAGTTTGCTGATGACACAAAGCTGGGTGGTGTCACTGACACCCCAGCAGACTGTGCTGCCATTCAGCAGGACCTGGACAGGCTGGAGAGCTGGGCTGAGAAAAATTTAATGAGGTATAACAAGGGTAAGTGTAGAGTCTTGCATCTGGGCAAGAGCAACCTCAGGTACCAGTATAGGCTGGGGACTGACCTGTTGGAGAACAATGTAGCAGAAAGGGACCTGGAGGTCCTGGTGGAGAGCAGGATGACCATGAGCCAGCAATGTGCTCTTGTGGCCAAGAAGGCCAACAGCATCCTGGGGTGGATTAGAAGAGGGGTGGTTAGCAGATCAAGAGAGGTTCTTCTCCCCCTCTACTCTGCCCTGGTGAGACCACATCTGGAGTATTGTGTCCAGGTCTGGGCTCCTCAGTTCAAGAGGGATGTGGAGCTGCTGGAGAGAGTCAGAGTAGGGCAACAAGGACGATGAAGGAAGTGGAGCACCTCCCTTACGAGGAGAGGCTGATGGACCTCTGTGTCTTTAGCTTGGAGAAAAGGAGACTGAGGGGTGACCTCATTAATGTCTATAACTATGTGAAGGGTGGGTGTCAGGAAGATGGAACTGGGCTGTTCTCAGTGTCACGTAGTGATAGGACAAGGGGCAATGGTTGTAAGCTGGAACATAGGAGGTTCCACATCAACCTGAGAAGGAACTTCTTCACGGTGAGAGTGACAGAGCACTGGAACAGGCTGCCCAGGGGGGTTGTGGAGTCTCCTTCTCTGGGGATGTTCGAGACCCACCTGGATGTGTTCCTGTGTGTCTTGGTCTAGGTGATCCTGCTGTTGCAGGCGGATTGGACTAGATGATCTTTCGAGGTCCCTTCCAATCCCTAATGATTCTATAATTCAGTGCTTCTATGATTCTTCTTATTAACAATTGACTCAGATGTCAAGCTTGCCAGATGCTTCACACTTTAGAAATATAGACCTGTACAGAAATATAGGCCTGTTTCCTGTATTAAAGAATCCATCATAACTGAAATAAGGACAGGAAAAGTAAGTATACAATATTGTGAAAAATGTGAGTGAGAATGATAGTTTTTGTCATCAAATTCCCCATCCAGATGCTGAGCATAACGGAGTGTGACATGCCTCTGAGCACGATAACAGTGATGCGAAGGGAAAATCAAATTAGACCCAGCTTCAGCCTCTGTGTGCTTTGACTGCAGCTCCCATAAGGATCATATTGATCCCTATAGACTTGTCACAGCTGTTTTCTGCCCTAAACCCTGGTCTCAAACGTAGCTGTAACTGTGCTAAATGTCCTCACAGTTGTCATTTGGCTCACCAGGGAATGCTACGAAATTCACAGGAGAAAGCCAACAACCAGGCAAACTCTGTCCTTAGTAGATGTGGTTATGAATCTCCCTGCCAGCTGCTCAGGGTGGGTGCAACAAATTTGGGGGCAAATTTGTTTTGATGAGTTTTTTGTTCTTTTATGGGCATCTTTAAACGTTTGTGATAATTATGTTGTTCAGAATACTGCCTGGAGCAGGAACGTGGCTGTTCTACAGAGCTTTAACAATGTGTTCCCCACATTTTCTGTCAGAGTGGTTTAGCTATGGAAGTACATGAATTTATAGAGGATGTGGATGTTTGGGAACCATGCAAACTGCAGACACTTGTGGTCTGCAGACTGCTGGTGGTATGTATGAGAGTGTTCAGTCTTGTCAGTACTTAGCACAATGTACACCCAGACCAATGGCACAGATAAACACTTGAGATGAAGTCATAGAAGTGGTAAGGACACTGTGCATCCTCTTCCAAATTTGGTCAGGAAAGTGTTGTGCAAAAAATTTGAACAGTTTCACATGTTCAAGGAAGCAGATACAAAAGACAATATAGCCAGCCAGGTGAAGCAGTATCTAACCAGTAGGGACAAATACAGTGCAGAAGAGGAAAATAATCCCAAAGATGTAACATGACTTCAATCAGAAAGAAGATGGGCAATGAACGGAATGACCTCTAAAGGCCATTTAGTTCAAGCTGCTGCTCAACACAGGTTCACTGCAAATATAGATAGTCTTGCTCAGCTTCTTGTCTGGTCAAATCTTGAATTTTCCCAAGGACAGATGTTCTATCACCTCTCACAGAAACTCATGCTGCATCTGGCCACTGCTGAACTCCTTTCCTTGTGTCAGTTTCCAACTGTGCCACAACATGCAGTTATTACTTCTTGCCACCATTTCAATGCAACTTTGGGCCAGGTCTGGCTCAAATTATTCATAAAAGCAATTTTGTTTGTGGATGCCAGCAGTAATACCCCCCAATCTGTTTTCTATTCACTAGGTTGAACAGCTTCCTCAACCTCTTCTACCTCAAGTCATCCAGTTCCCAATCTGCTTGATGACCCTCCACCAGGTTTACTTCAGTCAGTTAATATCTCTGATTTCATTAAAGGGTCCAGTTTTGGAATCCTCAACAGAAAAGATATTAATTTACTAAAGTGAACCTAGTGGAGCCTTTGGAAGAGACCCTTCTAAGAATCATAGACTGTTGGAAGGGACCTCAGAGATCATCTAGTTATAACCTCCCTGCTATAGACAGGGACACCTCTCACTAGACAAGGTTTCACATAGCCTCATCCAACCTGGTTGTGAACACTTTCAGGGATGGTCCATCTGTCAAATCCATGTCTCTCTATTTTAGAGACAAAGATGTCATGTAGGACACAAGTCCAGGTAGATGACATCCTTTACTCTACCCTTATTCACCAATGCTGTAACCCTGTTGTAGAATGCTACAAGATTTACCAGGCAAGATCTGCCCTTGGTGAAGCAATGTTGGCTGCCTCCAGTTAGCTCCTTATATTCCATGTGCCTTAGCACAGTTTCCAGAAGGATCTGCTCCATGACCCTGCCAAGCAGATGTGAGACTGGCCTGTAGTTCCTTGTGTCACCTTTTTTTTCCTGTTTGAAAATGGTGATTATGTTTCCCCTTTTTCACTCAGCAGAAACTTCACTGGACTGATGTGATTTATCAAATATGATGGATAATGCTCTAATAACTTCATCCACCAGTTCTCTCAGGTCCCAAGGATGTATCTTATCGGGTCCCATGGACTTGTGAATATCCAGATTCTTTTATTTCAGCACTATTTCTTCATAAGAAGTATTTTAATTCCTATCTATTCTGCATAAAGTTTATTTTTGCCATATGCAGGGTTTATTTTTCTGAAAAAGAACTTTTTTCATCAATGCTCAGAAATCTTTACTGCATCAGACAAACTGGACTTCAGTCAAATGGTTGCACTGATAAGCTTGCATGTGTAATATTTCACTGTTGTGTGAATCCTCTCTGTGCTGTCATTCTCGGGGCCTCATGTGGTCTATCAGATTCCTGCTCTGAATTTATGTCAATCTCATGCCATTGAAGCCACAGGGCATTTAACAACATTTATTTTTATCATCTCAGACTGTTTCAAAATATTACTCTTTTATTGCTCCCATATCAGTTATAAAGAAAGCATTGAATGCTTGAAAGTCTCACCTCCAACTTTTCAATTTAAATCATTGATTAATGAGGTAGAAGACATAAATAATTTTGATCATCTCCTTGTAAGTGGCAATAAGTCATAAAGCAGGTTGATGAGGAATGAATAGTTGAGGCAGGTGTGAAATCTAGGTGGTGTGACGAGGTAGGAAATAAGCAACAGAACCAAAGACCAGCCAGAATGCAGTGCTGATTATCCAGTTAAAATTGAAATCTGCTCTGAGTGGGATTGTTTCAGCTGAATACAGGCATCGGGAGATAGACACCTGTTTTAATTCAGTCTGATCCCTCTTCATTCAATGGGAAGATCAATCCACCTTCAGATAACAGGATTGTTGCCTTGGAGATGATTGTTTTCACCCAGAGAGGTAAAGAATGCTTCGGGCAATGAACCTGGCCTCAGTCTGGCTGGCTAATAGCTTTTAGATCTACCCTTTGTGTTTGGCTGCCTTCTCTTACCAGTTACTCCCCAGTACCTGTGTGCAGGTGGGTAATGTCCTTTCTGCTTTTTTTGAGATGCCGTCTCTCTCGCTGCTGACCAAGTAGCTCTGACATGAACTGTCACCATAGGATAACACTGTGGGTTTGTCACATTAATAAGCAGGCAATGCCTGTACTCTTTATCTTTTTCCACCTCTTAGACAGTCTTGTTGCTGCATGTCTTCTACTATGTCATGTTGTAATTTGGAATTGGCCCAATATCTCCTTAGATGATAAAGTCAGGCTGAATGCAGCTACCCATAAGTCTTCAAAACAGAAAAGACAAGTGTGAAGGGTCACTTATAATTCTGCCCTGAGCTCTGGATGGCTTCTACTTTTTTTTTTTTATATTTCATAGGTCTTGCTAGCTAGCCTTCTCCTCATTCTCTCAATGAACGTAACAGAACAAACTCAGCATAGAGTAACACCCCTGTGAACATATGTCCTGAGTGATTTCTCCCTCCTGCCAAGCATTCCTTCTTGAAAGAAGATATTGTTATGATGTTCAAGATTTTAAGACTTCTGACTACCTGAATGTAGATTAGTCCTAGACAGCACGACTTGGAATCCCTGAGGTTCATTGCTCAGAATAGCTCTACGACATAAGATCACCGGGTCCAGAGAAACAATCAGCTTTGCAGAAAGAGTCTGGGATTTCAGGCTACACTTCAGACACACTTGGGCAGATTTACAGAAGTCCCAGTTTTTCCAGCTTTCATTGCCCAATTTACTTACCTCTCAGGATACCAAGCCTTAGGGACCTGTTATCTGATCATGGCTTTCATGATGTGATTGCCCTTGGGTTGTGGGTTTTGACAACCAACCTTAGGACTTTTTACTGTCAAAGGTTTTCCTTCAAAAAGACATGCCTGGGAGGCTTTACTGTGCATGCATAGGTTGTGTGTCTGTCACAAACCTAACATCCATTGTCAGCTTAGCTTCAAGTTCTCTGGAGTGCCATAAGATCTCAAAAACTGTATATGGAGTTTGGACTTAGAAGCTTTGACTGGCAAGAAAGACACAGCTCCATTACGTCCAACGAAAATGTGGGATTTCTAGTGTTCTATTATCATTTGCTTAAAAAGAATAAGCTCTGCATCAGTATGAACATAAAAGTAGTGTTGATCCAAGAAAAAGATTTAGAACTGCCACCATTAAAATGTCTGAGTGTACTCAGAACTCATTCAGCTGTATAATGACTTCAGCATTGCTGGTAGTTTGGATTAGTTGTGTTTCTAATTCAAAATGATCACATTTACAACAGCCATATACTCTCTCCACTATCCTGTAATAGGTCAGTATTTCTCTGTTAGTGTCAACCTTACAATTGCATTTCGTTTTCTGAAGCTCAGGCAGTGCTTTAAAAAAGAGTCTGGCTTTCCACTCACAAAACAGATCAGATGTAGCAGCATTAGTCAGCATTTCTCTTTCGGTCGGCACATGGTTCTATTATATTTTAGGTGATGCTGAGTGACAGCCTTACAGAGAACAGCCCTGTTGTGTTAGTGTCAGTTCACATCCTTGGCTGTGAATCACAGATTACCTTGGCAGAAGGCTTTAATGAATCTTCAGCCTCTTGCTTAAGCATTCACTTTATTAATCATCCTAACCTATTTCTGCTCTGCTTTTAAAGCATCTTTCAAAGGCAACGCTTAACTGTGATTCATTACAAGAGATCTCATTTAATTCTGTGAATACGTGTAGGGATTTCTGTAAAACCTTTAGAGGCTTCCCAGGGAGGCTGTGGAGTCTCCTTCTCTGGAGATGTTTTAAACCCACCTGGATATGTTCCTGTGTGACTTAGGCTAGGTGATCCTGCTGTGGCAGGGGGATTGGACTAGATGATCTTTCAAGGGATTCCAATCCCTTATGTTCTGTGACTCTGTGATCTTGTATGAGTGCAGCTCTCTGCTGTGCCATGGCAATCTCAGTCTTGGCAGGGTCAAAATCCTGTATTGTTAAAGAAATGAAAGAGCAAAGACTTTTCTTCTGACACTAAGGCTTAGAGGTCACATTGTGCAGGCTTGTGCTCCACGGCTTCAACCCTGGAACCAGCTTTTGTCAGGTTTCTGAGATTTTTACATCCCATTCTTCAGGTGGAGCAGTGGTGATTCAAAGCGTAGTCTGAAATGGTTGGGGCATATTTCAGCCCACAAAACAGATGCTTTTGTGACCTGATGGTGTTATCATGTTATCCCAAAAAGGCAGGGGAAGAGCAAGCAGGGACATTTGTCAGTACATGGGCTGCATGTGAAGGTTGGAGGGGCATGTAGAGGGAGGGGGATGCCAGACCTGCTATTGGCATGTTCATGCTGTGTGTCAGGGGTAACCAGCTCATGGAAGAACAAGTGTTAAGTCATTTCACAAGCTGAAGCGGGCGGGTGTTTTGGAGCCTGCCTAGTGAAAGTGTTCTTTTTGTGATGACACTTGGACAGTTAACAGTAACAGTGGATGCTGTTAGTGGGTATTGACCTCTAGCATGCAATAATGTTCAACAGCTTCCCCACTGTGACTCATCACACTTGATTGCAGCTTCTGAATTTTGTGTATTAGTTTTATCTGATAACTTAAAGAGTTGCAATCAGCCTGTCTAGGCTGTTGTAGACACTAAAAAAGACATATCCCACTTTCAATCACATGATTTGGATACTCCTGAAGCACATGATTACTGATGGTCAGGCACAGAAACAGGCTGGGAACGTGTGGCTGAGATTTGAAGGGAGAAGCTGATGATAAAGAGAACCTTCCCTTTTGAAAGCAATCAAGAGACAGTCTGGTTAGTCTTAGACCGAAACAGTACGAAATGAAACTGTACTACTGTCATCTATCCCCCTCCTGCCTTCCAAGGAACTCAAAAACCTACTTGGCACAAACAAATCTTAATCATGAATTACTTCTTAGAGATCATGTCTGAGAGAAGACACAAGTTTTCCGTACAGTCAGCTGGAAGATTGAGACAAAACGCTGAGGTTCAAGGTGAATTGTGCCCCAGAACAGAGTGATGAAGGTGTCTACAGCCCCCTGCACAATGTTTGTTTTGCATTTTATAAAGGAATGCATGCTAGGCAGGTAAAGAAAAGCTATGTTTGAGTTGACTGGAAGTCAGCAACCATACGTGACATACCAGCCTTTGTGAGGTGGATTTTCTCCCTTTATAAAACACAAAAGAGAGGAATTCCTTTAAGAAAGTAATTGATTGTAAAAAATTGAAAGCTCTATTGTTATCAGTGCAACATCTGTAACATAATGTGAAACATGCACTAAACAGTCCATGTTTGTTTATCATACTACATTGTACAACAATGTGGGGTACCTTCTTCAGAGAGGTTTACAGCATTAAATAGTTTCCATACAGTTGTCTCTGGAAGTGTTAAACTGATTTCATGCCAGACATACAAAACTGTGCATTCAGACTGGATTTTTCTATTTCACTTTGTGTTCAGTGCAGTGCCTGCTCTGCACACCTGAAAATGGTTTGCAGTCCTCTGTGTCCCAGAGAAAGGAGTCAACCTCATTGTTTGGCTGAAGATACCATTTTATCCTACTGGAAAGGGAGACTTTAGTTCAGCATTGACAACAGGAATAGAAACTCTCTTCCTTATAGTGTGGCTTGCAATTAAAATAAATGAATGTGTTGGATGGATTCCTGCAGTAACAAATTTGCCAGTTTGAATTATACTGCAGCAGATTTCAAGGACAAGGTTGGCAGTGCTGACTGATTTTAAGACACTTTTTATTCTTATTAGTATACAGTGGAGAAAGAGATTGAAGAAAGCGAAATAAATTGCCCTTGTACAGGAAGACTCATTCAGGAAGCATTAATGGAAAGATAAAATTTTACCTATCTAGATGTGTAATTTAGAGCACTTATCCATCCTCCCTTTATAATTAATGTAAGGAGAATCAATTTATTATTAGATAAATGCTTAGAATAGTCACAGCCTTTATTACTTAATATTAAAGCCTGACGGATTGTGTTCTATTCACAGGTTTTATCTGGGGTGAAATTAAACAGATGTGGGACGGTGGACTACAGGACTACATTCATGATTGGTGGAACCTCATGGATTTTGTAATGAATTCCCTGTATTTAGCAACAATCTCTTTGAAAATCGTCGCATTTTCAAAGGTAAACTTTAAAAAAAATAATTCAGCAAAATATTTAAGAGAAATGACAAGAGTCTTCCTCCTGCTTGTGATTGGGAGGTTCTCAGTCTTATATACTGAGTCTTTTATACTGTATAAGACAATTTTACACATCATGCAAAACTTTTGGACAGGACTTCAAGAAAAGTATTTACTCAACATAAAGGGAAAAAAATAAAAAAGCTAAAGAGCATGATTTTAATTTTGTTTTAAAAACTGATGACAAATTTAACATGAAAGATCAAAGCAGAAGGAGATAAAATGGTCACTCAAGGCTGGGTATGTTTGTTTTTCACGGATAGTTTGTGAATAGATTGATACCATTTAGCAAAATAGCCCTTCTTTCTAAAACACGGAACATGTTGCAATTTTTTTAGGTATTCGATATGAATCCATAATATATTAGAAATTCCTTATAAAATGAGACATTGTAAGAAAAATACATTGCCTGAAGTACAAGAAAACCACATCTGGAAGGAAATGAAAGAATTACATCTGTCATGGAGCTTTTATCACAGAATCACAGAACATTTGGGATTGGGAGAGACCTCAAAAGATCATCTAGACTAATTCCTCTAGATCACCTAGACCAAATTGCACAGGAACACATCCATGCGAGTCTTAAACGTCCCCAGTGAAGGAGACTCCACAACCCTCCTGGGCTGCCTGTTCCAGTGCTCTGTCACCTTCCCTGTGAAGAAGTTCCTTCTCACATCCAAGTAAAGATCACAGAATCACAGAATCAAAATTTTAAGGGTTGGAAGGGACCTTAAAAGGTCATCTAGTCCAATCTTTCCACCAATTTTTACTGGACAGTGTGATCAGCATTATATTTCAGCTATTTCAAGTTCCCTGCCACCAACTACCTTTTATCCATGAGAGGAGAGCCCCTTCTCTGCCAAGATTCTTTCACCTAGGAAAAGGAGACACCTATCAGGTAGCTTCCCCTTGTCAAACAGTACCTGCTGCTGTTGCAGCACTGCCACAGGAGCACAGCAACCTCTAATTTATATAAAAGTCTTTTCTCTGTACACAAGGGTGCACAAGTCACTCAGTCAGAGGCAGGTGGTCTATTCATACAACAGCCTCCTCCTGTGATAAAGTTTCTGTCATAACGGCTTTCTGGATGCAAATCTTTGGAAGAAATTTAGACCTGTTGACTGAAAGAGTAAGAAGGTCAAAAGTGTGAGGAGAGTTGTCACTTTCAGCTGATGAAATGTCTTTTTAGGCATAAGGATGCCGTATCATCAATGGATAATAAACTCTCCTCACTGTTCCACGTAATGAAGCTAGCAGTTCATTGAAAGTGTGTGTTTCAAAAGCATTAGAAATGACCAATTACTTTTGGCTAATTAAAAGACATTCTAATCCTTTCATCTCCCAGGCAGCTTCTGCTTGAACTAATCAGATTCCAAGGTGGCAATATCTAGGATGATCTGCAGCTATTACTCTTCAAATTAATGCTTGCACGCCAATCATCATCAACAGAGTGCACAAAGCACTATCTTTGGTTCTGTGGCTGTTAATTTTCTCACTGCATGTGCAATGTTGTACCCAAGTACCTTTTTGATCTTTAAAAGAGCTCGGTTGTGGTAGTCAATGGAAAGAAAAGATTATATAAAAATGGTCAGTGGGCTAGAACATCACTCCTAGGGGGACAGGGTGCATGAGTTGAGGCTGTCCATCCTGGAGAAATGAAGGCTCCTGGGAGACCTAATTGCAGCTTTTCCTACTTAAAGGAGCCCATAAAATAGATGGGGACAGAGGTTTTAACAAGGCCTGCTCTCATAGATAATGGTTTTAAACTACAAGAGGGTACATTTAGACTATATATGAGAAAAAAATTTCACCACCACAATGAGGGTGGTGAAACACTGGAACAGGTTTCCCAAGCTGACGGTTAAAGTCCCATCCCTGGAGACTTTCAAGGCCAGGCTGGATGAGGTTTTGGGAAACCTGCTGTAGTTGCAGATGTCCCTGCTCAATTCATGGAGATTAGACTAGACGACCTTTAAAAGTCCCTTCCAACACAGTATGTTCTATGATTCTATGATGATGAACAGAGTAAACAAAACTACATTCCCTTCAAATACCTATGACAGTGTTCCTCACCTCTGTGCCAGATACAAGTGAAAAGATGCCAGATGTAACCAATACATTGTAATGTAAAGATTTTATTTTCATTTTCTAAGCTTTGCAGAACAGCCTTTCTAAAATACAACTGGTTTTGTATTTACTGAATCAAATATATAAGCCCAGTTCTTAGATGTATTCTATCTTCTGTGAACAAGGTCAAACTACATAAAAAATCATTTAAACCAATTCCTTTCAATGAAATAATGAGAGTTCCTTTATAATACTCTCCTGTGTCATAAATGTTTCCAGTGAAAAATGTAGAGTTTACTGCCTGTTTGAGGCTGTCTGACTGACGTGGTAGTAAAGCAGATGGCTATCATTCACAGCAGCTGATGGGCCAGTGTAAAATACACCAATGTCATTTCAGGATGAAAGAATTGCTAAATAACTCAAAGTTATCTCTTTCACTGCCAGTGTTCACGTAAAGTGAGTATATCTCATACTGTCTCTGATTGTATATCAACATGTGAGGTCTTTTAAAATTATCCAGTATGTCGACTGAAAATGCATTCTCCATTGTTAATATATTGATGTGTGGAGCATTTTCAGATGTTTTACGAGAGCACATGATGGCAGATTTTAAGCAACACGTCTGTTTTTATGGAGTGTTATAAACATAAATAGAGACTGTAGTGCTTTAAGAAAAATGGTCCTTTTTATAGTTTTGGAAGTGAATTCATTTTGTACTGATACATTAAGTCAGGAGCAGTGCCAAGTATTTGCAGAGTCTGCTTGCTTTATCTGAAGTATTGGTTCAACCTGACTGTTGGACCTAGTGCTGCTCGTTTCCAATTCTGCTAGAAATGGCAAGCAAGTGCACGTTACTGATTATGTCTCTGAGCCACTGATGTGAAAATCTAGTAGGCAAACAGGCTCCTGTTCAAAGCAAGAACTCTGAGAGGTAACTAAAATGTTATTTTTCTTAATATTTACTGACTTATTGATCACTGTGTCAGATCTACTGTGGTTAATAGTAAACAAGATTATATTTCACTTCTCCCACCAGTTCTGCAAAACTGAGATCTTACACATTTGCACTGCAGAATGGTCTTGACATATGTCTCACCAGTGTCACAGACAAAATGCTCACTTACCTGGAGTATTAAAACCTCTCCCTTCCTGAAAAAGTACAGATTTGATTCCTCAGGGTAGTTGCTATTTAAAGGTCTTTGCTAGGCCACCCCTCTGCCCTTTTCCTACTGATGCTCTGAAATTCAGAGTAATGACTCCAAAGACTGGAACACACATTTTTAAAATAAGAAGAATTAGCATTCACACGTGACTTTTCAATAAAGGATTTAAAGTACTTCTCCTGAAATGCATTGCATTGAAGTTCTTTTTGTTTTTTGTTATCAGAAATAAGGAGGTTGCATTTGAGGAGGTCTCACACCCCGTTAAGCATGCAAGTAGCCTGATCTACATGTCAGTTTGATCTCTCTTGTTACTTTCATGAGAGCTACAGTTCATTACTTTTGTTTTCATGGGAAAACAGTGATCATTCAGCTTTTTTCTCACAAATGTTTCTGATATTAGATTTGTGTTTGGAGTTCTCTGAGCAAGGATCAAGAACTATACTGCATTCCCTGTGTGACATTATACTGTTATGTGCTGCCCAGTTTGTTTCTGTTCTTATTTTTCCATTGATGCGCCACGTATATTTCCTTTAATGGATGAGCTGATTGATTATGGTATTATGAATTCACATTAAGTGATGATTGGCTTTGTTACACGTCAAGAGGCTGTGCTTGCATTTGAAGTAGGGGCAGAAATTCATCAGAGTAACACAATACTAGAAGACTGCAAAGTATCAACATCATGATTTACAACAAGCTCAGTGTTGTTGTAATTGCTTTTACTGTTTTCCATTCCTTAAAACAATAACAATTTATTATTCTATATAGAACATAAGAACATCAACAAGCATGAGTGGGAGAACAAATACTTCAGTTCTGCATGTTTTGGGTTGTTTGGTCCTAAGAGAGCGTTGTTTTTCTTTTCATATCTTCACTGTTTCTAGTTTTAATCTGCCTAGTTTTTTTGCTCCTCTACTTCCTTTCCACATGTGAGAAATGTGAGATTCAGTGTTCTCCTGGTTCTTCTTTGATATTTCTAGTTTTCAGCATCCTCTTGTTAAGAGTTTAATTCTCAGAGCTCTCTTATACTCACTATTTTCTATATATTATTTGTGATCTGTGTATTTTACAGTTAATTCCCAAACTTCCTTCTCAGTCCTCCTTTCTCATTATTTTTTCAGCCAAGTATTTAAAGTCCATTAAATTACATCTCTTAAAACTAAAATAACAGCCCTGACTCTCTGCTTAAAATCATGCAACCTTGTTCACTGTATCCACACATGCAGGAAGCACTTGGGCCCAGAAAAGGGAAGAGTCACTTAAGGGGAAATGACACAGTTGCACTTTTGATTTCCCTTTTACCAAGAAGTCATAATTTAGAAATCCTTTCATCTTTTTAGACTATTTTAGTGCTCCAGTTTTGTGTCTCAATCCAGAACATCACAAAGTGCTCTCTTCTTACCTTTCTCATATCTGTTTTGGAAAAGGTGACATCCTGTCACATTTTGACTGTAAAACAACCTCTAGCCCACCTCAATAATCAAAAAGGAGAAATAGATAAAGAACTCATCTGAAATGTTTGAGATAGCTGCTTTCCTGCTACTCTAGTAAATGCCCATTCTTCTTTCTGACTACCAAACAAGGTGAAACCTGACTTGCTTTATTACGACATCGTATGGGATCTTTACCCGGTGTCCTGTAGTTCCATGCTTTTCTCAGAAAAGTGCTTTCTTAGGTTATCAGTTTTTCCCCCCTTCTTTTTTAACTTCCTTGGAATCTGCTGCTACTTGCCTTCATCTAAAATATGTCTGCTGTTGGATGGTTTTGATTTTGTACCAAAACCTGTGATCTTAGCTTCAAATATCTTTGTTAATTTTTTTCATTCATATATTTTACCTCCCACCCCTACACACCTTGTGTACTTTTCCCTTATCTGAGCATCTACTGCACTACTCAGACCCTAATATTTTCTTGTACTGATAGTTTTTTCTAATTAATTAATAG
Source organism: Rhinopomastus cyanomelas (assembly GCA_013400115.1). Classification (NCBI taxonomy): domain Eukaryota; kingdom Metazoa; phylum Chordata; class Aves; order Bucerotiformes; family Rhinopomastidae; genus Rhinopomastus; species Rhinopomastus cyanomelas. Next base: position 552,457 of record VXBP01001172.1, read on the forward strand.
TTGCAGTTTTTCACATACCGGGGTTGTAAAGTGCCATCAGAATTTGCAGTAATATACTCTACAATATTATTCAAAGAAAGACATTGGGGAAAGCATATGGAGGAAAAACCCTTTCTTTTCTCAATAAACATTGAAAAATTTTTCTTCTTCATTTACTTCTTGCTTTTGTCTCTTAGCTGATGTGTCTGGTGACTCAGTTCTATTTTCTACTGTCTGTTACTTTATCTTTGCTCTTGAATCAGTCAGAATTGAACCAAAGGGCAAGAGTGGATGAGGCAGAGTAGCATCTCGAAGCTACAGTGTCAAATGTAGGATGACTTGATTTCAAAGCATGATAATTAGGAAGAAAGTACTGACCTTTGACTTCTGTAGGTCTAGATTTAATTCCTTGCTCTGTAGATAAGTTCTGGTATTTAACTACTGTTCTCCACTTTTACAATTCTTCCTCCCAAGCCCAACGGACTGTCAGATACTGCAGGATAGAAGTCAGAGAGTAGTGGTCAATGGGACAGAGTCTAATTGGAGGCCTATATCTAGTGAGGTGCCCCAGAGGTCAGTGCTGGGACCAGTCCTGTTCAGTCATTGATGACTTGGATGAGGGATTAGGGTGCACTGTCAGCAAGTTTGCTGCTGTGCTGCCATTCAGCAAGACCTGGACAGGCTGGAGAGCTGGGCTGAGAAAAATTTAATGAGGTATAACAAGAGTTATACCTCATTAACAAGTTATACCTCATATAACAAGCAGAGTCTTGTGTCTGGGCAAGAACAACCCCAGGTAGCAGTATAGGTTGGGGACTGACCTGTTGGAGATCAATGTAAGAGAAAGGGACCTGTGGGTCCTGGTGGACAGCAGGATGACCATGAGCCAGCAGTGTGCTCTTGTGGCCAAGAGAGCCAACAGCATCCTGGGGTGGATTAGAAGAGGGGTGGTTAGCAGATCAAGAGAGGTTCTTCTCCCCCTCTACTCTGCCCTGGTGAATATTGGAACATCTGGAATATTGTGTCCAGTTCTGGGCCCCTCAGTTCAAGAGGGATGTGGAGCTGCTGGCGCCTTGTTGCGATCTCTCTGGATGGCATCCCATCCCTCTGACATATCAAACACTCCATTCAGGTTGGTGTCATTGTCAAACTTGCTGAAAGTGCCTTGATCCTGCTGTCTGTCTTTAATGAGAATGTTAAACAGCACTGGTCCCCGTATGAACCCCTGTCACTAATCTTCATCTGGAAGAATGAGTCATTGATGACTACCTTCTGTATGTGGCCATCCAAGCAATCTGTTATTCTCATCTTGTCAGGTCCTATAATCTTATACATGTTCTGATCCCTCGGGTGGTCTTGAACTACTGTAAGAACAGTCACCTTTTTTTGGAAGGTGAGTGCTGTTGCAGAAATGTTGTGATAGCTGGCTATGTCATTTCATCCAGCCCCAGTGCCACAGAAAAATCTGCTTCCTTAAACCTGAGGTCATGCTCAGCTGCTCTGAAGGGTACGTCTGGATGTCCTCAAGCAGTTGAATTCAGGCTGCACCACAGTGCCTCTTTGAAATATTTTATTCTTAGCTTATCATTTTAGAGTGCTTCATAGCAAAGATTCTGTCTTCTTATGCATTCAGTAAAACAGACTAATGAGACCAGTAAATAATAATGAGTCCAACATGGTGGTTAACCCTCAGTTCAAAGTAACATCTTTCATGCTCAAGGATCTTTTTTGGAAGATCTGAAACAGAGAAGAGACATATTTCCAGTTATCAGACTGTTTCATAATGAGACACATGGGCAGTTTTCAATGGTTCATTAAGAAACAGCTTTTTCATCATTAGTTGAGTCTTAGTGATTGAGTGATATTCTTTGGTTAAATATTTTCTTCCAGCTTGTCTAATTTCTTGCAGGAGTCAGTCCATCATATCTGCACTGTTTTCCAAAGAAATATCATATTAATTATTATATCAACCAAGAATATACTTATTAATATATTATATATAATTATTAATCAATAATATAGTAATGTATTATTAATATTCCAAAGAAATAGTATACATAAAATATATTAATAAAACATTATAATTTCCTATTATTTCATTATTTATTAGATTATAGATTAATGAAATTATAACATAATGAAATATTTTAATTTTAAATAAAAGTTCTTTGATAGATGGAAGTTTCTATAATTCTAAAACCTTGTGTGTTCCAAAACAGTTCCTTTTATCCTCAGCCATAATTTTTGCTGTGGCAACTAAATGCTATATACAGGCAAAACAAGTTGAGAAACACAGACCATCCTGCAGCTGAAAATGAAGGACAAGTACCTGTGTACTGCCCAGTTTTTGTTTTGCTAAAATAAAAAGTCCTACCTGCTGACATTTTGCTTTCCAAAAGATGTTGAATTGTGTTGTGCTCTCTGCAAATTAATTGTCCAGCTTATAAAGAAACTGAAGTACTTTTTCATGCATAAAACCAGAGGATTAATTTCTTCCCTTCTGCTTGCTTTCAGTATAGTGGGTTAGTTCCACGGGAGAGCTGGGACATGTGGCATCCAACCCTGGTGGCTGAGGCCCTGTTTGCAATCGCAAACATCTTTAGCTCCTTGCGCTTGATCTCATTATTCACTGCAAATTCTCACCTGGGACCTCTGCAGATATCTCTAGGAAGAATGTTGCTGGACATTTTGAAGTTTCTCTTCATATACTGCCTTGTGCTGCTAGCTTTTGCAAACGGATTGAACCAGCTGTACTTCTACTATGAGACAAACGAGCCCGGCAGCTGCAAAGGGATACGATGTGAAAAGCAGAATAATGCGTTTTCGACGTAAGTGGCCGATCTGTTTATATCCACCCCTCTGCCCCCAATATTCTGATCACTTCAGTGTCATTTACAGAAGAAAGGCTGGCTGTTTTCTCTGGGTAGTGGTGTCCTGTTAGACACATCCAGATATATTCTAGCTAAAAACCAAACCCAAACCCATTACTTCACTCTAGAACAATGTCCATCCTGTACCACAGTGACATCTATACAGTTCAAGATGCCTCAAGAAATAAAAATAAAAAATAAAGAGGAGGAAGGGATAATATGGGAATAAAAAGCACATCACCAGATAAGAGCTTGCTTATCGAGGCAGCTGTCATACTGCATGTCTTCTATGCCTACCTGTGGGCATTAAATAAGACTGGTCTTCAAAAAAAACTTGAAGATTTGTGTAAATGTGATAAACAGAGGCAGGAAAAAAAATTCAGCCCAGGTTTCTACTGTCCCTGAGTGTACTCTGCACAACCAAAATCTGCGTTCTAATTTCTGTATTAAAGTTTTGGGGTTTTTTCACTTAAAAATAAACTTCACTGTGTTCTGTAGCTCATCTACAGTACCAAAATATTACCAAATTAATACTAATTCTCTATCTCATCTTTCAACTTCCAATATGAATTAAACTCCTGCTATAAACCTGCTCCCTATGAATTTCCATGACTCATACCCAAGCTGTTTTTAAAAAGTTTTTTTTATCAGTGGCTCCCTTCTCAAAGTAAATAATTGAATAATTAACTTTTGTATTACCTTATTTGAGTAACTTTCCTCAGGTAAAGCATACTAATAACATCTTATGCAGGTTCAAACTTGGTGTGATCTGAGCAGAAAAGCACAGGGAAATTTTTCAGAGGTGAACATTGAGGGAAATAATATTAAATGTATTTATCTAGTGAATAGTGGAGACTACTGCTACTAGCACCAGAAGATAGTGTCAAGGCAAACTGTGGTTCCTCATGAACCTCTTCTGCAATGGTCAGCAGGGTAGAATAGTGATTGATGAATTTGTGCTGAGACAAGTGTAAACCATGCCACAGACTGCAGAGCTGTGCTTTACCTCTCATTTACCCTGTGTTACAGGAGCTCAGACTTAGGACCTAGAGTTTCTGTCAGTAAAAGCACACTGACCTCTCAAGAGTCTCTGTAGGACAGCAGTGTATGGGGTTGCTTGACAAAGTTATATTCCACAGATGAAACTACATGGTGGAAAAGAGGCTGAAGAGTTAAGTTTTGTCCAGTTCTGAACAGCAGGTCCCAGCATGCAGGACCACCCACGGTGGTACAAGTGCCTGCAGTGTAGTAGCCTTCCTGCTCTGGGTGCAGTGAGGGCAGCACTGGTGGCTCATACATCCCATCTGGTTGACCTGTTTCTGCTGTTGGGGTAAAGGAGCAGGACAGAGGCCGTGGTGAGAGATCACTCCAGTCAGTCTCAAGGTATGGGAGCATTCAAGCAGAAAGCTTTGTTCAGGAGTGAAGTGGTCTAATCAGGGCCCTATTGCTTATGACAGCCCAGTGTAAATAAACTTTGTACCAAAGTGAAGTCATGTCAAACTGTCTACTTGTAAAGGATTTTTTGAAAGCTGGTTATTGTTATTTGCCTTTCTATCTGTTTCCCAAACTTCTCTATGGGAATATCCTGTAATTAAGTTATAAGAGCACATGCTTCATTTGAGACTGGCATGTTTGACCTTTTAATGCCTCCATTCTTTGCAAAACAAAAGGTATGCTCGTGATAATAATGCTTTCCTACTTACACAACTCCCTCTGTCCCAATGGCTCTCAATACAAACCAGAAATACCATAGAGTGACAACACCAAGTAGGAATACCATATCCAAGTATGATACCATAATTGTTTGAATGTTTTGGTGAAACACAGTCATCGAGTTACTTTTTGAATCCCTATTCTACCCTCTACAGTTAGGCAAAGGGTCAAAATGCTTCAAGTGCAGTGTCCAAAATGACATCTCCCAACCAAAATTTATCCCTCAGATGTTTAAAGAAATCAGCCTTTTACTTGCAGGGCTGTTTACTGACTTGATATTGTCTGGTTGCTAAATTCAAAACAGTAAACCATTGTTTCCCTGGGAAGATATTCCATTGAATTTGCCTATATTGTGATCATTCATCTGAATCAAATCAAGAACTTGTGTGCTTGGGGAAAATCTGATCAAGCTGAAAAGTGCATAAAATCTACAGCTATTCTTTTTGGGGTTTTCTTTTTCAGATTATTTGAAACCTTGCAGTCATTATTCTGGTCTATATTTGGACTCATCAACCTCTACGTGACCAACGTGAAAGCAAGGCACGAGTTCACTGAATTTGTTGGGGCCACTATGTTTGGTACCTATAATGTAATCTCTCTGGTTGTCCTACTCAACATGCTAATAGCCATGATGAATAATTCTTACCAACTTATTGCTGTAAGTTGTTGGTTGTCCTTAGATCTTGTATAATGTGTGCCTGGTCTCTGTTCCTTTATCTCATTCTAGTGGCAGTAAATCTTCTTTGCAGACAGGGTATTGGGACAAATTCCCTGATTGCTCCTATTCTTGTGCACAGAAGCTAGATCTCAGGTGGATGGGGCAGAGGGGAATTTCCCCAATAAATCTGAATGGGGAAGAGTTGGACCTGCTGTAGAAACTAGCTCAAGGGTTGAGAAGGCTGGCCCACAGCTGATAGCAAATCACATAGGCTACATTCTTGTCCAAGTGCATTGCCCTCTCCTGAGAAACAGAATCAGCCAAAGCTTTTTCTGTCTCTGTTTCATTCTTAATACATTATATTTATTAACCTTTAAAAGGCTGGTATTTTGGGATTTTTTTTGTATAGTTATAAGAGGTTAGATACCTATGTTTCATGGACAGTTCTGGACCCTTTAGAATTCAAACAAAAGATCATCACTTCCCACTCAGCAGAGTCCTGTTTTCTACTAAAAAGAGAACTGTCTTAATACTTGTCTGAGCTGGCAGCTTATTTTTACTTCTCAGTTTTCTATTAAGGTGACTAATAAAAATAAACATTGATATATCTTATAATAATTCAAATATGATCATGCAGAAAGCAAACAAATAAGAGAAAGCTTCACAGTCTTCATATTTTTTAAAGTACCATTTTCTAATCTGAAAATTACGAGGTTTTCCACAAATGTAGTACCTACTACATGTGCTTATAGAACCCTAGTTAGTGAAGTCTGGTGTACAACATTATGTGCTAGTAGTCATGAAAACTGAGAGTACAGGTAGAATGCTTTTCATTCTACAAATTTTTAATTTCAGTTTTGATCATCACATGTCTGGTTAAATATTAGACAAGGCTAGACCTGTAATTTAAGTTTTTGACTACTAAGGTTTTTGTTCAAATCTAACATTAGTGATTTAAACCACTTGATCAGCATCTATGTTTAAAGAAATTATCCATGGACTTCAGTTTTGATATTTTTTTTAAACTTTTCAAAACCATGCAGTATTATTACAATCCAAAAGAAATAAATTTCAAATAAAACTAAAAAAAAAAACCCTACCTGTTCCAAATGTATAATCCTGAAGTAGGAGAGAGAAAAAAGTTATTCATCTCAGCAGTTTTAAGTAGCCTCGTGATTTGTTGGATAAGCTACTTGTGAATTTCTGGCAATTACTAAGAGAGTGCATGAGACCTACAGCCTTGTTGAAGCTGCTGCACAGCAGAATAATTAGAGTGATCTGTGTGGAATAGTGATGAGCTGCTATTATAACAAACATCTCTCACCAAAACGTAGCATTATTCCACTTGCAATTATCCATTGTTGTCTGAGAGACTTAATGATTTAAAAGCCTGTAGCAAGGAAAGAAAGGTTGAAAGATGCTATAGATATCTAATATCTCTGTACTGAAGTGCAGCAGCTTAGCTTTGCTTTGTGTTAAAGGTCTTCTGTCAAAAGAGGGTACCAGTATTTTAACAAGGAAAATCATTATTATTTCAAGATATTTCTGGTTTTAGGTTTTCAGATTTTTTTGTAGAGATTCATTTCATCTACTTAACTGCAGCAACATCTCTGCTGACGGTGTGTTTCTTGTGTGTAGGATCATGCAGACATTGAGTGGAAGTTTGCTCGAACAAAACTGTGGATGAGTTATTTTGAAGAAGGAGGAACTCTGCCCACGCCTTTTAATGTCATACCAAGCCCAAAGTCTCTGTGGTATCTGATCAGGTGGTTATGGAGACACCTTTGCAAGAAAAAAATTAGAAGAAAGCCTGAAAGTTTTGGAACAATAGGGGTAAGACCTGTGTTTTACTCTGCTTGTAGTCTTTCTCTTTGCTATATAGATGAGTCTTTTTCAGCTTTATGTATCATCTGTGTTGTGCAGGTCAGTTTGACAACAATTCTGTGAGTGTTTATTTTTTGCACTGATGTCAATGTGTTTGACAAAAGAGGAAGGGTCATCATATTCCTGTGCAATGGCAGTAGGAACCATGACTGTGCCTCATCTACAGATGATGCGAGACATGTTAAGACAACACAAAGAGAAGCCATTGAACTTGTGTATTTGTCTGCCAATCTCAGAGCTCTGGTTACTGACATATAATGAAATGAGTTTCCCATTAAAACATTCTTACCAAAAGCCATTCCCATTAAGGAAAACATGTTGACTAGTAAGAGCATTTACTTGCAATTGCCTACTTGAATTTACAGATGGAGTTACTTCAGAGTGCCACTGGTTCCCTTGTCTAATACTGCTGATTAGCAGCAAAATTTCTAGGGAAAAAGACACACAAGGGGAGAAATACTAGTCCTGCATCTGGATTCAGCAGATGCCTGTGCAATATCTCAGCCACACACTTTCTGAAGCCAGGAGATTTGACACAATTCTATGCTGGACCATTACTCTACCAATCTTTTCTTTGTATTTGTGAGAGTTTCTTGGGAAGTGAGTACTAGTGATACGATTTTTCTGTGTATTTTCATGTCATGCCCAGGCATTCAGTTTAACTGACAGATACACTTGGTTGAAGAAGTTCACACAGGTGTACAGATATATGATAAATATAGTAACTTATAAAACAAACTCTTAATTCTAAGCTAATGAATGGAATTTGTCCTCTGTGGAAAGCTTCTAGTCAGGCATACTTCAATATCCTGAGTCCTGAGCTTGTTGGCTGGTATCTACATTGCAAAAGCAAATTATGCTTCCCTTAGCTGTCATACTTCTAAACAGGAAAGAAACAGACAAAAAGAGAAGCTTATAAGCATGCAGATGACATTAAAACAAACCAGTGATAGGCTACAAGAAAGAAACATGGAAAAAGATCTTTTCACTTTTGTATTCAGAAAGTAGAGAAACCAGAGAGTGACTTAGAAATAAAACTGAAAGACATAAATTAGCATGAACGGTGACGAATTTCAAGAATAAAACATCACTGTGTAACCTGTCAAGGGAAAGAAGTATGTGCGGAGGCCAGCCAGAGGAGAAACTGAGAAAACCAAGACAGTGATGTGCTTATGTGGCAGGGAGAGTGGCCAGTGCTTCTAGGCATCTGTTAAACAATTGGTAGAGATGATTAGCTAGTGTGTAGCAGCAGGATCTACGCTTGGTTACCATGTTTGACCGAGACACATCTGGAAGACTCATATAGTCCAATAAAATCTTCAGGACAGTTTTTTCTGCTAGACTTTCCATCCAAGATCCTTAATAGTTTGTTCCTCTCTTGCCTTCTCAAGCTGCAGCTCTGGGAATAAACTCCTTCCTGGCTTTGTAGAATAATAAAGAAAGAGGCTGTGAGTTCCCTGTGTGACTTGGTCTAGGTGATCCTACACTGGCAGGGGGATTGGACTAGATGATCTTTCAAGGTCCCTTCCAATCCCTAATGATTCTATGATTCTGTAATTCTCAGATCTGGGCTTTCACTATGGTGAGGAAGGGGGTTCAGAAAGACCACACCCTGGTTCCTGCAGCTACATCCTGCTTGGATATCTATGAGGAACAAAATTCACTCCAACAGCCAGGTCTACACACAGTTTGGATAGATGTAAACCAGATGCTGCTAACTGGGTATTTCCCAAGAGGTTAAATCATTGGAGAATGAATGGCCATCCTGTAGTGATCTCAGAGGATCATTGGTTTGTTTGGGAATGTGCTGCTTTCTGATTTTGAAAATCTTATTTGCATCACCCACAGCTCAGCCCTAGGTTCTCAGAACTTTTTCAGTAGTGCCAGCAAACTCCATCACAAATTAAATTTAAGACTTTCTGTCATTTTACCCAAGGGAAGTGAAGAGTTGTCTCTGCCTTTTGTTCAGGGATCTCAGATGACAGCTCTCTGACTCCAGCTCACTGGAATCTTCCCTGTAACAATTCAGGCCTCAGAGCTACAGGATAAGTCTTGTGGAGACCTACTTCTCTTCATTGACTCCTGCATTAGGAACTCTGATACCTTCCTTATGCCCAGCACTGGGGGTGAAACAAACAACACTACAGACTACATTCAGGCTCATTTCCTCACGCTAGCTGCACAAATATATGGATACCAGGACATCTGTAAGGCAGATTTCAAGGCTTTTATTTGTGAATACTCTCAATGCTAACTTTCTTATTAGGAAGCTGTAGATAGCCGTGCAGGAGAAAGGGACCTGGGAGTCTGGGTGGCCAGCAGGATGGCCATTAGCCAGCAATGTCCCCTTCTGGACAAGGGGGACAACAGCATCCTGGGGGGTGGTGAGCAGATTGAGGGATGATCTTCTCCCCCTCTGCTCTGCCCTAATGAGACCACATCTGCAGTATTGTGTCCGATTCTGGGCCCCTCAGTTCAAGATAGACACAGAGCTGCTGGAGACAGTCCAGTGCAGAGCAACGAAGATGATGAAGGAAGTGGAGCACCTCCCTTATGAGGAAAGGCTCAGTGAGCTGGGTCTGTGACCTCATTAAAGTTGATAAATATGTGAAGGGTGGGTGTCAGGAGAATGGAGACAGGCTCTTCTCAGTGTCATCTAGTGATGGGACAAGGAGCAATGGGTGTCAGCTGGAACATAAGAGGTTCCTCATAAATATGAGAAGGAACTTCTTCACAGTGAGGGTGACTGAGCACTGGAACAAGCTGCCCAGGGGTTGTGGAGACTTCTTCTCTGGAGACATTTAAAACCCACCTGGATGTGTTCCCGTGTGACTTGGTCTAGGTGATCCTGCTCTGTCAGGGGGATTGGACTGGATGATCTTTGCAGGTCCCTTCCAGCACCTGATGTTCTGTGGTTCTGTGATGTAGTATGGTGTTTTCCAGTAGAAAGAGCAGTAGGATGCAATCGAATTCACCTTAAAGTGATTTTTCCATTCACTAGTTAATCTGAGCTGTTGTTGAGAGAGATTTTAGACTTAGAGAGAAGTAAAAGATCTGCTTTTAGTTACAGACTCGCTCCCTTAGCATTCTCTCAGCAGGAATGAAACATCTCCATCGTGTGGTCAACTGCAAAAAAAAAGCCAGAAGAATTTTACTAAAAATTGGCTGAAAAGTGGTGGAAGCACATCAGCCTTCTCACAGTTTCCCTTGGGCCCCAGTGGTGGCCAGGCTCACCTGCCCCTCCATCCTTAAATACAAGGAATTTTCATCTTCTCTTTGGAAGAGGCATCTGAAGACAAGATGCTTATTTCAGAGTGATTAGGAAATAATCACTTTCCACTTTCTGTTATTTTTTTGCCATGCCTGACTTCAGAGCTACTGCGCCCTCCGATTAATTACAAGCAGGAAATCAACCTTAAAGTGTAAACTGATTTCAAGCACAGGGAAATTGTTAGTCATAAATTGCCAATGAGTTTGAAGTCAAAGAAGATGACAAAATATCTTCCTCTGCCAGCTTCAGTATACAACTGAGATAGATTTTAACAGATTCCTTGGACGTCCTTTTTTTCTTACATTTTGTGAGATGCAATAAGCGTCTGTTTTGCAGAAACAGAATCAGTGGCCAAACATTCTTTTGTCACCAGCAGCAGATACAAGAGTGCAAATTCAAACTTTCTTTCTTTCAGCAGTCAAGGATAATTAAGGTAAGGAATAGGGAGAAGTGACTCAGTCTGCTATTGAGGACAACGGTAATTCAAGGACTAATTCACAGGAGGTTTTTTCCCCCCTGTCTTCTTCTGGACAGCCTGTAGATATGACAGTGTAATCTAATGCAACACTTGCTCAAAGCCTGCTTTCTGCTGTTAAAGGCCCTCTGTATCAACACCAACTCTGCATTGCAGGCTAAGTCTCTTTCTTCCACACCCCTCTGTGACCAAGTGCTTTTAACACTGAATTAAGCAGAAATTTTTCTCTTTAATATGACTTTATAGTGCACATTTGGATAAACTCTATATTAAATGAGACATCAGGAGCCACAGCAGGCGTCTTGCCAACACCATCCCTTTGCCAAGCTTTTCTCAATTCAGTACAGTGTGCTTCAGCTGTACAAGTGAGTGACATGATGACATTGTTCCCCTTCTACTTCAGATCAGTGACCTTGAGACTCTGCAAGCACAGACCTGCCTGCCCCATGGCGATTTAGCCATCCATGCCAATGCGGGAAGAGCGGCACATTGGTGACAATGTGGAAAAGCCACTTTGCTTTCCCCATGACACCATCCTACCTTCTCTAAAGTTAATGACAGCTCCAACACTGCAATTTTTCAGCTCTTTCTCCCAGCTTGCTAGATACCACATATTGCACAGACCTGCTGTTTTGCTATCCTGTACTTTACTACCAGAAAGGGATTGGTTGTTCTGTTCTTTTATCTCTTCCAGAGGCGTGCAGCTGACAATCTGAGGAGACATCATCAATACCAGGTACCATGCTCATTTTTCTGGACATTTATATTTCTGTGTCTGCAAAATGGTCTTCATATGGGGAAAAAAATGAAGGTTTCAAGGAGAAAGCAGGAAAAAAAAAGAAAAGCAAAACCCCACAAAATGCAGACCCATTTCATCCTCAGCAAAGAGGCACTGTATTTTTAGTGTTCAAACAACATTTGAGAAATAGGTTTATCTGCTATTGGGGTGCAAAAGGATATTTTCTAGAGAAATAATACACAAACCAGTGTTTTGCCTACTGTTATGTGCATTGACTATAAAAAATCTGAACATAGTCCCACCTCCTTTCTGGGACTCAGAATCATATGTGCAGCTGACAGACATGCTCCATCAGAACCCATTCTCCATCTCTCCAGCTGTAGTCCACCATAAACTTCTTCCTGTACTTTAATAGCCCCTATGTCTACATTGCCTGGAAGATTTTTCTTGTTCTCCATCCTCTCTGCTTCAGTGTCTGATTTTTTGAGATTATTGTGGCACAATAAATCATTTTCAGATTTTTTTTCCTTTATTTTGTGTGTTCTAAGGGTTGCAAGTTAAATAATCAATAAATCCCACAGGGGTAATGCCTAGGTAATCCAGGCCTTTTCCAACCTAAAAAAGAGACAACCATGAGAAGTACAAAAGGCATCTGTAAGAGTCAGGGGAAGGTGAATACAGAGCAACAGTTTGCCACCTTCCTGCAAAGTGACTACCAGACACATGCTGCGCTGCATTAGTAAGCCTGTAGGCAGCACTTTCAGAGAAGTGTTTATTCACCTCCAGCCTACACTCAGAAGAATGTATCTGGAGCAGAATGTTCTGTTTTCGAGCCCCTGCTGCAAGAGAGATGTTAACAAACTGGAAAGACTCCATCAAAGGGCCACCAAGATGTTTAGAAGGCTGACATCAAAGGAGAAGCTCATATGTCAGCCTGGTGCAGATTAAGGAGGATCTAACTGCTGTCTTCAGAAGCATAGTGGGTGATTAGAGAGAAAAATGAGCCAGGTTTTTCTTGGAGGTCCACAGCAAAAGAACGAAACTCAGTGGACACAAGTTGCAGAAAGGGCAATTCTGTAAGGACTAGTAAAATTAAAGGATTGGGAAAAGTTGCTCATGGAGGCTTGTGTAGTGGCCATAGCTGTGGTGTACTGTTGTGGGGGTCCTTGTCTGGATCCTTACACATCCCACCTTGGTCTCTAACAACATCATGGGTCAGAGACCTTGGCCATACCTCAACCAAGGGCTCCCATCTAAAGCATCAGATGCAAAAGGAGTGTTTAACAAAAGCACTTAAGGATCTGCAGGCATGATCTTGGTTTGGACAAGAAAGTCCTCAAGACATTTTAATTCACTCCTGCTCCTTGCCACATCAGAAGTGCTGAAGGAGAAGAAGTAGCAGGGAGAAGGGAGGACAGCTACTTTTAACTGTTTTAAAACCAAACTTTAAACTTTTCTGCAGAAAACAGTCAAATTAGTCTCACAGATTCTACTCAGCTTCTAAAGCATGACAAGAACCTCCACCCTTGGAGATATTCTGCACCTGACTGGAGGCAGACCTGAGCTTGGTGAGACAGCCATCAGCCATCTCTTCAAAGCTCAGTCATATTAGGATTCTTAGAATTAGAAGGCAAAAATAGAAATTATGAGAATGCAGGTAAGAATAAAATAGAATGCCAAGAGGAATCTTATTTCAGCTCTACTCTGGAGCAGGCTGGCAGAGGATTTGTGGATGCTGAAACTCTGCATGAGTGCAGAAAACATAGGAAAAACCCATTAAACATAAAGCAATAATTTCTGATTGTGAAAGTCCCTGAATGCCACATCACAAGAGCCTTGGGAGATCGCAGCAGGGAATAACACACAACCACACTAGTTACACTCCTTGTGAGGCACCAGCAACGGCTCCTGTCAGACTGTATGTCACTGGCATGAGAAGTACCTTTGGCCAAACCCCGTACAGCCCTTCTTAGGGTGAATATCAGCACTTTCTACTGAAAAGCAGAACAAGTTTACAACCATATGTAAGGTTTGTACACGATTGTCATGCTCCTAAAGCACAAAAAAGTCCAAGCAAGTGTGGGTTTAGTAACTAATAATGAGAAAGCTAACACAATATTTTATATTTTTAGGAAGTTATGAGAAATCTGGTTAAGAGATACGTCGCCGCAATGATAAGAGATGCCAAAACTGAGGAAGGACTGACAGAAGAAAATTTTAAGGTATGTGTTTATATGTTCACAGGTGTCTTAGTAAGATAGTATAAATCTGTGAAGTGTGTTCCTCACACTCCTCATTTGTTCAGGTATCATATCACTTCTTTCCCAGAGCAGTGTCTTGTCCTCATGGAGCACAGACAGCATTGCACACAGACTCCAGCATGTCTTTTTCTTCCCTCAGCTGGAGCAACTTTCACTTTTACAAGCCAGTTTGAATTGTGCCCTTGTAGAGCGACACCAAAGTCCTTCCTCCACTGCTGTTTATGACTTCTATAAGTAGATCTCTGATAAAATTGATGACCATTTTCTGTCTCACTGGAAAACCCATTAGATGATCTGCAAAGCCCCTTGAGGTTGCCAGGTGTTATCCAGATGGTGAAGTTTATTACTAATCTCTAGCATGAGCCTTTGTAAAAATAATTTCAATTACAAAAATAAAAGTCAAATTAGTTTTTCTGCTCTGATGTTTCATCTTTCTTCCTAATTTTTAGGAGTTAAAGCAAGATATTTCCAGCTTTCGTTTTGAAGTTCTGGGTCTGTTAAAAGGAAGCAAGCTGTCTAACTTGCAGAGTGCCAAGATGAGTAAAGACACTTCCTCTCTGTCAGAAAATGAAGAGAATAGTGAGAATGAAGGAAGTAAGAAAGGAAAGAAAAAGACCTTCAGTCTTTTTGACATAACAACAATGATTCACCCGAGATCAGCCACCGTTGCCTCGGAAGCACATAACATAAGCAACGGCTCAGCAATGATGGTGTCAGACTCCACTAAGGAGAAGCAAAAGCGTGTGAATTTTGTAACAGACATTAAAAACTTTGGGTTATTTCACAGACGAACAAAAACAGACTCTGTGGAGCAGAGTACAAATAAAATATATACAGTTTCTGAAGAAGTTTCCCGTCAACAGGCAGAAGAACAATGTGAGAAAACTGATGAACTGGAAGAGGGAGAACTAACCATGCACTGCGAACTAAACATCGAAAGCTCAGATGAAAAATCTCTGTTAACTGAGTCACAAAATCACAGCAATTTTTCAGATTCACAAGAAGAGGGAAGCATTTGTGCTTCCGAAATGGAGAAAATGGAGTTGGAGAGCTCAGAACCAGCCACGTCACAGGACCAGGTGGATGAGGAGCTGGACGTTAGCGGTGACTGTGACGGGAAACAGGAAACAGTTGATCAGGGCGATTATATAGTAACAAGGTTGTGATGCTTACGGGAGGAAGCATTTACAAATATATATATTTTGCATAGTGCTTTGGGAGGGGGGCGTGTTTTAAGAACTGTACTAGCAATTGCAGAGTTACACTTTATAGCACTCGACTGTGGCACATGATCCTGTAACATAGTAGTCAAGAGAAAGGTAATACGGGGACCTTCGGTTTTGTAGCCCGCTTTAGCTTTCACGATTTGTTTTACATTTTTTAATAAATGGAAGCATCTTGTATTCTTGTACTGTTGCAATAACCCACAAAAACTTTTTAGCTATCTTTTTCAATTACAACAAATGCAATTTCTCTCATATGATAGTTGAGTCCTATGATAAATATTTTTCTATGCAAATAAAAAGTAGCTTAAGACACTCGTAAGCCTTTATTTAACTTTGTAAGTTCTCAAAAGGTTCTCAGCACCATAATAACCATAAGCAGCTCCTGTCAGCAAAATTCATGTCAAGCTATTAGAATAATTTATTTCAATTACAAGCAACTTGATTTCTTTTAAAAGTTGAACAGAATCAAAATATAAAGTATATTCTTTTATTTATTGAAGGAATATGAATACCTGTAAATTATGAAAGATCAGTGTGCTTGATTGTTTAATTACAGCTTTTTCCTCCCAGCAAGAGGATTGTCGCTGTCCTGATGCCATTGTTAGAAATGCGTTTGCAGGATTTCAAGATGGTAAAAAAAATGTTTCCTATAGTAAAAGAAAAATCTGCAGCCTGCCAAAAACTGATGATGGATTATTCCCTGGAATTCCATAATCAAAACAGCTATTGCTTTTTCAACCAACCCTTTATTTTTCCAAATATGAACAAGCTATGCACTTTAATATTCACCTGCTTATTCATTTTTGCCTTCACAGTGCACTTGCATTTTTGAGAGGAAGATACTTCAGGAATAAGCAAACACAGCAATCCCCAGAGTACTTGGAGAAATGTGGCAATTTCTTGAGAAGCTTTTGAAGGCAAGCCTTAAGAGGGTTTCTTTGACAATTTCAGCATTTGGGGGAGCCTGACTGGAGGTTTTATAAAACACATTTCGACATTTAATTGTATAGAGAAAACCTAATAGTATTTTTCATAACTGACGAGTGACTTTACTGTCATAGTCGAAACCAGTATTTTTAAAATTAAACAGTCTGTTTCTTTTTAATCAGTAACTGGCGTCCTGCATTATTAAAAATGTGGTTTTACAGATGACTTCAGAATGACCACCCTACAACTCTTAGCATCTTTCTTCTCCTTTGGAAACACATGAATATATGACATCGTCAAAGACCTTTTCATTCTCAACTTCCGCGCCCTGCCACGATAGATTTTGTAGTTCATACTAGCTTGTATTAAAGAACCTCCAGATACCCAGAGTACATTTAAATTCCAGGTGGCATCCATCAAGTGTAACTCATCTTGTAGGACCTGACCTAAAGCCATATCATTCTGTACCTAAACTATCCTGGTACTCACGTGAGTTTTGAAATCCCAGACAAATGTGCCTCATCTCTCTACTTCTAGGTGAGTTTTCCAGCTCTGCTCTACACACATACTCTCATACTGAAAACTTCCTTCCTGAAAGGTGGCATGGCATTTAGCAGTGAAACAGTTCAACCAAAATGGAAAAAATGAACAGTAATTGGAAAGCCATTTGTATAGATTTGCAACAATGTGTTCAAGCCACATTTGATTGCTAAAGTATGGTTGATTTCCATCCTGGAGTCTTGAATTCTCTGTGAATGCCCTTTCTCTTTCACGTCTCTTTCCTTGTCCAACTTTAGATTGTGAGCTCCTCGGGGCAAGGACTATAGCTTTTCTGTTTGGAAAGCACCAGAATTATTACGAGCATAATGAGAAATAAATGCCAATAACAATGTGGAATACCTTCATATCATTTTTGCTAGGTCAGCTCTTTTAAAGGCTTCTCTTTTCTGCCGGAATGTTTCTGCTAAGAATGACGTAGAACAAATGTGTCACAGGTCGTCACAGGGTTCTCTGTATCCTGGTTAAGAGTTCTTCAACACTGATTTCACTTTCTCATTCATCAGCATTGTTAGGACCTTGGAGTCCTGAGATTACCACCCTTTCACTAGCCAAATTCCAAACAAACAGTCCTTACTACAAAGAGCTCTCTATTTTTATTTTACTCCAGACACATGGACTCATTCCATATAAAATGTGCTTTAGTGATGTACTCATAATGTCACCAACACCATTACCAGAACAAGTCCAAGAGCTCTGAACTTTGTTCTGCCATCACAGCAGCCTGCTTTTCCTGTGCACAAAGTTCTCACCAGGGCAAAAATACAGGACAGTTAATCTGAAACATTAGCCATGCTGTCATATGGAGAACTGCTTGGTGGAAAAGAGATCTGAGGATGCTGATTGATAGCAGGCTGAACATGAGCAAGCAGTATGCACAGGTGGTCAAGAAGGCCTACAGCATCTTGGCCTAAGTCAAAAATAGCATGGACCGCAGGGCTACAGAAGTGATGGTCTCCCTGTGCTCAACACTGCTGAAGCCTCATCTCAAGTATCGTGTTCAGTTTTGGGCAGCTCAATACAAGAACAACATTGAGATGGAGCGTGTTCAGAGAAGAGCAGCAAAGCTGGTGAAGGGCCTGGATGACAGGTCTTTTGAGGAGCAGCTAAGAGAACAGGGGTTGTGTAGCCTGGAGAGAAGGATGCTGAGGAGTGACCTTATTGCTCTTTACAACTACCTGAAAGGAGGTTGTAGACAGGCAGGGGTTGGTCTCTTCTCTCAAGTAGCTAGCAAAAGAACAAAAGGAAATGGCCTCCGCTTGCAAAGTGGAGGGTTAGATTTGACATCAAGAAAAATTTCTTCACTGAAAAAGTGGTCAGGTATTGAAACAGGCTGCCCAGGGAGGTGGTGGGGTCGCCATGCCTGCAGGTGTTAAAATATCGTGTAGGTCTGGTGCTTGAAATCTTGGTTTAGTAGGGATGGTGGCATTGGGTTGATGGTTGACTTGATGATCTTGGAGGTGACTTCCAAACTTGTTGTTCCTCTGATTCTACATAATATCCCTATTGTGCTGGGAGTTGGTCTGAGTCCTGGAGTAGATAGAGCAAAGACAGCACAGGTGGGCAAGATGGCAGAGGACCATGACATTGTATTGCAGAGCAATAAGTGGTCAATCTTTTTCTCTTTTCTTGCTTTTACAACCAAATATTGAAATGAAGGTTGATTAAATAAAGCACACTTCAAATCAACATTTGCTCTATTTTCATGTGATTCTTGGGCATCACTGCCTGACACCAAAAGGGACCTGGTCCCATTTCAAATTTGAAAGGTTGGTGGACTAGCATTGCATTAGAGACAGCCACAAAACTTCTCATTGGAGGGCTCTAAAAGGATGTCTGTGCCAAGAGGATTTTGAAGTGAACAGCAAGGCTGCTAATGCCACAGCAGGGGCATCATTAATCTGAGTGTACTTTCTCCAACAGAAATAAAAGGTTCAAACCTACTCATCCCTGCCTGCAGTCTCCATTCACACTAATGTAGGAGGAACACAAAATGCCAGCACGTAAACCCCCACAAAAACCAGTCCTTTGAAGCAGGTCTTAATAGCATTAAATATTGTAAGGAGTTATAAAATCTTTTTTTTTTTTTAAATGAGGTTAATCATAATAGTAGGTTGCTCAGAATGTTCAGAAAACATCTTTTACTACATATATTTCATCAAATGGAGAAACCAGACTGCTATTTGCATTTTGATTTGATTACAGAGAAACAGAACGTACAAAAAGTCCAGCAGGACTCTTCCACCCTTGCATAGCTGGGTAGGAGCCAGCTTGACTTCTTGCAACCCAGTCCTCCAAAGCACCACAAGTCTGAGCTAAAACTAACTGGTGGGTGAAAGAGAAAAGAAGGAGATCGTGCTTAAAGATTGTGATGAGGCAATGAACTTCTGAATACAGTTCAAAACATTTGGTTTCAGGTTTTCTTCAGGGCATGTAGAGACACGTATTGGACAACAATATAAAACATCTTCAAGTCTCTTAAGAAATACTGACAGATCCAGTAAGTAGAACAACTGCACAAAAACAATAGTACTGGTGAGTAATGGTAGTGAGTACAGCAGTAGTAGGAATAACAAATGCAGTAGTAGATCTAAGTGTAGTAACAATAATTCTGTGAATTTACCCCAAGGAACTGGGACTTCTCGAGTTCTAATCTCTGCTCTAAAGTTTGTTTGTTTTCCTTGTCAGGCAACAGTTTCTTAACACCAGTGAGCTTTCCTTGGACACAGCTGTCCTCCAACATAAATACTCTGATCTCTAGAGTAAAACCCTACATTTCTGTGCTTCAGCTGTTTGCCTAGCTGATGCTTTAGTTATGGATCATAGATTCACTGCAGCAGGAGCAGATTAGAGATCCTTTGAGACACTTTATGGTTAAGTTGGACTAACTCCAAAATGAATTACTGTGCTTAAGAATGACTTTGAAACATCTCCAGATACGAAAAAAAATTGCACCCACTGATCTACATAAAATCAGGTTCACTAACCACTGATTTAGGACTTCAGAAGCTGCCTTATTTGTGCAAGTGTAGAAGAACAGAGCATAAACAGCTCCTTGTTAAAACTCAAACAAGACGGAGTTGCAGCTTTGGACATTCATGAGCAGAGGGCAGGCTGCAAGAGAACTCAGTGATGCAGTACATTTCAGCTTTATCACAGGTCTCTCCATCACTTCTCTTCCTAAATCAATCAAATCCTCTGTGTGTACTTAAATACAACACTGAAATGTTTATACACATGGGCCATTTCAACTGAGCGTATTTGTACCATGGAGCAGTTACTATCTTTTAATTTTGTACTCTTTCTCTGCCTAATATTTGTTCTTCTAACTGTACTCTTATCCTTTTGACCTTGAGTTCCTTTTGGTGTAGTCTAAAACAATTATGCCATCTTCTCCCAAATTGCTACTGATAGGACAAAGGCAAATGGCCTCAAGTTGTGTCAGGGAGGTTTAGATTGGATATTAGGAAGAAGTTCTTTACTGAGAGAGTGGTTGGATACTGGAACAGGCTGCCCAGGGAGATGATGGAGTCACATCCCTGGAGGTGTTTAAAAACCGAGTAGGTAGAGCACTTGAGGCCATGGTCTAGTGGTTAGGGAGATGTTGGGATGAGGGATGGACTTGGTGATCCTGGAGGTCTTTTCCAGCCATGATGCTTCTATGAATTTCATTTTAAATATAACTTCCTTCTTTCTTTTGTTGACTGTAGCAGTTACAGCCCAGGACTGTCTGGCCTTTGTAGTGCAACGTCCTTCTGTAGTAGAATTAAGTTGCCATGCTCCACTACATTTTTCACAGAATCACAGAATGTTAAGAGTTGGAAGGGGCCTCAGGAGATCAGCTAGTCCAACCCCTGTCCTAAGGTAGGTTCATCTAGGTCAGATTGCACAAGAATTCATCCAGGTGGGTTTTCAACACCTCCAGAGAAGAAGAGCCCATGATCTCTGTGGGCAGCCTGTTACAGTGCTCCTCCACCTTCAAAGTGAAGTTTTTCCTCATGTTGAAGTAGAACTTTCTTTGTTCTGTTTTGTGCCCCTTGTTCTACCACTGGGCACCACTGAAAATCGATTGGTCCAATTTTATTGAAATAAATGTGCCCTTTTGATATTTATAAGCATTGATAAAATCCCTTCTCACTCTTTTTTTTTTTTTCCAGGCTAAACATGCTGAGGCCTGTTAGCCAGTCCTTATAAGAGAGATGTTCCAGTCCCCTAATCATCTTTGTAGCCTTCCACTCAACTTTCTAATTGCTCCCTGTCCTTTTGAACTGGGGGCCCTGGAACTGAATACAGTATTCCAGATGTGGTTTCACCAGGGCAGGTAAGAGAGGAAGAAGAAACTCCTGCTGGTCACACTCTTCTTAATGCACCATTGGCATCCTTAGCCACAAAGGCACACTGCTGGCTCATGGTTAACTTGCTGTCCATCAGTACACCCACATCTTTCTCCAGGGAGCTTTTTTGCAATAGGTTAAGCCCTAGTCCATGCTGGTACATGGAGTTATGACTCCCTGTGTACAGGATCTTACATTTCTCCCTGCTGAACTTATTTAGATTCCTCTTATCCCAGCTCCACAAGACTCACTGAATTGGAGAAGTTCAAGACCTGCCTGGATGTGTTCCTGTGTGACTTGGTCTAGGTGATCCTGATGTGGCAGGGGGATTGGACTAGACGATCTTTCAAGGTCCCTTCCAATCCCTAATGATTCTATGATCCTATGATTCTGGTGTATCAGCTGCTCCCAGCTTTGTATCATCATCAGGCTTCCTGGAGGGTACATTCTGCCTCTTCATCTCGGTCACTGGTGTAGGTGATTCACAAGACTGGAAAAAGCAGCATTGGCCCCTTAGAAACACTGTTAGCTAAGGGCTTTTGTCTACACTGTGTGCCACTGATCCCAACCCTCTGAGCTCTGTCATTTGCCCAGTTCTCAATCCACCACACTGGATTGGGTGGAAACTCCACATCGTCTCTGGACACCTTGTTCCAGTGCTTCATCTTTCCTTTTCAAAGTGTCCTGAGATCCTGACAGAGGTCCTTGCCTCCTTTGTACGTTTTAGAGGCAGTTTAGATAGTTATCTATGACTAGAAATGCAGATTTCCAGTAGTTAATATACAATACCTGTTCCATATGATGCTTCTTCAGTGTCTCTTCACCCACCTCTCTTCTTTGACAACTCAATCAGCGATGACTTTCTTGATTGTGTGGTCTGTTTAAGGAAACATAATTGTTGCATTTGTAGAGAAACAAAGCTGTGCTTGGAATAGGGATGGAGGAAGTAACAAGACATAAATTGGGGACTTCAGAAAGACTGAGCCTCTAAAGACAGCAATGCTTTCAAATTATAATTACCATTACTAATACTTTCTAACATGGAAATGCTTTCTAGAAATAGAACCTCAAACATGCATAACTCATGGGAAATTCTTCCAGTGCATGGAATCAATATTTAATTCATAACATCTTCTATATTTTTGTTCAATGGAACTACAAAAACCAGAATAGTCTTGTCTAAAATTGTTTCAAATGCTCCATTTATAAAAAAAACACCACAACTAAGGCATAAATGTTTTCCATGAATGTTTAAAGAGGCAATAAAAGTCCACAGCTAGTGAGGAAGATAAAATAGTCTTTTAGAAATCCTTGTGTTTCAATTTAGCAGGTTAGTAAAAAGACACTTTTGTCCTGTGATAGAAAAGGCTTAGAGCATAAAATACTGGAGTGCAAACCTCCAGTACCCTATTTAAAAAAACAACAACAAAAAAGAAACCAAATAAACAAAAAAGACACCAAAAGCCTAATCCACACTCCAAACCCCCAAACACAAATGCACAGATTTTTCTAACTTCAGATATTTGTCATTTTTCGTAATATAATTAGTGCCCTGAAAACATCTGAAAGCACTGAGCTAACTTATCGTAAACTTGGCCAAGTCAGAATAACAACTGCAGAATAACTCATTCTGGTCAATGGCTAAAGTATTCAGTACACAAAGTGCAGTTTCTGAGATGGGAGATGCATACACCACCACTTGCTGAAGGTGTCAACTATGTCTTAAAATAAACACACAAAGCATTCATGCGCGTCCCCAGAAACTCATTAACTTCCACACAAATTGTTGTTTCTGCAGTAATCTTCATTCTTTATTCTTTCCCTCCTGTTCCCTATGTAATGGTTTGGTTTTGCTGAGGATGTGCTGCTCCCCTAGTAAAGACCTAGTAAAGATATGGTTGTGAGCTACACGTTTCTAAAAGTAGACAGCACCATCATCTGCAGTATAACCTGGGACCTTGTGTCCACAGTGTTACAGGATAGTTTCTTCAGGGATGATACAGAATCACAGAACATTAGGGATTGGAAGGGACCTCAAAAGATCATCCAGTCCAATCCCCCTGCCAGAGCAGGATCACCTAGACCAAGTCCCACAGGAACACATCCAGGCAGATTTTAAACATCTCCAGAGAAGAGGACTCCACAAGCCCCCCAGGGCAGCCTGTTCCAGTTGCTCCGTCACCCTCACTGGGAAGAAGTTCCTTCTGATATTTTTATGGAACCATAAATAGTTTTGTTTATATTAATTGTATGTAGCACTGATGGGTTTGATTGTAGGCAATACTGAGAGATACCATCCAGCCATATCACAAGCAAGAAGATCCATGGGCAATAATCTTTTTCCATGACTAATTTGACTTGATCCATTTCCACTCTGAGAAAAAGACAAAAGCAGGAAAAAATAAACTGAAAATTTAAAATTAAATTAAAGTTAATGTAGTCTTTATGAGTAACCTTAGTTCTCTTTCCTTTTATTAGGTAAAACTAAAGATTTTCAACATCCATTTTTAAAATAATAGAGTTGCTTCCTTGGACAGCTTTGTGAGATGCTCAAAATGTGTATTTAATAATTAATAAGAATTTTATTAACTGCAAGACTATTAAGTGAGACCTCATCTGAGGACTGGTTCAAGTGATTTTATTTTTACAGGACTATAACTTGTCAAAATGTAAATCTTCCTGACCATTTCCCAAATGTATTTACATTCTTTGACTAATGTGGCTCTTCTTCCACATGGAGGGAGTGTCAGGAAGTCTCAAAGACACATGTTCTCCTCCATTTAAGAGTCTACACTAATGACTTGCTTGCAGAAGAGATGCTCATAGGTTATGATCTATAGGTACTTAACAATCATGTCTAAAGAATAATATCAATAATTCAAAAAAAGAAGAAATGCTGTTATTTAGGAGAAACAGAGACAAGAATCCATGTTTCAGTATTAAGCAACAGACTTCTCTCTGAAACTCATAACCTCAGTCCAAACTTCGAAACACTTAGAGAGTCGCGCTCAACCCCAAATCTGGCTCAAATTTCCCCCAAATTGAATACTGAAAAAAGTTTATTCTTAGGCAGCATCTATGGTAGGAAAAAGCACTTCATTTTGAGAACTAGTTCATTCTTTGTTTTTTATAACTTCTGAAACCTGATGTGTTCCCACGTGCTCACACCCTGGAGCTGAAGAAGAAAGAATCAGCTGTATGGTAGATACTGAGCCAAGATTCGTCCTGCAGTCAGGATAATTAAGTGATAAAAGACTAAATAAAACAAATTATTGCTTTAATAAACTTGTAGTGGGATGTTAGTACAGCAAACTGGAAAAGTTTTTCTGTAGAGGATTTTCCCTGGGAAATCAATTTTCAACATAAAGACAATATTAAAATATCATTTGAAGTTTTCACACTAGTCAGCATCTGAAATCTCACTTGAGATTTGCTTGGTGATCTTCTGTGACATTGCTGTCAGTGTCAGGAAAACATTTGTGTTATCTCCTGGCTGTGTCAAAGTGACTTTTCAAACCAAGAGCTACATGCGGGGCTTTATTTTGCCTTGTTTTTCTCTCTGGTGGACTTCTTTCCTGGTTTGAAATGCAGAGACAGAACACAATTAGGACAAATGCTTAATGTACTTCACATCCCTACATCCAGACAAGAGTAACTATCCTATTAAACAGACATCATAATTAATCTGAGTGATAGATAAATACAGGGACAGCAGAGCAAGATGAAATAACTCTTTTCTTTGCACCTGTTTGAGATAATGGATGTGCTGGGAATTTCAGAAGTAAGTTCCTGCAATAGTACGACGTACACTGGATCTACAGTCCAAGACTGCTGCCTGTTGGAAATACTTGTGCCTGCATCCTCTGCACTTTGGAGCAAGGCTGAGCAGAGCTGCTATGAGTAGGAGGGCTGTGCCTCAGCTCCTAAGCCACCTGAGTGGGATACCCACAGTGAACAGAATTGATAGGGAAAGCACAGTGTGCTGCTCTGCCCTCAGCACCTGCTTCAGGAACCACACAAATTATTCATTGAATGGTGGGTATTTTCCCTGGCCCTCCTTTTGTTATGAACCCATTTACAAATGCACTTTTTTATTATCCTTAACAGATTTGGCCAGGTTAAGTTCCAAGTGAGATTTTGCATCTCTACTTCCCATTCTACATGACCTCCTCGTCTTGGAGATGGGAGGGGTGGTAGCAAAGCACCTGATTCCTCAAGCCTGTGGGATTCACTTTTAAATTAATGTGTGATTTTTTTTCTTGTAAGGAGAGTGGGGACAGAAAGAAATAATTTTGTGCATCTGAGAAGGTTCAGGTCCATGCAGAAGTTGTAAGTGACCCAGTACTTCCATTGGAACTTCATTTTCCAGCTAGTCTGTAACCATTGCCACGAGCAATTACACAGGAGCATGTTTGTTAGAGCAATTATTATTTACTTACAAGTTGCAGTGACTCATTTAAAACTCCAGCTATGTTTTACATCAGATGAAACACACTTACTTTCTAAAGGACCCCTGCCACAGTTAACTACAGCTTTTCTTTCAGTCTTGTTCCAGTATCTGAAGTTCTTGGAGAAATATTTACCTCACCAACCAGTAACTTGATAAAGCTTTAATGTATAAAACAAATGAGAGAAAATTGTGTGTTCTGGAAAATAACCTTCCTTGGAAGATTAGGTACCTTTGAAATGTCTTTTCAGTGTTTATGCGTGGTCGCTTATTTTAATCTGAGCCAACTATGACTCAGCTGTGAAGTTGAAGAATAAAATAAGTTATTTTTTAAAAAATGCTTTTTGTTACCTTTAGGAGTGCTTATCTGAAAATAATTTTGAAATGATGAAGTATAAAATACTTAACCATGAGACCTCCTTTTTTTTTCATCAAACTGTGAGTAGAAATATTTATTGCTAATGACAGAGGAAGTCCTCTTGCTTCTGTTTGCTTTGTGTATTAGGTTCATCTTTAGATTTGCATCCTCCTTCTCATTCCATTTATCAGCTAAAGAAATACAATATTCAAAAAAAGGGTAAATGCAAAATATGTAACTCATGACAATTTTTGTGTTCAGTTTCCATTTATTACTCTAGTCAGTTTTCTACTCTATAGATTCTACAGAAAGGACTATCCAATACCAACCACCATGCCACGGAATCACAGAACATTAGGGATTGGAAGGGACCTCGAAAGATCATCCAGTCCAATCCCCCTGCCAGAGCAGGATCACCTAGACCAAGTCACACAGGAACACATCCAGGTGGGTTTTAAACGTCTCCAGAGAAGAGGACTCCACAAGCCCCCCAGGGCAGCCTGTTCCAGTTGCTCCGTCACCCTCACTGGGAAGAAGTTCCTTCTGATGTTTTTATGGAACCACAAATAGTTTTGTTTATATTAATTGTATGTAGCACTGATGGGTTTGATTGTAGGCAATACTGAGAGATACTCAGTAGGGTACAGAGTTCACAGTGAGGGTGACAGAGCACTGGAACAGGCTGTCTGTGAAGAAGTTCCTTCTCATATTTATGTGGAACCTCCTATGTTCCAGCTTACAGCCATTTCCCCTTGTCCTATCATTGGATGACACTGAGAAGAGCCTGGCTCCATTTTTGATATGAACTGCTAGTGCTGGTTACCTGTTGGGTAGCCCCACAGTCAGTCACATTATATATATATTTTTTTCCACTCCACAGCAGTCATCAGTGATGAGGTGGGAAAGTCTGCATCCTTTCTGGTAATAATTACCTACAGAGGAGATATTTCTGGCATCCAAGATATATAATACAGTGCGTGGGTTTATATCTTTACCCAAGTGATACCAGAAATTACACAACTTTCTCTTTCACAGCTAGAAAAATTGAAGAGCCATTCTGTTCATCAGCCAAACAATTCAGTAGTTTTATGTAAGCTATGAACTTTCAATAATCTGATTTTTAATTTGCCACACATCTGATCCTTTAAAGGTTTGGATGCTTGCTTTGTTCCATGGCTGTTACTCCTAGTGGTCTATATTACAATCCAAGTGCTATTAATAATTCAGGTTCTCTGCAGCAAGATGTTATTTGATACCAAAACCTTTCCTTGCAGTGAGCACTGCCTGATAAGCAAGTTGCATCACTTGGAGATGCGTCATGCATCTCTGCCTTGATCTGTGGCACCTGCCTCTCATGAGGATGCTGTCTGATACCAGTGCCAGTGCTAACCCACAGCAACAGCCGTGTCATGTAACTACAATTTCAAGCATTCTACAAGCACCACAAACTAAGCAAGAATCATGCAAAGCCATAGATAAGGTCCTTGTAACATGAGAGGTGACCACTTGAGTGATTTCCTCTTGCTCTTTCATCAGGTAGTACAAGTAAGGATGATTTCAAGAGATGGACCTGCAAGTAACCAGTGAGTACATTTTGTGAAGCAATAGGCTGTAGTTATGGAAAAAATTCTGTCATTTTGATTAAAGTGGATTCAAAACACAATAATTCCTCCCCTCAAGTGATTAAGCTAAATAAAGTATTTCAAAAGCCACTGGGTTACATCGCCATGGTAACCCACTGAACCACTGAAATAATCGTGTGCCTGACACTATGCATGAAAGTTTCATTTTCCCTCCAAACCACTAATAGACACAACCTTCTCCTCAACACTTCCCCACGTTTAATAGACAATCAACTTTCTCTGACACTCCAGTGTTAAATCTACTCAATGCAGATTGTATTGTGCAAGCTCTTGTGTGGGTAATTTTGCCTTAGTATTCACAATCTTTTAACTTAACCAAGACTGAGTGGTGAGAGCCTGGAATGGGTTGCCCAGGAAGGTGATGGAAGCCCCATCCTTGGAGCTATTTAAGGCCAGGCTGGATGAGGCTCTGGCCAGCCTGATCTAGAGTGGGGTGTCCCTGCCTGGTGGTGGGTTGGAACTGGATGATCCTGTGGTCCCTTCTAAGCCAGACTGACTGTGTGACTTGATCTGGGTAATCCTGCTGTGGCAGGGGGATTGGACTGGATGATCTTTTGAGGTCCCTTCCAATCTCTAATGATTCTGATTCTATGATCAAGTCTGATTATTAATACTTTGAAAAAGTAATAAATATACTCATATGACTTGCTGAGGCAAAATCTATATCTAAATTTGAAACTCCAAATTGGCTGCCCTGCTGACCTCTCTCCTGACTTCCTCAAGAATCAGAAACTCTGTCATTTCATGATTACTATGTCCATGCTGGTCTCCAGCTGGCCATTGCTTCCACCAAATCTGTTCACAAGCAGCAGATCCAGGAGAGAAATTTTCCTAGTTGGCCTCCTCACCAGCTGTGCCAGGAAGTTATCTTCCACACCCTCCAGAAACCTCTGGGATCCTTCTTTCTCCATTGTAGTATACTTTTAGGAGATATCTGGGAAGCTGAGTGCCCCATGAGAACTAATTCTCTTTATGACTAATAACACACATCGCTTTATCAGAAAACAGGTTCCGAGTGTAAACACGACGTGGCTTTGAGAAAATGACTTCTACAGAGCTTCCTCCACTAGAGGTCTGTAGAGAAACACAAGAGACACTTCGGCTAGCGGGTGCCTCGCCTTTTCTTTTCGGGGCTGTTTGCGTCCTGTGGAAGATGCCAACCAGCACTTGTTCTGCACTCACTCCAGGTGTTTCTTCACAGAGATGCTTCTTCTGCTACGGCTAATAACAAAGTCCTATTGCAGCTATAATAATTTACATCCAGGAGTTGCTTTTAATATGTTTTATAATTAGATTTTCAGTATTTCTAATTAGAATTTCAACTTCACATCCCTTAGGAAGTATAATATTGCAGAAAATATTTAGCTAAAGGACAAAAAGAAAAATAACCCTAAAGTGGCTACTCAGTGGGGTAGTCATCTTACTAAAAAAAGAATTAATTGAAATAAATAAATTATCAATAAGTGAATAAATTGTTGGTTAGCCAGAATAGTATTTTACCTGGCAAAGTAGAAAATTATTACTCTTGTTGGCTGTTCAGGTTTTATATCCAGACTAACATTAAGTTAAATGAGGAAGATGACTCGTGGTTGGATGGACTTTTTTCTTCTTGATAGTTTTTTGCTATTTGTTGGTGTCTTTTATTTTGTGTTAATTTTTTCAATGATAAGCTGATTCACTTTCCATTGGCTGGATGATTTTCAAAAAGGAATTCCAAATTAAAGATGAGCTTTATCATTTTAGGATCTGCACCATTTTTTATCACTCACCAGGAAAACTCATGCAGTGATTTAGTGATTCCTCAGAAAGTCAGTGTTAAGAAGTTCTTCCCATTAGATTGTATTTCAGTGGAGTTTTGGTCTACATTGACTGGTTTTAAGTAACATTTGCCTCCTTTATTATAATGATTTCGCCAGGGTGAAACTCAGCATGGCAACCACATTTTGCTATTTATTTATATATATATTGCCATAAGGCAATGTTGATTATCCTTCAACTTGATTAACTAAAATTACTTTCCAACTGCCTATTACTTCACTACCAGTTTCTGAGATGCCCTATTACCTCTGACACCATGTCTGATATTAAGTTTGACAGATAAGAATCTTTAGGGTCTTTTATTCTATATATCTGAAGTCGAAAGGGGAGTTTACAACATTAACATATGGGAGTGGGAAGCTGAATGGCCTCAGGATCACCACTTGTTCCTATTATGTTCAGCTCCTATCACAAATAAAGACAATTGAGAACAAAGAGTGAGGTCTAAGGACAAAACTGTTATTCCAGTTCACTGACAACAGTATTGCTTGGAATTCACACCAGCTACTCTAGTCAAACAGCTCACAGCTGATAGTTGTGAGGACATGGAAAACAAAGGAAAGCAGTGCAGCTCTTGTGGGAACAGACAGCGTCTTCCTCCGGGTCTGAACAAAACCAAATGCAATGATCACGACCTCTGGATGCTTCAGTGCTATAAATACCGCATCATAAATCACAGTCTCTACTTCTCATACTCTGCTGTTGAGTCAGCAGAACAAAATTCTGTAATAAGGAAGAAATTAGGGTTAAAAAAAGTTTATGTGGCTAATGTATGGTACTATTTAGGTTACCGGAGCTGGCAGCAAAAGCTGCTGTTCTGGGGAGGGTGGTACGAAGTTTCAGGTTTATCCTGTGGTTCCCTCCCACCACTTTCCAATATGTATATAAATTGCCAGCTCTCCAGACCCTTCACCAGTTCTGTCTTCTGAACTTGGCAGGAGCAACAGAAGACTAAAGATGAAGATCTTTTTCTTATTCACCTTTTCCACGTTTTTGTTGTCTGCCTTTGAACAAGCAGCTGCTTCTGCTTACTACGACAAGATTTTAATTCATAGTCGAATAAGGGCACGGGACCAAGGGTAAGTGACTGGGTTTTGTCTGCGTTTTAAAAGGGAAGCTGTCTTCTTCTGTTGCTTTAAATGTGGCTTTTCACTGTGAATTCCTGCTATTGTTCTTGTAGAACTTTCTCAATTAATTTTACAACAATGGTAAAAGCTTTCTTGAGAGTTTCAAAATGAGACAGAAATCTGCTAAACTTCATAAAAAGTGGAAGAATCTAAAATTACAACTTCTCAATAAGTATGCTAGACATTGTTTATAATCACTAAAGTTAATTGAGTTCACAATTAATGCGGTGACACATCAGATATGCTTAATATGTTTTCGGAAGTTTGAGTACAGTTGACACCTATTCATGTCCCACGGTATTTGCTCTTTATTCTATCCTAATGAAAACCATGAACTTAAATGTTTTCTAACATGAGGATACATACTGGGAGCTCTGTAAATCTCCTGTTCCCACTGCAGCATTGCAGCAAGCTGCTCGGCAGGGTACCCAAAAGACAGGGCTTGCAATTCAGGCTGCTCAGAGACATGGAAATGATTTCAACAGCTGGTGTCAAGGAGACACATGTGTCTGAACGTATTTCCCTTCACTCTTATTAAGCAAAAAACGTTCTGTGAATAAGAATTGTTTACTCTCCTGTCTTTTGTGAATTCTCCCCTCTCTACACACACACACAATGAGGTTTTCAAACGAAAAACTTCATTGGCTTCTCACTGGTGTGAAATACACGGTCTAACTTTCAAACTGATGAATAGTAGAAGTGCAAAAATTGGTGACAAGCTGCTGTTGGTCCATGGAATTTGCCCTTAAATTCCTCTTCTGTGCACTACGGTGCTAAGGAAAAAGAGTTCCTTGTTTGAAATCTGTGACTCCTTGTATTTGCGTGCCAATTTACCCTTTGGTCCCCAGTAATTCCCAGAATGTTGACTTAGGCGCCGGCAGCACTCCGAATGGTTGCTAATCAAAACAGCTGATTGATTTACAGAAGACAGGGTTTCCTTCTACAGAAAGAATAAGGCACTTCTCTACCCCATCTCCCCACGATCTTAAGTGACACAGATGTGTACAAGACAAAACTCTTTAATGAAAAGAGCCTGATGATATTGGCAGTTTGGTCCCTGGTTGTCAATGAACGAACTTTACAGAGGGAATAGAGAAATATGAGGTATATTGGGACTCGATTAGGCACAGCTGGTGATCACTGCCCACCAGAGACCGAGGGTCAAACCAGAACACATGGGAATCATCTGCCTCTGCTGGGAGGATGGGCTTGCCAAGGAATCCAGCTGAGCCATCTCGGGAGCTTGCAGTGCGGTTGCTTGCAAACACACCTGCCCTGGGAACTGAAGCCAGATGTTCATTTCTTGCTCTTGCTCAACAGAAATGGGTTTTGCCACTATTTTATACAAATTTTTTCCACGGTTGTACAGAAGCTTCTTTTCAAAGTGTTTCTCACTCTCATCCACAGCCCAAATGTCTGTGCCCTTCATCAAGTTATGGGAACAAAAAAGAAATACTACAGCACCTGCAGAA
Organism: Rhinopomastus cyanomelas; assembly: GCA_013400115.1. Classification (NCBI taxonomy): domain Eukaryota; kingdom Metazoa; phylum Chordata; class Aves; order Bucerotiformes; family Rhinopomastidae; genus Rhinopomastus; species Rhinopomastus cyanomelas. The sequence continues at coordinate 584,217 of VXBP01001172.1, forward strand.
ACTGGTACCATGGTGCCATCTGTGGAAAGAAAGCGTGAGTATCCTCTTTTTCTCCCTGTTCACTGAGATGGTACAACTTGTGATCAGAAAACTAGTTTTCTGAGAGACAGCTTGTTTCAAACACAGACATGGGAAGAATTCAGTGCATACTCTTAATGGGCTACAGATTCTCTTTAGCTGCTTTTAAAACCACTGGGATAACTGATCAAATAAATGCTAAAAAAACTCTGGGAAGGAGTGGAAAGTCTGAGGGTGACAGCAGACTGTGTAATCTCTTGTAAGAGGCTGCAAAGTACTTGCCTCAGCTGTGCTTCACTAAGTATTCTTAGTTCTATTTTAGACACAAATTGCTGTGATGTTAAGTGACCTACACAAAAGCACAGAGGCCAGTTGTGAAAAGGACTCCACAGAATTCTGTCTGCTCGGAGCACAACTCTTCACAAAGCAAACAAAACAAATCAGAATACTTGTTATGGAGACCGACTAAATCTGGGTGGGTCTGGCATTCTTTTGGAGTATGTGTGTCTATTTCAAGTCTCACTTCTTCTCGGAGTGCAGGGCTTTGCCTTCTCTGTGACAAAATGTCAAAGTCACCACTGCTCTGTCAGCTTTAGAACAGCTTCAGAGTGCAAACACAAACTAAAACCTCAGCCCTGAAGTTGGTCTGCCCGACTCGTCTTGCTTGTGTCTAAGTAATTCAACAGAGACTCTCCTACTGTTTACCCCAAACAATAAACTAACTCTCTTCTTGTTTACCGTATTGTCTCTTTGTGTTATGCAGTCAAACGGATAAGTTCCTCCGCACTTGTGTGCTGGTTTGAGGGTTAAAGGCAGAACCTTCCAGAACTTCCCTTCTCCTGGGTCCTAAAACTTAACCCGTGTCACAGGAAACGTTATTTTTTATTTTCCCATTATTCTTGTACAGAGTCCAAACAGGTCTCGGGTGATGTGCAGAAAGCCTCGACTGAGCAGGGAGTCCAGGCTGCAGTTACCACTCTGTCTTGGGTTGTTGGGAGTCTCCTAGTGAAAACCTATCAAACTCTTCCAAATGCCCAAGTGATTAAGTAAACAGTTTGAGTAGTGACTAAGAGATTGTGTGCCCTGAGACATGAATATCTTAAGTTGGTACATGGTACAAATGCATATTTATGAGGAACTTAACTCATTTAAAGTTTGTACGGCAAACTTGTCTAAAACAAAGAGTTGGTTGGTTGGTTGGTTGGTATTTTTGGTGCAAAAGGCTTCCTAAATGGAGTTCAATATAGAAGAAAAATAATGGTGTTAGCAGTAGCCAGTAGAAGGTGACTCCCTTTGTAAACAAAATTTTTTTATTATAAAAATGTTTTTCTGATCAATTAAAAATTCACCAAATAAATTGGAAAAGATAGCTTTAACACAAAGTAACTGAAAAGTTGTAATTAGACATACTGTTGGTTTTGCACTGTTAAAGTCAGGCATATCCAAGTAAGAACATTAATAATCTTGGGTTGTGGTTTCTACTGCTCCTGTTTCTACTGTTGGGTGTCAGAGGCTTTGTGTCTTGTGAAATTCTTGGAAGATCCTAGAATCATAGAATTACTAGGGATTGGAAGAGACCTCAAAAGGTCTTTTAGTCCAATCCCCCTGCCACCGCAGGATCACCTAGACCAGTGTGGGAAAGGAAAAAACACACTCAAGTGGATGTAGTAGAATGAGTTTTCCTTCTACTTTCTTCCCAAGACAATGTTTTCAGAGCTCTGAAAGCATATAGTAGATTAATGGCACTGAGTTTTACTCCCACTACAGTGAGACACTGATTCTCACACAGTAGTATCTCTCAAGAACCACCATGACTTTGAAGCCAACTCTAAAGTCAGACTGGGCATGAAGAATGATACTATGGCCCCTCTACTGCTGAGGAAAACACCTCATGGGCCTAACTGTTGCTTTGTTAAGCTTTCATCTGTTGTGACCTTTATTGGTTACTAATTACTTGCTTAAGCAGATGGAAGACAGTAACAGCAGTAAGTTACAGTGGACATAGCAGAAATCTTGATGAACATCCTACTCAAACAAGCAAACTGATTATTCTAATTCCCCAGAAGTTTTTTTAGCATGTGTTGACTGTGTGGAATACTAATCAGCCTCTTCCACTTGGCTTGGTCTTCATAAGCAAATCCAGATAGGTTAGAACTAATTTTTCATACAAATTTCATATTTATATGCATTTGATGATGATGGTCAGTTTTCAGTTAAACTAGACTGTGTGTGGTCGTTTGCCCTTCAGGTTTTTCAGGACCCACAGGTTTATCGCTTTTATCAGTCATCCTTCTCCTCCAGGTGGCATCGTAACACTGACTTCCCTTTCCCGCAGCGGACATGCTGTTAAGTCATCCAAAACGCTTTACCTTTGAAGTAAAGCCTGCCATACCTCTGAATTCTTTGGCACCACATCTTATGCCACTGCAGCCACTTTGGGAAGAAGGGTATTTCCTGAAAATGACAGGCTGAGACTTAAATAGTCTCAAAGTCTGTTTTGGAAAACCACGTACTCCTGTGGTTTAATTCCTAGATAGATGTCATGTCTTCCCATGATGTCAAGTCTTCTCCAGCACAAATCTGAGAGGAGAATCACTACTTTGTTTGAGGCTCAGAACTAAAGTGAGTTACACAGTGATTATACCTTCATGTGTCAGGCAAAATAATTTGAAGCAATAGGCATCTTGGAGTCATTGAGCTAAAGCCAGATGGTGACTTTGTTCTCTTTACTGACCAGAATTTAGAGCTCTAAAGCATTTTACAGAGCTTCTGCAAGGCCCTAAACAAGGAGCCTGCTACCACCAACCTGACTGAGCAGTGAGGCTGGGTGGATTTGGGGGTGAGAGTCTACGCAAACCTATCATCCACCTTCTCCCTCCCCTTTTAACACTTGTACCCTTGTACAATCACTCCTGAGAACTCCAGAACCACCCCTGTGGCTATAATAGATCACCTGTTGTAACTTAGTCTTAGCACTTAACAGGACTTTTTTACTAGGTATACTCAAAGACATGACTAAAGAAGTGACTGTAGTAAGAATGCTAGTCCAAAGGACACATTAACAAATCCTCCCTAACTTGCACATCTATAAAGTGTTAATTTAAGAAGTTATACTTCCTATCCACCCTGCTATTAATTTCCAGCTGGGAGGCAGCTTAAAGATTTGCAAAATACAAACTGTAATGGACCAGAGGTCTTTCCACTGTTGCTCTTCAATATTTTGTCTCCATGCCAGCAAGGAGTAGAAACAGATGAGTCACAGAATAAACTGAATACTGACTCTTAGCCAAGAATAACAAGGATATAAGGTAGTGTTGCTATATTCATTTTTCTCTGGAATAGATTCCTTTGGATAAGATCAGAGTAACTATGTCCAAACAATTAAAATCCCCCCCCCCCCAAACAAAAAAACACCACCAAAACCAAAAAAAAACCCCTACCAAAACCAAAATAAATCCTCAGGAATGCAACACTGCTTGTTGTCCTAGTGACCACTTTCTTCACATGGGCTCCATCTTATACTGAACTAGTAGGCTGATACACATGATGATAACTTACACTGTAAGACAGTCCTTCACCTGTGTCTGTGCATAAGTGGTGGTGAGAAACTGCATCTTGGACTGAGTTTTAGCTGATTCTAAAAATCATAGAGTTCTCCATGCAGACCCACTTTTCTCCAATTCCATCATTCTCCCTACCCTTTGAGCACAGATGATACATGAACCTTCTAGCTGTGGTCAATGTAAAGGAAAACAAACACTCGAAGTAGGAACTTAGAGCAACCCTTGTTGAATACAAGAAACCCTGGGCTGTATAGAACAAATACATGACACAACGGGCATTAATGTAATGCTTGGATGAGGAAAAAGCCCAACATTTTCTTTACTAGCTACATTCTGCAGCCAAATTTCTGCTTTTCATTAATTGTGTCATTGTTGGATATGGATAATAAGACTAACTTGCCTTATGTCTTATTCTGTGCTTATAAGTCAGCTTCCTCTTTCCTTTTTCTAGAAGCAAATTAGGACTGGAATCTTTCACAGCTGCTCAGGAGTGAAATGGGATATTTTTCTGTGCTGTGGGATTTAAAAATACTTTGTTTTGACAAAGCAGTCTCACACCATTGGGAGAACATTCTAACTCCTATTCTGATGCACAGTTTGATTGGATTGGATTGGATTTTGGTCTTTTTTTGGACACCTAGATACAGTCATTCAGTGAATTGCTTTAAAGAAAGGGATGTGTTAAAAAGTACTGTACGCATAGTTTCAGCATATGGCTGAAAAGAGGCACATGGCAGAGGGTGTGTATGTATATGAGGAAGTGGAGACATGGAGACAAAAGTTTTCGTAGTGCAAAGGAATGAAATAATATGGTTTGGGTTTGTTTTGGGGTTTTTTTTTAAGTGTCTTTAATTTTTACCAGCTGTATCTAATTGCTGTAAATGATGGAATTATAATAACTTTTTTAACCACAACGTGTACTGCTATTGTTCTTTCAGTTTGCTTTCATTTTTTAATCTCTTTGAGTAGTTTTCATGTTGAAGGTCTTAAATCCAACTTTTCGTTTGAATAAGCTGTTCATTTTAATGTGTTTGTGGTTAATGTTTTGTCAGCCTTAGTTTATGAAAAATGAGAGAGGTCTATTTAGCTGCCATAAAAGAGTCTATAAATTAAAGTCTGGAACATAGTGGTAAAGACTCAACCAAAGCCTTTAAAGAATTATTGTTCAGAAATCTATCACTGCCAACATCAGCCATACCTATTAAAATAAACACATTATGTAAAACTGTGATGGCAATATTTCCTTGTCATTTGCAGGGTACCATCATTTGAAAAGTAGTAGCTGAAGCCTAATGTCTCAGAACTAATGTTTCAGGCTTTGATAAGTTCGTATACTTTATTGGCATTCCCTCTCCTGAGAAGCCAAATTCAACTTGGTGATAAATTTATTGAATTTGCAGTTTTGTGTAAGAAAGGAGAATTTGTGAAGCAGATCTACAGTGGAGCTTTTATTCCTGTCATCTTAACTAAGAAGACATTATGTCTTACAGGACCATCAATACTAGATTGAGTGTTGCGTTACAGGACTATCTGTTAGCCCCGTTTTCCTGTTTTTTGTAGCTTACTTGTATTTAAGAGGGAGAATGTTTTATTCACATCATCATACAGCAATTGCCAGACCCTGTTATAGCTAAAGTCTGTGTATGCTGTGATGACATGCTCTTTCAGCTCTAGTTTGGATTGCTTGTAGTCTGGTTTTCATCCTTCCTGCATTTGCAAGTCAACTTTCCCTTGTGTCCATCCATCCAGTCTTCAGTGACTTCTTTCTCTGCTTTATGTCTGTTCTTAATTTGTTCTCTCCCTCATTCCTGAGGTTCTTCAAAGTCTTCCCTGAAAAACTAAGGCTCTACCATCCAACTTTCTATCACCATACAATCCACAGGACCTTTTGTCTAATACCTTTCAGGTTCCTAAGTCAATTGTGTATCCAATGGCACAGAGCACTTGTGCTTTTGTCACCCTGATTTCTATTATGTTTTTGTCTTTTGCCTTTACAACAGTCCTGCCCTCAGTTTTTCCTCAGTGTCCTCACCTCCTTTATTTGACTGTTTCTTCAATGTTTTCAAAATAAGGGTTTCATCTAAGGTCCTCAACATAAACCAGTTACATTTCTTTTCTTTAGTTGCTGTTGTAGTCACGTCATCTTTTAACTCCACGTGAGTTCTTCATCCCCTGCCATGTTCCTTCCTGGCAGATAAGGATGACAGTCATTCTGTAAATTCAAATCTTTGCATTTAACAAAATACATCAAATTAGTAGTCTACAGGATAAAGATCTCGAGTGTGTATAGTAGAAAATAAAAAATATTAATAAAAATTGTAAAAATGAGACTAAGCTAATGTACATTCCCCTGGAATGTGTATTATTTAATCATGCATTTTCCTGTGTCACACAGAACTGTCTTATATGAATGCTGTCCTGGCTATATGAAGATGGATGGTACAAGAGGATGTCCTGCAGGTATGAGATTGTTACAACACAAAAGACTTTCAAAAGCAGTCATCTCAAGAAATTATTGTCTCTTTTTAAGAGTCACTGCTGAGAACATACAGTTCCATTTGCATGCAGCCAACAGAGTTACAAATCAGCCAGCACTGAATTTCATGATGCAGTTTAAGTTGAATTTCCCAGTACCTTCCAGTTGCTGGGTTGGAGATGAATGCTGGTGTCTTCAATTTCCAAAACTGATGAAGAAGAACTTTCATTCCTATTCCTATCACACCCCAAAATAATCTAAAACTGAGGTCAGAAGTCCAGGTGGTGTGTCATATCTAAATTCTGCTGATTCCTTTTTAGAACACTGATTTACAAGAAGACTTTTACAGGCTTTAAACATACTAAGAAAGAGTGAAAACAAAGAGAGGAACTCTTGGTTTCTCCTGTCTGTGTTCTGTCTTTCACAAATAAATAATTGCAGCTAGGAAGAGTCATCTGAGAAGTAGTAGATCTCATAACCTTAGACCCTTATCTCTGAACGAACCTTTTCACATACAGTAACAGGCACATCTAAGGCAGAATTCAGTTTGTTTAGATGAATTAAAGTCACTTCACATGTTTACACAAAGATGAGATTAGTCACACTCTAGAACTCTCTGTTCCTCTCCATGACCATAAATAGAGCCAATAACAACCAGCTCACATGCAGTTGCCTCACTTCTAGATTCCTAGAATTAGGAGACATGAATCTTGTTCTCATGGACCAGTGTTTTAGTGGTATAACTGTGGCCACTCTTACTCTCTGGATGAATCAACACATGCACAATACACACAAAGGGAGAACAGGAGACCAAACAAAAATAATTCTCATCCACTATGACCAAGCAAGCCTTGGTCTATTGAAACTTTTGTGATTATAGATGGAATTTACTCCTGTTCTCACTGGATAGCCTCCCATTTCAGGTTGGACTCGCGTACAAATGACAACTCCTCTAAACATTTCAATATTCATTTTTGTTTGATCTCATTTTTCATTAAGCAAACGAAATAAATATCAAGCATTTGTGTTTGGATGGGTTTTGAGTATCTCAATGGTATATACTTAATTCAAGCATATTGTTTTAATACTGATTGGAATAGTTTCAGAAATGCAATGCTACTGTTCAGCCAGAAGGAACAAAGTAGATTTGTTTGTGAGAAACTGGATGACTGAAGAGCTCACAGCATTCCTCTCTGGTGTTTCTTCCAGTTGCTCCTATCGATCACGTGTATGGCACGCTTGGCATTGTGGGGGCTACCTCCACGCAACGGTATTCTGATATGTCAAAGCTGAGAGAAGAGATTGAAGGACGAGGATCATTCACTTTCTTTTCACCAAGCAATGAAGCCTGGGAAGAGTTGCATTCAGTAAGTGTGTGTGTACATGCATGTGCTAAAGAGTGTTTCTCTTTCAACTACTGTTTTAGCTGCAACAGTTGGTTTCTGATAAGGCCAAGTACAAACAATCTGGATATTTTGGATATAAAAAGATGTTGCATAAGTCACAGTAAAATAATCTGCACATTAGCATGCATTGTGGAAACTACAGAGTCTGAATTTCTTTCTGAAGTCCTAAGAAGCTGTGATTCTTATTTAGGCACTTGAATGAAATATGTGAAGATTGCTAGTATTGTTATCACAGTTTGAAGCAATTGGCAGGAATTCCTGCAACTGCATGATGCAGGCTATAATCAGGTCAGGCAAAGCCACCGCTGTATGGTGGGCTCTGCCTTCCCTCCATCCTGTTGACCATACTGATTTGAAGACAACAAAAAGATCCTGCCAGGCACAGCAGGCATGTTGCCCTAGTTACACACCTGCCTTCTCAAGTGCCTTTGCAGAAAAGGTATGAAGTCTGTCTAGATCCCTCTGCAGAGCCTCCCTACCCTCCAGCAGATTGACACCAGCCCAACTCAGTGCCATAGAATGGCTTGGGTTTGAAGGGACCTTAGAGATCACCTGGTTCCACTCCCCCTGCATAGGGAGGGACACCTTCACTACATCAGGTTACTCAGGACAAAGTTACTCAGTATTTTATTCCAGATCTTTACTAATGGTATTAAAGAGAACAGGACCCGATACTGTACCCTGGAGAATATGTGTGACCAAACAAAACACCAGCTAGTTTTAACTTTCTAGATTTAACTCCATCTAGATTTCACTCCAAGAGGTGATACAGTCTCTTGTCTTGTATTTGTGAGCAAATCAGACTAAAGCATCATTTAAACAGAGCCAGACTGATAGGTAGCAAGGTCATGTCTCCTGGCAAGGACTATCCATTGTTGTGTACACTGAAAGCATGTGTTAAGGTAAAGTAATAGGTCCATCTTTCTGACTGGAGGAATGTTTTGAAGCTTCTATTTAAGTAAATTCCATTTTTCTTCAGGAAATTCACAGGAATTTGGTTGACAATGTAAATATTGAGCTGTACAACGCTCTCCACCACCACATGGTAAACAAGCGCATGTTGACAAAGGATCTGAAGAATGGCATGACTCTAGTGTCCATGTACAATGGCCAGAAACTGCTCATTAACCATTATCCTAACGGGGTAAGTCTATTCTATTTTCTTTTTCTTTCCCCTACTATAAGTACTTGGGTTTGGACTTTCATCTTTTCTATGTTTTCTTCCATAGTTCAAAAATTGAACATCTAGCAAGTTGTTTGCTTGTATGAAAATATATTTTCTCCTGAAGAAGTTTTTTCTTCTGAGTAGATTAGTCACTAAGAAAGAATTAAAAAACCCACACCATCCAATGTTTAGAAATCAAAGTTCAAATAAGAATTAACGTTTTTCCTAAAAGACCAAGTCTTTTGTGGACAAAGATTATGATCATAACAAGTATGAAATCAAAACCTACTGTTAATATGTTCAAAAAAGAGTGTTAAATCAAGTCTTTAATTTGAATTGGACTGCATGATAAGAGTATTTAAGATTGTAAGGAACATGTTAGTTATTTGGCCACAGATGGAAAACTATTCTGGATAGCTGTAGTAAGAAATAAAAAAGGAAAAACATTTGATTTAGTTTTCTCATAAGATTTGTCAGCTTTTCAAATCTTACTATGTGTTACTTAAAAGCAAAAGCCAAAAGAGCAACAATGAAAACAGAGTATGCATTTTGCCAAACTGTAAGAATAATGTTCAAAGTATTCGATCAAATTAGTGTTTAATTTTCTACTACCTGTTTCTTCAAATACAGGTTGTTACTGTTAACTGTGCCAGGATTATCCACGGCAACCAAATTGCTACCAATGGCGTTGTTCATGTCATTGATCGTGTCCTGACTGCTGTTGGAAATACCATTCAAGACTTCATTGAAATCGAAGATGATCTTTCCTCTCTTAGGGTAAGTAGACACAAATTAAAACTGCTGTCTGCTCTTGTAGGGTTTTTTCTTCTTCATTTTCTGTTGTGTATGATACCTGGATGTAAGGAAAGTTAGTTCTGTATGAGACAGAAGTGAATTAAATTTAAAAATCCAGCAAATATTGCAAACCTAGCTACACAAATGTTCAAAATATACTTTTACATAAGGACTCCACTTATGATCTTTCATGGATCAAATAAAACCACATCAATAGGACAGATTGTATCCTCCTGGGTTAAAATTGTGTCTTCAGTTAATGAAATAATGAAATGTACAAGCATAAATTCATCTGGTTTGAGATGAATAAGGATAATTTTTAAATGAATGACATAAAATGTTTACAAAACCAAAACAAATCCTAGAACATGAGTCACAAAGCTTCAGAACACCAGGAGATACATTGAGGAAGGTTTTTTCTTGCAAAAAGGAAGCAGGGTTTTCTCTGCTAGGGTTTCTAATTTCTCCATCTTCTAGAAGATGTGTCTGCTTAGTGTAATGGGATTTCATGCCTGGATATGTCCCTGGATGTGTTCCTGAGTAACTTGGTCTAGGCGATCCTGCTGTGGCAGGGGGATTGGACTAGATGAACTCTTGAGGTCCCTTCCAATCCCTGATGTTCTGTGATTCTGTGGTTTCTTTTAGGATAGTTATTCCCATCTTCCAGTTCCCCTGTCCCATATGCACGTTATCTTTCTGTCTTAGATTAAGCTACTAGTATCTCACATTTTATTGAGCACATGTTTTACTGATGTCCAGTTGTGTTCAGTTTTGCATAGATCCTTTTTCTAGAAATTATAGAAATATAAATTTCATAATTTATATTGCAATACTTTATCATATTACCATGTTAACCCATCAGATATTTTCACAACATTTGTGATTACTTTTTCTGCACTGGCATTTTTCTTCAGTCCTTGATTCTAATGAGGACACGTTACATACTAAAGAAATCCATAATGTTGTACTAGATTTTTTTAAGATTAAACCAGTTATGGAAGCATACAAATAAAGAGGAGATGTAAAAGAAGGCTAAGAAAACCATTTAAGGAATAAAAGAGACATTACATTTAAAAAATTAATTTGAATTGTATTTAATTCAGACAGATTAGCACTTCTTCATTGATAGAAAGTAGGAAATTCTTCACTGTTTTTAACTTTGCATTTTAAAGGTTACACTTGCAAAACATTTTAGATTTGACAGACTGTTGCTTAGATCAAATTTTTAAAAGCTATATGTTTTTACTTTGAAAATTCAGGTAATAATATAATTTTGACCTGTTGTCACTTCTGTCAGAATGCATTGACAGCAGCGTGCTAAATAACTTGACATATCAGGTCAACTATTTCCTGCAAAATTAATTTTTTATTCATTTTTGTCAATTAATTTATTTGATTCTGTGCTACAGAAAGGTAGAGAATGTATTTAAAATAATTACGTAATTTGAATAACCAGAATTAAAAATAACATTTCTTTTCTAGGCTGCAGCCATCACTTCAAATGTCTTGGATATTCTTGGAAGGCCTGGTCATTACACACTCTTTGCTCCTACTAATGCAGCTTTTGAAAGACTTCCAAGGGGAATCTTAGAAAGGATCATGGGTGATAAGGTGGCTTCTGAGGGTACGTAAGCTTTTTTGTGGATGAGTAATAGAGACAAACAGATCAAGAGGTATAAACTATGTTACTCCTAGCAGCTTTAACATTAATTACCCATATATTCACACATACAAGAGGAGCTAATTCTTCTGCCTCTGAGTTTTCAAGATGCCTAAGGTTTCAAATTCACAGTCAACTTAGTTGCCAGAACAGCTGAAAGGCAACAATAGGAATGCAGTCATATTGATCTTTCCCATACCAATGGAGTTCAACTGCATTGTTCCAACACAGATGGCTGCTTCTAGAAATGCAGGGCTATATGAATGTGGACTTCCTTCAAAGCTTTCTTGTTAAAGGGTTTTTTCTACAAAAAGCACATGTTCTTGTGAAAGGCAAAGTCTTCTGTGCACTTGGAGCTGAATTTGTACTATATATTCTGTCCAGTTATAACAGTCAGTGATGACTTGGTGCCATGGTCTAGCCTTGAGCTCTGTGGTGACAGGTTGGACTTGATGATCTATGAGGTCTCTTCCAACCTTGATAATACTGTGATACTGTGTGATACTGTGACTTCTAAGAATGATGGTAAAACTAAGTAATAACTGATAACACCTGAACCAGTCTGTTATGTGAGCAGTGATGTAATGGACCACTAAGAAACAGAAGGCTATGTTTGTATTTTATGAGTTCTATTGCACTCATTTCATTACACACTGATAAAGTCTCCGTGCATTGTGTCAATGGAGGATGGTGAAAAGATGGTTCAGATCTAAATTTAATTTGTGAGAATTGTTACAAAATGGAATTCTGAAATATCATAACATTTGCATTGTGGCTTTTTTATTCACTTTTGTCAGTTTGTTTTCTGGAATTCTTGAATTCCATACCCAGGGAGGATAGCACACTGAATCTCACTAATATGACAGAGCACTGAAATGGGCTGCCCAGGGGGGTTGTGGAGTCTCCTACTTTGGAGATGTTTAAAACTCACCTGGATATGTTCCTGTGCAGCTTAGTCTAGGTCATCCGGCTGTGGCAGGGGGATTGGACTAGAAGATCTTTGGAGGAATATATATAAATACTTACACACTAATATATTGCCAAAAATTTACCTGGAGCTGACTTTTCATAGACTATAGTGTTTTGTACTGAGGTCCATTTAGGGCATATCATCTGCAGACACCAAGTTATCTACTGTTACATGCAGATGTCAGCATAAGTAATATGGTTTTTAAAATTCAAGGGATGTCAAAGGTTTTTTGACTTTAGATGTTGCTCAGAGGCCTACAGTATGAATTCTCATATGAATAACTTTAAAGTATCTGTGAGTGCTAGTAATCAAATATGCTGGATTAGCTGTTAAACTTATAAAAATAGTATAGATTTAATAATGTATCCCACACTTAGATGGGAATTATTGATATCTATGTATTCATATAAGTCTACACAGCTGTATTTGAACTTCCTGAACTTCTCTCCACAGCTCTTGTGAAGTTCCATATTTTAAATACTCTCCAGTGCTCCGAAGCCATCACAGGTGGAGCTTACTATGAAACTTTGGAAGGAAATTCCGTTGAAATTGGTTGTGATGGTGAAAGTCTGACTGTGAATGGAGTGAAGATGGTGAAGCGCAAGGATATTGTGACGAGCAATGGTGTTATCCACCTCATTGATGAAGTGCTAATTCCTGATTCTGGTTAGTGATGTTTTTACACCAAAAATGTGTTCTACAATTTTATCTAGATTCCCTTAGATGTATTGTTACAGTTAAGCATGATGAGTGCAAATCAGGAAAAGGAATAATTTGAATGTTTTCTTATTCCTTTGTAGCCAAGCAAGTCTTTGAGCTTGGGGGTGCCCAGCAGACTACTTTTCTAGATCTGGTGGCACAACTAGGACTGACTTCTTCTCTAAGACCAGAAGGCCAATACACTCTGCTGGTACCTTTGAATGGTGCTTTTTCAGGTTCGTAGCCTTAAAAGATTGTGTTCTGAACGTCAAAATCAACAAGAATGCATGCTGTCCTTACAGATTTCCAAATAGGCACCAAGGAAAGAGAGACATAGCCAAGTAGAGATAATTCATCTGTTCAAAATGCATACCATGCAGAGAGACAAAACAATGTAGTTTCCAGGATGCACAACTTGGTTTCAGTGTCATCATTGAGTAATGGCAGTAGTATCATTAAAATAAGATATAAAAAATTGTTAGGCTGTTTTTTTTACTGAAAGAGTAGCCAGGCATTGGAATAAGCTGCCCAGGATGGTGGTTGAGTAACCACCCCTGGTTGTGTTTAAAGATCATTTAGATGTGGTGCTTAAAAATACAGTCTAGTGGTGAACTTGGAAGAGTAGGGGTATTGGTTGGAGTGATGATCTCAAGGGTCTTTTCCAATCTGTGTGATTCTATGAAAATATGCACATGTACACGGTGGGGAAAGTACTTTAATTAGTAGTTAACTTTATTTGAATAAAAATTCACTTTCAAGCTCACCATGTATTAATATCTAAATGGCTTTTAGATGACACCTTAATGATGGATCAACGTCTTCTGAGAACAATCTTACTGAATCATATTATAAAAGTGAAAGTTGGTCTCAATGAACTGTACAACGGGCAACAGCTTGAGACCGTCGGAGGAAAACTGCTTAGAGTGTTTGTGTATCGCACAGTAAGTGAATGAGGCTTTCTGACACCATATATCTCAACTATGAAAACGAAGAGTCCTAGTACAATAAATGACAAAGCTGAATGAAACCTCCAGCTTTTACCATTATGACTAGGTAACAGAACTCTAAGACTTTGAGCTAGTAAAAAATGAAAACCTGATCTTATCCAACAGGACTTTTGTCTGCTTGGAAGACTCCTCCGGAAAATGAAACAGGATTACATGTTTAGCACTCATAAATTACAAATTTTTAAAGCTAGTTTTTAGAACTAATGAAGAATATCCTCGAAGGGGGAGGGGAAAAAAAAAGGTTAGGAATATTAACACCATATTAACTTACCCAGATTTGCTACATTTACCTGATTTGCAGACAAGAACATATAATTTGGTTCTAGGAAATATCCATGAATATTACTTTGTAAAATATTTTCTATATATTTATTCAGAAGGTTTTGGGGAGGTATGCATCCATCTCATGTTATCAAATGTGTTTATGTGTGTGTCATTATGTGAATAACTACTCTTGTATCTCTTAATCAGGCTGTATGTATTGAAAACTCATGCATGGTCAGAGGAAGCAAAGAAGGAAGGAATGGATTTATTCACATCTTCAGGCAGATCATCAATCCAGCAGAAAAGACATTGCATGAAATGCTGAGAAACGATAAGCGTTTTAGGTGAGTAGCAGCTTTGACAACGCAGATATCTTTCTACAAAACTCTACACATGCTATGTATTCAGTTACCCTTTGTATACACAGCACATCTAGTCTGAGAAGTAGTTGTGTCCTGGGAATTGCTGGATTTTGAGGAGGCCAAGGCAGTGGGTTCACAACCACCATCCCCACCCCATAAAACAATGGGGCAAGGGGATTAAAAAGAAAAAGCATGCTGGAAGGGTTCCCAGACTTTACGCCATAAAGGTGGTTTATGGCACGCAGGAGTCAATAAGACACAAGAATGAATGAAGAAAGAAGATAAAAGAAATTGGATGATATACCCAGAGCTATAAATGCAGTAGAGTTTGGAGGTTTGCCTCATGACTAGTACAGTTCCATATGGGTGCAGCATGATCGCATACACTCTCATTACGTATTTCCCCTTCTTGTGTCTCAGTACTCCTAGAGACAACAACTAGCATTGGCATCTTCCCTTTATCTCTGAACTATGGGGCTTTCATTCAATGAATTCTGCTCTAATCCAGGCAGAAACCTCTTTTTTTCCTTTGGTGTTTCTCAAATTACCACTTTCCTCCTCTGTTGTCTTTATTTCTGGGAAGCAGTGATGGTATTTGATACATTATCAGTAAAACTGAGGAAACTAAGCACTGGGACCCAAGTATAGTTACCACACTGCAACAGAATGTGTTTATGTTTTGTCTGCTTGTTTCAAACAGTGTTTTCCTCAGTCTGGTGAAAGCTGCAGATCTAGATGATGTCTTGTCACGGCCTGGGGAATGGACTCTGTTTGTTCCAACTAACGATGCCTTCAAAGGCTTGACAGATGATGATAAGGATATTTTGATAAGTAAGTAACACAAGGGAAAAAGATGTGGAAATGTAAAATCTATGGGAAAATGGGCTAGTGCACTTCTTGCACAAAAGATACCTGATAGGACTTGCTCTGTGCAACAGGTTTTAAGACTCCCCTAAACTAATTAGTCCTCTGGGGATAGAGAAAATATCTTTTTGGAAAAAAAGTATCCAAGCTGAATGTAAAATTCATTTCTTGGTGTGCTATTCCAAGGTGTAGTTACCCTCGAGGTCAAAACCTACACCGCTTTAATTAGCTTTAACTTTTCATCATCTGAACCTATTATAGATCTTTTAATTTAAAGTGTCTCTTCTATCGTGTTTCTTTTGTAGCGATGACCATTACCTGAAAAGACTTGCAGTATTGACTTCCCAACCTTTCTCTTCTCTTCCTTCTCTGAGTGATCTCTGATGCCATCTGTGATGTAGAAGTTAGATATTTTACTGCTGTTTTAAACTGCAATTCTATAGATTTTTCTCAAGATTTAAAAGTTACTACTTTAATGTCATGCTTTATTTCCATGCGAGAACAAACTCACATTGAATACTTCAACTCTGCAGAATTTCCCATTACAGAGGTAGACTGCAGCTGCAGCACTGTAAATATTTTTAGTTTATTTGAGAGTAATGTGAATCTGTCCCAAGTCCAAGTGCAGGAGGAGCAGTTGCCTTGACTGCCATCTAGAAAGTCAATCACATTTTCCATTCATGCACTTTTCATATCAAAGTTCAAAGTAATGAGGCCAAACCCAGTGAATCCTTTATGGCTTCAAAAGGTCCAGCTCAGAGCACTGATAAGCAACAGCCCAACCTAATACAGTCATTAATTCACTAATGAGGTGCTGTGAATGATAAATGTCTATTCAGTCATTTAAAATTATGATTGTGGTCCACACTACCTTCCAGTGTGTTAAGTCTCTAGTGACCAGCAGTAAATTAAAACACAACATAAATGACTAATAGTAGATAACTATTAAAAAAATGAAACTTTTCTCAATACTGTGAACTAAAGTAATTGGATAAATGTTGTTGTTCTGTTTTTATTGGACTATATAGTTATTTTATTAACTAACTTTATATGTTCTATTATTTTTGTCTTCAGTTCACAACTTACATTGTACCCAAGGTCCAGGACCTTTTAGATGATTTCTGTAACTAAGAATACAATGATATGTATGTTTTCATTCTGCTTTTTAAGTGACTTCATATGCTGTCTTTTCCTATTATTGTGACTCAGTTTCTAGTTACACTCCTTGATAGATGAGATATTGTTTTCCTAATTGTTTTGCAGCACAATGTCCATCTTTTTGTGTCAGGTTATTTCTGTAATTGTGCCTTTTTGACTTTACCATCATTTTAACAGATTCAAATTGCATCTGTTCGTGGTAGTTTCATTCATACTATTCCTTGTCCTCCCTCAAGCCTGAGCAAATCCTGAGCATTTCCAGAAACAGCTGTTCATGACCATTGAATTTTCACTCATTTTCTTTTTAAATAGGAGACAAAAACGCTCTCAGGAATATTCTCCTTTACCACCTGACACAAGGAGTTTTCTTGGGAAGTGGCTTTGAACCCGGTGTGACAAACATTCTTAAAACCATCCAAGGAGGGAAACTCTACTTGAAAACAGTTAAGTGTTGAAAATTCCTGCTGCAGTCTTGTAACAAGGGTCTGACATTCCACATTGCCAAACAGGATTAATTTCTCTAATTGTTATATTAGGGTTTTGAGTTGCTCTTTATTGCAACTGACAACTTGTGGTCTCTTTTCATCCTCTACTAGGTGAATGATACTCTTCTGGTTAATGAACTAAAATCAAGAGAATCTGACCTCATGGCAACCAATGGTGTCATTCATGTCATTGATAAACTCCTATATCCAGCAGGTGAGTATTAGTTCATTGACTTGATGCACACTGTTCTGAATCAGTTTGCATGTAACTTAAAAAAGTTAATTCTTTTAAAGAGACAATTTCTATGTGTAATAAGAAACAATTTGCATCACTACTGACTTTGTAGAAGAACATTTCTTGAATCCATGGGAATTTTTGAAATTATTTTTAAGGCAAATATATCGAAGACAAGATTCTGTAGGTTATCTATCCCACCAATATGGAAGAATGTGAAGGTGCAATGTTTGTCTTTAGTTGTGAGAGTGATTACTGTAAAAAGAAAGAAAAATGAACACACATATGTTTCCTCTTACATGTCTCTTTTCTTTTGTCAGATCTGCCTGTTGGAAACGATCAGTTGCTCACAATCCTGAAGAAGTTGATCAAGTACATTCAAATTAAGGTACTTTTTAAATGATGATACTTTCATCTTTCTTGATAGGATCTGTGAAACCATGTGCATCGTAGTTCATAAGCTGACCTCTTATCCCTCTGTTTCTTCAGTAAACATAGCATCCAATATGATCTTGGATGGTACACTATAATCAGTAGTTATAATTTATGTTTTTCAACACCAAACAATTGTGGAATATTTGCATTGGGATAACTCCAATGTGAACTGGCCCAAATCTACTCTCTTGTTAGGAAAATATCAGTCCAGCAAAATAAATCACTTCTAAATCCCTGAGGCAATCCCTCTTTGAAAGAAACATGAAGTGGCTACATTGATCTGTCACTAAATCACCAGGCTCAACAGTCTGTGGAGAAAAACAGACATCCTTATCTTTTCTGGCTTATCCTCTTCAGATTATGTTCTCCTTCAACAATGAATAAGAGGACATAGGCAAGTATCAAGGCTGAACCTTTAGATCAGTGAAGCAGTGAATCCCACCCACACTCTTCAGGAAACTGGAAAGGATTTGCCCTTTACTTTAAACGTTTAAATTAATTTTCTTTATTTATAGTTTGTTCGTGACAGTACCTTCAAGGAGATCCCGCTGACGTTTTACAGTAAGTCAATTTTAAATACTTCCACATGCTTTTGAGACTGCTCTCTAAAGGTTGCCAGTTCCAATCCTACATGATAGATGTATTTTTCAATCAAATAAAAAGTAATTTCTGGGAAAGTAAGATGTGCCAACAAAGTACAGGAAGAGAAAGACCTGAAATAGAACGTTTCTGGCTCCTGTGCTACTGTATGTATTTTTTCCCTTCCTAAAAGTGTAACAGTAAAGTAGCCCTGAAATAAGCTCTTCTAAAAATTTGGGGTAGGAAAATACATATGGAAAAGATTGTACTTCTTTTTTTTAGCCAAGGTTGAGTGCTTGGTGCACAGTAGGCTGACTCTGTCTTCAGGATATGGCATTGTGTTGTACAGACTCTCTGTCATGGTTTGACTGTCAGTCAAATTCCCCTAGAATTAGCCCCAACCAAACTCTGCACTGAGATGGTTTCTTTTTCACAAATGCATTCAGAGGGACAGACTGCACACTTCCCAAATGTGAGGCCTGTATGGGAGGCAGTTGTTCTGACCGTTTTCACTTTAGAGATTACATGTAAAAAAGGAACCAGTTCCCTCTCCTGCGGTCTTTGTTGGTCTTGCATTTAGTTTCTGCAGAAAAGACAGAATTGTTAGAAGACAAAGATTCCACCAGAGCTTCGGCTCGTGAAGGAATATGGATTTAGACAGATGACTAAATTTCTGTAGGATTCCACCCATGTTTTTCAGTAGAAATGGAGACCATTGCATTGGGCTTTGAAAATAGAGAATAGACATACTGAAGTTAAAAGACTCTTGGAACAAAAATGGGATAATCTGTCTGGATGACAAGTTGAATAGGAGCCAGTAGTGTGCAGTCACAGCCAAAAGGACAAACTGTGAACTGAGGTGCACCAAGCACAGCACTGTTAGTGGAGGAACGTGACTCTGTCACTCTGCACTGCACAGCTGCAGTGCAACCTCAAGTACTGAATGTAGTTTTTAATGCCTTGAAGGACTTCAAACTGCTAGAGTGCAACTAAGATACTGGAAGATCTCAAGGACAAGACTTACTTGGTTTGTTCAGATCAAAGAATAGAAGGCTAAGGGGTTACCTCATCACAATCTACAACTTTCATAAGGGGAACAAAAGAGCTTTTATTAGTCTCTCTCTGGTGACCAGTAAGAGGACACAAGGAAATTGAGTCAATCCACATCAGGCATTTGGAGAAGGTTCTTCTCTGAGAGAGTGGTTCAGTGTCAGAATAAGGTCCCCATAGAAGTGATCACATCACCAGGCCTCTCAGCATTCAAGGACAGTCTAGATGACCTCCTTATTCACATGGCTTAGTTTTAGGTAGTCTTGGAAGGAACAATGAATTGGACACAGTGATCCTTATGGATGTTGATTTACTTGATTGTGGGAATGGGAAGCCTGGGACATATACCAGTGAAATGTGCTCTGACAATGAATGAATGAAAGTCAAATAACAAACTTTCAGAGCCTGTCTTATACGTAGAGGGACACCTGGATCTGCCAAAGGAACCACAGTCATGCTCTCTGTGATGTTCTATCAAGTGTAAGAATAGTTCTGAATGTTGGAGGTTTTTCTCTTCTAATGAAAACAAGATTAAAATTTAAGATATGTCAGGGGATTATACATGTCTTCATGCAGAGAATTGTAAGACCTGTTTTTATGTACCTTATGTTATCATGGTTTCATGACTGGTGGGTTTCACAAGGCACAAGACCAATTGCATGTCAAGCAGCCTCCATCTCTGTCTGCAGGTGACTTGTATACCCCACCATCTAGTAACCAGAACTAAGATCCACACTTCTTTTGAGTTGATTTTTGATCCATAAATATCTGTCACTTTATCCACATCCTTATGATTAAGTTAGATCTAACTGATCAGTGCTGTAAAGAAACTGTAAGAACAGAATGTGCTTTATATTTCATTTTTATACTTTCAGAAATTAACATAATTGAAAGCAACGTTCAACCCATCATCAGAAAGGAAGGTAAATTAGGCCCTTAATATATATTTCTGTATATACACGTGTACATATACAGAATATATATTGTACACACTTCTTTAAATGGATGATTTTTGCATTAAACAACTCAAGAACATTTGGCACTTTGCTGGAAAAGCAAAGATACAAATATTGCAATTAGAACTGGCTGAAATATTTTGTATGAAAAGCTTTCCCTCATATCTTTTCCCTGGATGGATTTTATAGAATCATTAGGGATTGGAAGGGACCTCAAAAGATCATCTAGTCCAATCCCTCTGCCACAGCAGGCTTCTTTTCCTACTAGCATTTTAAAAGTGGGGGTTTTTTAGACTTTTTTTCAAACCTTTTTGTGTGCCCCAAATAATATGCTTTCAGTGAAAATGTTTCCTTTTTTAATGACAACTGGTTTTTTTAAGTACTTTTGTTTCTTATATTTCCATTAAAAAAACCCTAGTTCTATAGTACCTTATTGCTGTCTACAACTGCCTGAGGGGTGGTTGTGGCCAGGAGGAGGTTGCTCTCTTCTCTCAGGCAGCCAGCACCAGAACAAGAGGACACAGCCTCAAGCTGCGCCAGGGTAAATTTAGGCTTGAGGTGAGGAGAAAGTTCTTCACTGAGAGAGTCATTGGCCACTGGAATGGCCTGCCCGGGGAGGTGGTGGAGTCACCAACTCTGGAGCTGTTCAAGGCAGGATTGGACGTGGCACTTGGTGCCATGGTCTAGCCTTGAGCTCTGTGGTGACAGGTTGGACTTGATGATCTATGAGGTCTCTTCCAACCTTGATGATACTGTGATAGTTTTCAGTCAGTTCTAAATACCAATATCTGTCAGATGCATGAACAGAACACATAACCAAACTTTCTTTTTCCAATTTCTTGAGGGAAAAGCATGGCTGAAAGATCAGTGGTGGGACTGAAAGACAACAAAACCGGGTCTAAGACTGTCTAAATCACTTGTGATTCAAAACTGAACCAAGACACCCCCCATTGGTTTCAGTAGCCCAGGTACACTGGTAATGAGCTTCTGTTTATCACTGAAGCAATGCTCAAAGGGAATCTCATTCAGCTCACTGAAGAGAAAGGCAGTTCAAAATGTCTTGCAAACATTTTGTCCTATTTGTTTAATTTTCTGGAAGGATTTCCTCCCAGCAGAAGTGATAGGAACTTACTTTTTCAGCAGCTTGTTTCTGCTTCATCTCAGTATATGCTGATCTCTGTTGCCAAGTCTCCATCATTAAATTAGATCCACAGATACGTGTAGATCAGGAGGTGATTCTATACAACAATTCACCCAAGGCTTTTAAAAACATCTTCCTGTCATGAAAATGAATCTCAAAGTACCAGTCCTTTCATGTTAAATACACAGACTGGTATAGTTCAGGTAACTTGCATGATGTTTAACAGATGAAGTTAACAGATGAAGTTGCCAGAAACAACATTTCTATAGATAAAGGTAGCACTGTTATTCACCAGAGAAAGAAAAAAATCACTTTTGGAGTTGGTGAGTGTGGAATCGTTAGCCCTTCCCATTGCCAGCACGGTGTTTTTGCTCTAGAATATGCTCTGGGGAATGGTCTCTGGCCAGTACAGACTTGATGCTGATGACTGAGAAAAATGCTAAATAAAATCCATTCTGGCTCTTCTAACTTTGCTAGTAATTAACAATAGTGGGCTGTGGCTCTCATCAAAACCAGACAAACTGGATAAAATTATTGCCTGGAGAAATAAACTAAGTTGTGCATTAATTTTGCAATGTATATCATAAAGTTCTAGCACTATGTGAGGGAAAGAAAAGAGATTGTTTTATTTTTCTAATTCTGAACAGGGAATTAAAGAAGTGTGTGTTGCAGCAACATCTTAAATCTTATTACAGAAGAACCATGTTATATTCCCCTTTTAAATTTATTTAGTATTTATTTAGTATCTGCTGCTTCAGCCTGTCAGACAAAGGCACAATGGGATCAGTGTAGGGACTGCACAAGATTAAGGGGTTTGTTTTGGACATTGAAATGAGATGACTGTGAAGATGACCTTTCCCATGCAACTTAAAGAATTATAATCATTAACACAGGACAGATATCCTTACAGTTGTTCCAGTTTTCTTTGAAAGATTCTTTGGGCTCTTTTATATTTTCTTTAAACTAGATTACCAGTGTCAAAGTCTTGGTAGCTTAAGCAAAACAAAGCAAAACAGAGGCAAATTTAAAAAAACCCAAACCACACATAGTAACTGATTAAAATGCCGAGATTTCTCTTGACTATTTCTATGTTTAGTAGTTAAAAAAGACTACAAACCTTTGTCTGTCTCACTCTAGTCGTTTCCTATGCTCCCTTACAATAGTTTGTGTGTTGATTACCAGTGGAGCAACAGTGGTAAGATTCCAGCAATGTTGCTGAACACTCTTGTTACCAATATAAAGAGAAGGAAAACTTCCTTTCAGCTGCTGAGGATCTGATTTGGTTAACACACGTTAAAAATATCAGATAAACAAATTAAAAAAAAAAGTAAATAGGAAGTGTACAACTGGATCTAAATTTAAGACAGCATCGAGGAAAGAGCAAGACTGTAAAGCGTTGTTACAAATAGCTTCCCAAATTTGAAATAAACCCTCCATTAGAGTCACCTGCTTTATTTAGGGTACAGGGGGGTAACACCAGCTTCATCTCAGCCCCATGGAATACCATCAATATCTTGATGACTGTTTGTAACCTGTTGTTTTCTTCCTGTATCACAGACCCATCTATCACACAGATCACTAAATTAATTGAAGGAGAGCCCGAGTTCAAAATAGTCAGGGAAGGGGAGACAGTAACTAAAGTGATTCATGGAGGTTGGTATGGTTTCAGCAACTCAATTCATATTAAGTTTTAAAACATTCATGATTCCCATGTAGTTTCTACTTTATATAGGTGATTCATGTATTAAGTTAGACAACTGCTCTTTTTAACAAAACCATATGGAAGTGTTTTAAAATGTTATTGCTTAGTTCCTTTCTCATTTATGATGTATTTAAAGAGATTAGGGCTTTTGCCTGACTGCGTCCCATGGCTGCAATGTTAGCAGTGCTCTGCTTGCTGACTGTTGTCCTGCAACCCAAATGCAGTTCTTGGTCCTATGATTGAAAGGCAATTGTATGAGACAGTGGGGTAAACTTTGCCCTATGCTTTGCAAGGGGCATTCAGACATTCACACCTAGAAAGCCTTTAAAGAAAGAACAGCATGTGGTCACCCAAAACTTAGTTCTTTGTCTCCTCTGAGCATTTTTAATTTTTATAAAATACTCTGTGTTCTTTCCCTGTGTGCTTCAGTAAGTTTCAACATCCCCAAACCAGCACTTCTAACACTGTTCTTAACATGATTAATGTTTTCAATTTAAAAATGCTTGTAGAACCAATTATTAAAACATACACCAAAATCATTGATGGGCGACCTGTGGAAGTGACAGAGAAAAAAGTAACAGAAGAAAGAATTATTCAAGGTAAATAATGCTGAGTTATTCATGCTTAGCAAAGCTCACAATTACATAAAAAAAAAAAAAGAAGACTTTTTATATCTCTTGTGTATCTCCAGTTAGGTTTAATTTGACCTAAGGTAGACCTTCAGTGTGTAAATACCTACTTCTATAAATCATTTCGGGCTCCATTAACAACCGTTTCAGAAACAGACACTGCTTCTCTTTAAGTGGGGGCTCTGATTGATCTGTCATCCACAAGTTAGACATTTGTATTCAGCTAATAAAATATAATTAATCTACATCTAAGCCCGTTCATATCCCTTTTAAAGTCTTTGGCCATTAGAGATACCTCTACAGTCAAGCATATTTAAGCAGTCACAATTCTGTGCTAACATGTTTTGGTCCCCTTGGTTAAGCATCAGTTTGAATGCTGTCATTAAAATTCTGTCTACCAGAGCAGTTTTAAGTTGTAATCACTTCACTTAGAAAACACTGAAAACTCTACATGAGAAGTCATTCCAGCAAGAGAGAAATATACAGAGCCAGACTGAAGTTATTTTCATACAACTAATGACTACAATGAAAATAACTGGGTGAAAAGCACAGGTGATTTCCAAATAAACCTGGGATTATCTTCAACACAACATTTCTGTGGTAGAAAATCAAACATAATTTTTTTTTAATTGATCAAATTCAGGTTTCACCAATATCCCACATAAAATCATTAATACAATGCAAAACATCAGTGCTTCAGACCTTATATATTTACTTCTTTTCCCTCTGTGGTAGAAACTGTTAACTGTGTTAAACTTCTCTATGTACTCTCCTGAATACCTCTAAATACTATCTGTAACTCAATTTATTTTGGGACAAAGTAAAAGATAACATGAAAGCTTGTTAAGTAGGAAAAACAGCTTTAAAGGCAAGCTTGCCCTAGCTGATTAAAGTCACTCTCTCATGCATGGGTTTTCCAGGTCCTGAAATAAAATATACCAGAATCACTGCAGGTGGTTCAGACAATGAAGAGGAGTTAAAGAAATTGCTTGAAGAAGGTTAGTATCATTGTTTTCCTTCCTTTCTTAAAAAATGATTATATTACTTAACTAATTACTGAAAGGATGCTCCATGTTTTCCACAAAGCTGCTCATGATGCAAAATCATACACAGAGATTAAACCTCAGCGTCTGACAAATGTCCAAGCTTTATCTTCTAATTTGAGACTTTGATATTCACATTTCAGTCAGCTCCAGACGCTGACACTGCCTGGGTTTAAGTAGCCCTTGTTTGTCATTGAGTGTGATGCTTCCATTGTTTACATTAATTTAATAGCATCATAAAGGATTAATGTTGTAGTTCAGCAAATGCTAAAGCAGCTTTAATTGAGACAACAGGCTGTTACAATATTGTTGCTTGTTTTACGTAAATCAATTTTTTCCCCATAACCTCTATCCTCTCAGAGGTTACCAAGGTGACCAAATTTATTGAAGGTGATGGTCATTTACTTGAAGATGAAGAAATCAAAAGACTTCTGCAGGGAGGTAATTCAGTGTATTATAACTAACCTTTTGGCAGCAGGTTATGATAACTGAAACCCCTCTCAGATATGCTCATCTCAACATTTTAAAGACTGACCTAGCAGAAGTGTAATTTTAATGGGAAAAAAATTAGAATGAAGAATTTATAAATAAAATTGTTTATAATATTGAACATGCAAAAAGGAAATTATTTGAGGTTTTTTCAGTCTTTAAAAAGTTATCTAATTAAAACTCAGGGGAGCAATGAAAATTTATTCCACAAGCTGTGAACTCTTCACTAAATTTAAACCTATGAAAAAAATGAAGTGAAAAAGCTTGCAATCGATCAAATTCATCTTACTTACAAGTATTCCAGAAATGAATATTCATTGCCCTCAAGTCAATTCTTAAAGCCTTGTTTAACATCCTCCTTTCAGTGCTTACAGGTGATGGGTATCAGAGCATTAACTTTCATTCTCTACAAACATAGCATTCCAAGGAATGGTTTCTTTCTTTCTTCCTGTCTTAATTCTAACAGGTTTGGCAACGTATAACCAGTAGCTGTAGAAAACTGTTGAAAGAACTTCTGCTTGTGAAATTGATCTTTATCTATGTATTTGGAATGTTCTCTTCTTCATGTGGATTAGAAGAACTGTCTATAATAGCAATGGGGAATAAAAAGAATTCAAGCACTGTGGTTTTAGCTCATTGTAAACCTGAGGCAGAGACTCAAAAACGTGTAGGCATGTTTCTCTTGGTGTAAAATAACTGAATCTACGTCTGCGAGTCTTGATTTTCTTTCAAGTAACCAACTAGCACCAGTGAACTATCTCGCAGCCAGATGTGTGTTCAGTGAACTGGACTTAAGATTCAGTGAAGCAAAATTAGCAGCAGCTAAATGGCTGAACAGCTTTCCACCAAACACATCATGCTATCTTGTGGTGCAACTGCTCATAGGCAAAAGCCATGATACAGCTGTGAATGTTGTTGCATGTAGGTCTTTCATTTATTTTAAACATCTGAATCTTAGTTTTACAGATGTAAACCAGCATTTTCCTATAATAATTGCAGAGAAATAAGAAATTCCAGATTTTTTTTTAATCTGATTCTAAATGTCCCAGTTATGTGAAAAGAATTTATCTTTGGAGATGCCTATTTCAGTATTGAATATTTAAAAAGAAAGTTGAAAACTAAAGAATTAACACCAACAAGTGCTAAATTGGCATCAACAGGGTAATAAAGATGTAACTTTATGAACAGAGCTGTTCAAAATGGTGGTGGCAGGTCTGAAGCCATAGTCTAACAATTAAAATTTTGATTGCAATAATCCTCATTTAGAGAGGTTTAATCTGTGTGAAGATTTATAGAGATTATATACACACACACAATCAGTAGATACACATGCTACAGTGATCCTGTAGAGGTATGGGAAAAAAATCTAAACAGTTTATCTGTAGTACATTTGGAAATGATGACGTGATCTCTTGAATTCTTGCTATTTTCCCTTGCTGTTACATGTTAGTTTGCATAAGCATCGTGCTGTAGGGCCAAGGAAATCTGCAGGATCTTACGGTGGCCTGCATGTAGCTAGTCCCCAGCAAAAGCAGTTGCTTCCACTGAAGGCTCCTCGTGTATGGAAAAATGCTACTCCAGATGTAACTCATTTGTTTTTGATGCTTATCATAGCTGGAACTGAGTACACCAAGGTTACTAAAGTAATTGAGAGAGAACCACAGATTATCAAAAGAGAAATCAAGAAAGCCCATTTGGAAGGTTAGTTTGTCTACAAGTCCAGTGTCACTAAGACCTGCTTTGTCTAAACGGATCACTCCAGGTGGGGTTTTAGCAAGAAGAGTTTTGTACCTGTTCTGAAAAATCATTCTTTCACTGATGTTGTGGAGAAGAATGATGGTGAGATCAGGCTTATCTTGTGTCTAAATCAAGTGAAAGATTTGGCAAGCACAGTAGACAAAAGGAATGTCTAGCCATGAAGCTTAGGTAAAAGAGTTGAAGGAACCACGCCATAAGAGTTGCCTTTTCTCTAAGCAGCACATCCAGAGGATGATCATGTGAGTTGTTTTAAACTTGAGTTACTTCTTGGTCAGTGTTAATGTGATCTGTTGATGAGAGTCCTTCACAGCTTTGTGGAGACGGGGTGGGGCGGGTAGGGTGGATGGAACATAAGCCCTGGAGTTGCGTAAATATCTCACAGCATCTTGGAGTTTCTTTACACTTACCACGTTGTTAAATGAGATAAGCTCCTGATTTTGAGAAAGTTAAGTGCTGTTGTGGTCTAAAATTAATCTCTTCAAGGAACCAAATACAATTCAGCCTGGCTTTACACCTGGAATGCTTTCTCAAGTTTAACAAATATTTTTAATAACTTTATATGAAGTTCAGAGGTAGCTTGTTTAGACCTTCTTTTCTATTAGTATATATGTCTTATTCCAAGTCTAATTCAAATAGTGCAGAATATGTTATTCTATCAGCCAGGAAAATTATGCCAAACTTGTGGATAATGAAGTTAAATAAATAATTCCTTACATTTAAATTTCTGATGACTTTGCTAAATGTTGAAGGTATACCATAGTCTTTGTACTACTCAGCGTTGAATGTTTTAATATAAAGTGTGCAGGGAAGTCAACTATTGCCTGAAAATCACAGACAGGTATAATCTTCATCCATGAAGTTTACCTGAAAGTATAATTTTATGGACAGCATACGTGTACAGAAAGCATACCATGAATGGATCGTGTTCTGTCCTTGTCAGGGAGGTGCAGAGCTTGAAATTGTTGTCACCTTGGTGCAGATACTCAGTGTCTAACCTTAGCTGCAACGAAGTGAAGACTGTATCCCAGGACTATGTATTTATATGCTCAGGATGAAAAGACAGCTGATTGCAGCTGTTTAGTGAAGCAAGCACTTCCTTGTTGTAAAAGGAATTCATGCTTGTCACGTTTCTTTGACAGTGACAGAAGAATTTTTTGAGGTCCCTTCCAATCCGTAATGATTCTATGATTCTATTGCTTGTGAAAACTTTTTCCACCCAATGAGGAGACACCTGATTTTAAAAGATGTCCCAACATGTGATGAGAAAGTGGAAAAACTGGCCGTAGTTTCACTGAGTCAGTATTTTTTGAAAACAGATATGCCTGTGGATTAGTCTAGTACTGTCCAAAACAGAAGTCTCAGAAAATTAAGTAAACCTTAAATGTGGAATCATATTGTGGAGCCAAAATTCAGTTACACATCAAGCCCCAAACACAGCTGGAAATATATCCAGCATCTTGTGATGGTTCAGGTTCATGCATGTCACCTATACAGTGGAGCTGGATATGTTCTGCTAAAAGCAGAGTCCAAGTGCCGGGCTGTACATCAGTCTGAGCTTGCACTTTGTTGACTGCGTCAGTAGGTGTTTGCTCAATGAAGACCATGAAGAACATCCTGACGCTTGCCTACGTCAGGAGTTAATCTAGAGGGGACCAGTGCAAATAATGGATTGATTCATACTGTTTAAATGTGCAAATCATAGAACATTAGGGATTGGAAGGGACATCAAAAGATCATCTAGTCCAACCTCCCCACCACAGCAGGATCACCTAGACCCAGTCTCACAGGAACACATCCAAGTGGGTTTTAAACATCTCCAGAGCAGGAGACTCCACAACCTCCCTGGGCAGCCCGTTCCAATGCTCTGTCACCCTCACTGTGAAGAAGTTCCTCCTGATATTTGTATGGAACCTCCTGTATTTCAGCTTGCACCCATTGCCCCTTGTCCTATCACCAGATGACCTTGAGAAGAGCCACTTCTGAAATGTTAGCAAGATGCAATGAATGACTGCACGTGGCAGATACCAGCAAACTGTATTACAAGCCCTCATGTTTCAGATGATCAATTCAACACACTAATAGAGCAAACTTTTGAATTTACTGAAAACCACATCAGCAATGGGTTTCCAACATTTATAATGAGGTTTAATTCAAAGATCCTGGCAAATAAATTCTAACTACATTTTTGTTCTCTAGAAGCACCAGTAAAGAAAGTCCGACCAACTAGGAAGACACAAGGTAAAAGCAAAATGTGTATTTAAACATTTTATCCTGAATCAAACATAATTCTCCATTATGATAAAAGTAAAGATGGGGAAAACATCCCCATAAGAATATAGAGTTCAAAAGGAAAGAGCTACAGTTAAGTGATTTGTTTTTGTTTTATTTTTTAAAAGACACTTTAACAGAGTTCAGTGTTTTTATTTGCTGGGGGTATTTTTCTTAGACATAGCTCTATCTGACAACAACTTAGATCATGTGCTTTTGCAAACAGTATTCAGATTAGAATGAAGTGGTCAAAGAGATCTCTGATTTGAGAGGCTACCGTTGTGAAAATGGCCCTGTGGGATTCCCCACAATGGGATTTGTAACCCACTGGTTCCACTGGTTATTTTGATAAATTAAGAAGCTGAGAAATCATTGTCATTCCCTGGCCATCAGCACAAGAGTGAAAGTCTCAGCATCAGGCTTCATCCTTCCTCTTCACAAGTCTGTTACACAAGAAATTAGGATATGTACAAAATTAGAGATCATAACTATGGTTCTCCTTCCATTTTTCCCAGGGGGAACAGCAAGAAGGCGAACAAGACAAGAAAAGGCAAATTAACAGCAATGTCTTTGAGAGGAAGAGAAATAGGCCTTTTTTAAAAAAAGAGAACATTAGAAAATGTTATTTTGATAACTTAATGTAAGCTGAACCATGAATCTACAAAAAGATGTAAAGCTGCAGATACTCAATGCTCCACAGTGCTCACTGGGAGGAGTAGTCTATTGATGGTGCTTTAACTTCTCCTCGTGGTAAGCACAAATCAGAACGGGATCCTGGAACTGCTGAAGGCCATCAACTTCTGTGGAACTAGGATTCCTTCTCATGCTGGCTTGAATTTGTTTGCAAGACTGGATTAAAAAACAGCAGGGAACAATACAGAGTGTATATTTTATTGTTATTATTATTATTTCCACTAAAACAAAATAATAAATTAGATCAGTTCTAGAAAAGAAAAAAAAAATCACTTCAGGTGACTTTAAGAGCAATTAAGGAAATAGGAGATGTTAACACAAGACTCTTGGTTCAGTACTGTTTTATGCTTTTTACAAGTCAAAATTCATCACATCATTAAGGTTGCAATGATACCAGTAACACTACCTTTTCTAAACAAATAAATGTGCCTCGTATTAAGCGCATCCTTTTTTCACTCTACATTTCCTATTCAAATGCCTTCTAGGAACATGGCTAATTGAAGCTCTTAAAAAGACAAAAAGACCAACACCATGAGTTTCTTTAAATGTATTTGAGATTATATTGACTTCTTTATTTATAAGAAAAAGTCATTCCCATTAAAGGAATCCTATACCAATAGATATGCTGAGATTCTTCAGTGTGTTCCTACTTTTCCCTGAGTGTGTCTTTCGATTACTAAAGTGGATTATAAAAGGGATAGATAAGATGCATGAAAGCAGTTAACTGAGCATGGAAAAATGTTTGACAAACATCAGGCTAAGTCTGGGAGCTTTTCATATTGAAGCATGCTTTGTTGATGTCTGGTACTCACGTGGACTTGTCTGTAAGTTGATTTTATAACTCAAGTTTTGTACTCACAGAAGATTTTTGCCTTCATTAACAACATTAACAATTACTCATGGAGTAGAAAAGAAAAGCGTTCAAAGTGCCTTAATCCTGCAGACCAAAGTTTCGGAGGAGTTGTCTAATGTACTTTTATACTTCTGTTTTTTAACAAGTACTCAATAAAGAATTTGGCTGAACAGTGATTGCTTTCTATTGTGAATATTTTTAGTAACACAGCAAATTCTAATTCTTCTTAAGCTTTTAATGTAGTTTTTCATTTTCAAACCACCACTTTCACCAGGCAAACAGTTGATTCTATTTCTTGCTTAGCACATGCTAATGCACTTCATGTGCATCACTCTCTTTAAACACAATTAAAAGCTTACCTTAATTCCACACTCACATACCACAAGCACTACCTCCTGAATGGTGAAGCTAGCTGAACTTTGGATTGATGTGGTCAGAAGCCTCATAGGCTGTCAGACTCTCTCAATCAGATGACTTCAGTGTCTACAGTTTTAGTGCTTTGTTGGAAGGACAGATTTAAACCCTGATAAGAGCTAGAGAGCTTTTAGGTGACAGAGTAGCAAACTGAATCACAGAACATTAGGGACTGAAAGGGACCTTCAATCCCCCTGCCACAGCAGGATCACCTAAACCAAGTCACACAGAAACATATCTTTCAGGTCCCTTCCAATCTTTAAAGTTCTGTGATATCTAGACAGGTGTTAAACATCTCTAAAGAAGGACACTCCACAACCCCTCTGGACAGCCTCTTCCAGTGGTGTGTCACCCTCGTATAAGAAGAAAATCCTTCTCATATTGATGTGGAACCTCCTATGTTCCAGCTCACACCCATTGCCCCTTTTCCTATCGTTAGATGCCACTGAGCAGAGCCTGGCTCCATCCTCCTGACACCCACCTTTCACATATTTATCAGCATTAATGAGGTCACCCGTCAGTCTCTTCTAGCTAAAGAGACCCAGCTCCCTCAGCTTTTCCTCATNGTAATCTTTATTAAAAACATTATTAAATAGGAAAAAAAGTTTATTCTTCCTCACCCAAGTCCTCTTCCCCCAAACCTGGTAACCCCTAATTCCTAACAAATGCTAAAAGCCATGGATAAGGTGGGGAGGATAAGCCAAGGAAAGACAGGGAACCTCCTAGGCAATACCTACATATTCAATGCAAGCATTTTCCCATGCTATGGACCGACTTGGCATACTTTTTAACACGTTCCCATGAGTTTGCCATCACCCATGACCACAAGAATGATGAAAAAAGGCCTAAAACAGGAGGCAAAATCCTTCATTTTGCTTAATAATGCCAGTATGTTCTTCATATGTCAGTAAAAAGTTTCACTTAGCCCTGTTTGTCCCTCTGTATTTGAACAAGATCTTACTGTGCAGATTGACNTTTCCCCTGCATTCATCATCTTCGTGGCTCTACGCTGGACTCTCTCCAGCAGTTTTGTGTCCTTTTTGAAGTGAGTGGCCCAGAACTGGACAATACTCCAGATGTGGTCTCACCAGGGCAGAGCAGAGAGGGAGCAAAACCTCTCTTGATCTGTTAACCAGCCCTGTTCTGATTCCCCCAGGAGGGTGTTGGCCCTCTTGGCCACAAGGCCACATTGCTGGCTCATGGTCATCCTGTTGTCCATGAGGACCCTGAGGTCCTGTCATTAAACCATTAACTTTGCTTTCTTCACTGCTTTCTGAGCTGTCTGTCAAGTAAGATTTTAAAAGACAGTAATCATGTTTGGGAGTAAAGTGTCTGTGCTCTCCTTTCCCCAAAAAGATGTCACAGTTTAGCACCAGGTTAGCCCACAAAATTATATTCTGCCCAACTGTGCAGAAGGAAATGTCCTCCCACCCCCCGGGGGCAGGGAGAAAAGAGGTAAACACACTTCCAGAAACTGGAACTAGAAATANTACCTGCATCAAGTGGTGCTTTCACTTAGCCCTATTTGTCCCCCCATAGTTTGAACAAGACCTCATAATTGTGCAGACTGATACCCGCATCAGCCTTAAGCTGCTTGCACTACCTTTTCCTTTCAGGTTTCACTGTTTTAAGCTTGACTAATGTTTTATTACTCTTGATGCTGTCTGAGGAAAGTGATTATTTTCTGTCTGTATAGACACCAGCCTTTGTCTCACTTTCTTAACCTTTCCTGGCTTCTTCAATGATCCTTAGAATTACCTGTGGTGGCACCTTGGTGCTCACCCAGTCTACAGACATCTGTATAAATTTGTCTGCAAAACTTAGCAGGAGTTGTTTCTGGCTTTTATCAAGACCTTGATTACAAAGTGCCCATGTGGTGGTGGAAGATATAGATGGAGTGATAAGTGAGACTGTAGAGTCCTCTTGTTCTAACTTTAGGGGGAAAAAAAAGTCACTATGATTTAACTGGGAAAGACTGTTCTTTCCAGGGAGGGCAGAAGGATAACTCATTTCTGGATCCCAGCTTGTCAGAGACAGGAAATACAGTTAAGTACAAGTTCTAAAGAAGAAACCTGGCAAACAGCTTTCTAGTGTAAGTAGTGTATTGCTGGTATGTTTTTCTATTTCATTTTCATATGAAATGGGTATGGATGAGATTGTCTCTGCAAAGGCTTATTCTCTTGTGTCAAGACCTTGGTAAAAGTGCATGAGACCACTGTGAGGCACACACCTCCTTTACAAGGCTACAGAAGCCTCAGGAGAATTTCCAAATTAATGGATTTTCAGGTCGATGTAAGCTCTAACTCCATCAGGACAATACCTGAATGTGTACTCTCCTCCATCTCCTGTCGTCAGGAAGGGCTCTGAAAACATGACCCAGAGATGCCATGCCACAACCCAAACAGTCTGGAACAAAGCAGTTGTACATCAGGCAAGTATTTATTCAGCTGCAGATCAGAGACTTTATGGGTGGAAAAATCTTATTAGATCATGTTATCTATCTCCTTGCCAAGGCTGGATCATTCCCCACTGTTACAGTCCATAATGTATTGCCCAGGCATGTGGTACCTTCCCAAAGTCATTGTCTCACATCCTTCTCAGAGCTGCTTTCCCATATTTTGCTCCTCTGTCTGGCTTAGCTGCCATCACTCTAGGCAGACATATTCCACTAAGAGCTCCTTCAACAGAAAAGACAGCTGATTTTGTTATAACAAAGATGAATGTGACACTAATACATTTGCTCATACTCTCCTGAAACATCTGTGTAATTGGTATCAAGCAAACTACTGACTTTCGCCTTCTGGATGGTGCCATAACTTTTCAGGTTCATATGGTTCATGATATCACAGAACTTTTAAGGTTGGGAGGGACACTTGCAGGTCATCTGGTCCAAAATACCTCCTGCATCAGGATCAATTAGAGATCTAAAAAATGCTTAAAAGGCTTACATTTGCAAAAAAAAGTCTTACGAGCTGGAAATGTCTCTCTTGTATCTCCCTCCTTGTCCCAAAATCAAGTGCATTTTCCAAACACCAGTGCAATGAGAAACTGTTCCTTGTAATTGCTCTCCTCATGAGTAAAATAAAACAGTGTCAGTAGAAGTGTAGCAAAGAATGAAGCGTAGTGTTCTTTTCAGTTTCATCACTGAAAAGTCTTACTGGTCACGAAGTCTTTATCCCTTGACAGCCAGGGCTGGCCCCAAGAATCAGGCAGAAGAAAAACATTACAATTCTTTTGTCTCTTGGTATTTAGGCTCCGAGTCAAAGTTCACAAAGTGTGTTCTGGTTTCACAACTAGAATTTCCTGCATGTAGGAGCACAGCTGACTGAACAGAAAACAATCAGACTGTATTATCTGGCCATAGTAAGACCCACATGCAAAGTGTATGTATCCACAGTTTTTCCAACAGGAAGCTTTGTGGGATTGTCTGCTGCTTCTATCCATGGTGGGTCATGTGCACAGTTACCATGAATTTACCACATGGGTAGTTTCATGCTTGCAGTTGTGCAATCAACTACAAATGCAAACATTTGCAGCCCTGTTCTACAGTTCAAATGAGCTTAGGAACCAGCAGCTCTGAGGTGCTAAGTGAAAAAAAAAAAGCACTTGCTAACCTCAACAAAAGAGGCTGTGAGTGGGAGCTCATGAAGGGTGGGTGGTTTGGATCTACATTGCTCTCCTCTTGAGCTTAAAAACCGAGGTAGATGTCTAAGTTTGCTCTACAGCAAATCATTTATGGCTCTAAGTCTTTTACAGTAACCAAGAAAATAAAAGTCTGTGGTTATGACTCATAGACTCTTAGAACCATTAGGGATTGGAAGAGACCTCAAAAGATCATCTAGTCCAATCCCCCTGCCACAGCAGGATACTCTAACAGAAACAGGCTATGTGCAAAGGCTACACAACTGCAACTCAATCTCTCATCTACACAAAGCTGCAGGAGTGACTAGCCTTCAAATACCAGAAAGAGAAATGGAACATTAGAGTTGTAGTCTGAGACACTTAGTTAAATCACACTTTGATGTAAATCACTTATGTTCAGGGCTTTCTTTTTCCAAGGGAAAACTTGCTGAAACAGCAGAGTAACGGATATCAGAGTTGGTGATGTTTCTAAGTGGTGTTCCAGAGCTCTCTGAAACAGGCCCAGATAACACACTTGTAGGATTTGTCTTCTTAAGCCAATCATCTTTGTGATCACCTCAGACATCCTTAGCAGCTTGGCAAAATGTCACTACTACGTTTTCAAAAGTACTTGTGAGAGGTTCTCGTGCTCATATCAGGTCTCATTCAGGAGACATACATTGGCAACCCATTCCAGGCTCTCACCACTCTTACGGGGAAGAACTTTCTCCTCACATCCACTCTAAATCTACCCATCTCCAGCTTTGCTCCATTGCCCCTAGTCCTGCTGCTACCTGCCATCCTAAATAGTCCCTCCCCAGCCTTTTTGTAGGCCCCCTACAGATACTGGAAGGCCACAATGAGGTCACCTTGGAGCTTCCTCTTCTCCAGACTGAACAGCCCCAATTCCCTCAGTCTATCCTCATAGGAGAGGTGCTGACAGAAAACTCTGTGATAATATTTTGCTTTAGGGTTTTATTGCCAGGATAGATTTTTAATACTGCAGCAGAAGAGAAGAAAGAAACCATGGCCCTGATCCTGGCACTCCAGTCAGGTTAGATTGTGTGATGTATGGCCCTACTGCTAAAGTCATGCTTCCTCTTCCAAGCTTCACACACAAGACTTCTCTCTAATCCCGATCACTCAGTCGTGTTGTTTCTCAATCTGAAAAGGCAGGTTTAGTGATCTGCAGACCGTCATGAACGTGTTAATGAAAAAGTTATCCAGAACATTCTATTTGCATAAACCAGTGGAAGTGCATCTGCTGGTGTGATCACCCTGTGTGTGCTCTGCCTGCAGATACAGACTGGATCACAGAAAAGTCCTTGGCACACTAATCTTTGGTAATAGGACCTTCTGCCGTGCGCAAATCCACGCAAGAATGAGTCTTCCTGTAGTGAATTCTATTTCCTTTTCAGTAAGTAAGAAAAGCACTTGAGTTGTCCAGGAGATATTTCATGTTACTAAATTGGGAGTTTGCTTTGTCTCACTTGGCCTGAGTCAGCGCTCATCACCCAAAAAAGGAAGAGACATTTTAATGAACGTGAGCCTGATGCGCAGCACTCAGTATTTGGCCGTCTTCATTAAAGTCTTTTAAGGTACCTGGTGTCAGAATTAGTCCTTTAGACTTCACTGCCAAAACATTTAGGCAGTCTCAGTTCCTAACTAGCTGTAAAAAAGTAAAACATGTTTTGAGGGACTGTTCATAATTAGAAATTGTATGGAGAAATATAGCAAATAAATCATATACACATTAATAATAATAATAAATTGTAGACTTGTTTCTCTTGTTTCTGTTATTCCAGTGCACTAAGAATATTTTATTATTAGTTATAATAATAAAACTACTTTAATAAGTTTTTTAAAAGTTCATTAATACAGATACTTTATACGCACGTTATATGGTCATACATGTTTCATGTGTACTTGTACATTGTTAAGGATGGAAGCAATAAAAAATACTTCTTACCTTCTTATTGAAAGAAAATGCTGAGTCTTTCACAACCTATGTGGTCTTTCTGTCCAGAAAGAGAGTACATGACACCTGCAAAGGGTAAGGGCAAAAAGAGGAAATGCCTCTGTTGCTCTGGAGAGAAATATCAGGAAGATTCTATGATAACTTTTTCATAACTGTACCTTTGAGAAATCTGAGTTTCTGTAAGTGTGGGAAAAAACAAACCAAGACAAACACCTTAGCACCTCAGTGTAAAGGAGACATCCATCAGGGGATGGGCAAAAAAGCTGGTGAAGGGCCTGGAGAATAAATCTTATGAGGAGAGATTGAGAGAGCTGGGGCTGTTTAGTTTGAGGAAGAGGAGGCTGAGGGGAGACCTCATCGCTCTCTACAAGTATCTGAAGGGACACTGTAGAGATGTTGGTGCTCGTCTCTTCTCACAAGTAATTAGTGACATAAACAGAAGGAAGGGCTGAAGCTCTGGTGGTTTTGCTTATACAGAGTAGAGTAGTTTCTCAGGAACTAGATGAATCTGGAACAGTCCCTTTCTGTGGCTTGGAGAGCCTGCTGTGGTTTCAATCACAGTCTTCATACAGCTATTACACAGTTGTTCAGCAATTCCACATGGCCGCAGAGGTGGTCAAGCAAAACTGACGCAAATTATTATGCAAACAGTATCACTGTTGCATTTAGCTCTAGCACAAGGTTTATGGCTTCACACAATCCCATTAATCATTCAAAGAGCCTGGAGTTTCTCAAATACAAGAAAGACCTTACAGCTGCAGCACTTGCAGAGACAGAAGACACCCAGCGAATAAGGCAGTAAAAGAATAATTCAACAGAGTCCTCCCTCCTACCAGCTGCTTTCAGTGGTCACCTGCTTTCTCACACTTTGTTGGTACTTTGGAAGTACCAACAAAACTTCTGGACTAGCAGTGTTCCCAGATTGCACAGCTTGCTGTTCCAACACCCAGCAACTCTGAATCCAGCTCAAAACACAGGTTGTTTCATGTTAGACCTCTCACAGAGTAAACATCAAGCCAGCGTGAGTCCTCCAGGTCCAGATGGGGTCCTCCTTCCCACATAGGGACCAGCACTACAACTTCTCATCCCACAGCCTGGAATCAGACTTATGAGTTTTGCAGCAGTGAGTACCAGAGCAATTTGTCCAGTCTTAGGTACCACTGTATTTCTCATATCACTTGATAACTCATTCTGTGAAGAGAAAGGAAATGTTTTAAAAGCCAGTGTCCAGATTACAGAATAAAGTTTAAGTGATAAACTTTAGTTTAGCTCGTGTTGTTGAGGAAAATCAAAGCAGGAAAGCAAATAATTGATTGTCTAACTTGAATTTCTTTGCTACTAATTTGGACATCTTCCTATTCATGTGGGGCCCATCAAGCTTAATTTAAACTTAATTGATTATGAAGAACACATAGAGTGAAGTAAGTTTGTTGCCTAAAACAAGGTACCAGAATTCTCAGGTGACTCATTTTAATGAGATTAAGTTCTCCCGCATTAATTCCTTATAAGAGTGTGCTGAGGTATAAAAAGCTTCCTGAGTCATTTGTCCTGTTGCTGCAGATTCTTAACAAACGTTGTGATCTCTTGTCTCCTTGTCTTTGTAGACACATCAGCTAATCTGTGCTTAATAGTAAAAATGATGATAGTAAATGTTGATAGTAAAAATTGATTTGATAGTAGAAATTGAAAGGTCTCAAATTGCTGAAAACACACGGTGTTCAATAGCAGAGGGGAAGGTACTCTGATTATCATAAGCACAGTAAACCAAATTATCTTATTTTTATTGCAATTGCATGCAAATCCATCTCAAGCTGACACAACAAAATGCAGGAAATGTTTATTGCCATTTCAGATCTTTCAGTTCATGTTTTGAAATACAATTTCAAAACCAAAAGTGCCAGGAGCTGATTAAGCACCAGCTGAAAATAACAGAGAGTTTTCTTACCAAGTATTTTTTATTAACTCATATGTTTTACATTTAATTTGTTATTTAACAAACAATACTAGCTTCATTGTATATTCACAGATTTGCTTCATTCCTTATTTATTTTTCAACTCTGTTAGCCTGAAGTCTATCATCAGCACAGCCTTAACTGCATTTTCGTGGTACCATGTGAAAGACACCCAGTTGCACAAGCTGATAGAAGATCTGACTGTTACAATAATCACACAGAACGTTAGGGATTGGAAGGGAGCTCGAAAGATCATCTGAGTCCAATCCCCCTCCTGCAGCAGGATCACCTAGATGCTATACTATAACAATTATTTATCCAATTGTTATTGGTGAAAAAAGATCAAGTTAGATTAATTATGACTGCAAATTCAGTTTTATGTATTTAGTCACTCGATTACACGCACACAAAGAATTCATTTGCAGTCCCCTCATAGTCACATTAAACACTTTTGGACACAGAGCTGTGCAGAAAGGGTTTAAGTACATTTGTCTCAGCTCAGGAACAGAGCTTTGAGAGGACCTTTACAAACGTCACTAAGTTTATACGTTTGGTAAAGATAATGATATTTCATTGTCATTTCACTAGAGAAGAACACAGATCTTTTTCATTTGAAACCATTGAAGAAAAGTTAAACTAATGATTAATAAAATAACACGGTTTGCTTTCAAGGAGCTTTAACAAATCAAGATTTGAAATTATAAATGCATGTCTAATTTCAAAACTTCAAAGTTAGGAAGGCAGATAAGTATTCTAACCTTTCATAACAATATTTTTGCAATCACATCCCTCAAGTCTGACTAGAAAGGAAATCAATTCTTTTCCCATTTAGAGCAAGGTAAAAATATCATTTGCCCTTTTCCAAACACCAGCAAAAATGATGAAGTAATGACACTGCAATGAACATGATTTGCACTACTGACACTCTTTGCCAGCATTTTTTAAAAGATTAGAACTGTAACTCAGAAGTCTCTATGCTAGGTCACAGTTTGTGACAATCATAGAATCATTAGGGATTGGAAGGGACCTCGAAAGACCATCTAGTCCAACCCCCCTGCCAGAGCAGGATCTGTCACTGAACTTTTGATCAACAATCAAGGCTTTTTTCTGTGGCACTTGAGCAGAAATTAGGCTGCTGTATCCAGAGTTTTCATTCCTACCTCCATCCTAAATTCTCACTAAACTGCATGGGAAATTTTATTTCAGAAATTCACAATTCCCTCAGCAATTCCCCTGTGAAGGCTCATTACAATAATTAAGAGTCTAGAGCAGCTCTTTGTAAGAACAAGGAAAGGACTTTTTAGAGTGGAGAAGGCTTCCTACTGTGACAGAATGTTGCTCCTGTTTACGCAGGGTGTCTCACACCAACTGCTTCAGAAAACAAAGACAGGTACATTCAGGGGGAGTTCAGCTGTCTCCAGGTGTCACACACTGAGCTACGTGATGGAATTGCCAGTCCACTGCAGAGAGCTGTGTAACCTCATGGGGGGGGATACAATCATTCATGTAGCCTTTCCATCAAAGGCTCTGCTCATCTGCAAAGAGTGTAGTAAAGCAGCAGGCTAGGAAAAAAAAGGTGGCTTTCTATCTTTTTTCCTGATTATCCTGGTTGCCTATTTATCCCGATAGTCTTAATTCTGTATCACATTTGGCAAGTTCACCAGTTGGGACTCTACCACTTGAATTTTGGCCTCTTTCACCTACAACA
This sequence comes from Rhinopomastus cyanomelas, assembly GCA_013400115.1. Taxonomy (NCBI): domain Eukaryota; kingdom Metazoa; phylum Chordata; class Aves; order Bucerotiformes; family Rhinopomastidae; genus Rhinopomastus; species Rhinopomastus cyanomelas. Next base: position 624,613 of record VXBP01001172.1, read on the forward strand.
TGCTAAGCTTTGAATGCTTTGATTGTAACTCCATACAAGAACGAGTTCAGAAGTTTTTCAGAACAATCTCCAGGGATTGCATAGGAAGGAGCTCTGTGCTTTCTCAGAAATCAAGTAACTTAAACACAGCTTCTTTGCAAGGTTGTTATGGGGCTATAATTTCTTGGAGTCCATCACCAAACACACTCAAGAGAAGTAACTGTTTGTTGCCTCACAGCTATGCAAATGAAGCATACTGGAGCAGGCTTTAGTCATTAACAAGCTACTTCTTTCCTCTACATTACAGCTTTCTTGTAGTCTCAAGATATAAACTATTAACATTTCCTTCAGACACCACTGTACATCATTAACACGCAACATTAGCTCCTCTCTTGCCATTTACAAAACTAGTGTCATAAATAAGCTTGTCAAAGGAAATTACTTAGCTGGGGAAGGAAATCTGATCCTAGATACATCAGTGTAAATGTAAAAGGGCTTCAGGAGGTTAAGTGGGTTTTATTTTCCTGTGGAAATGAGAGAACTTGGCTTACTTATTCTGGTTTACAGGGTGCTGATAACTTTCACACAGTAAGATACCCATTAAACTGCTAGGCCAAATAGCTTCCTAGCCCAGGGGCTGGCTGAAACCCAGTAAAAGGATTACTCATCTGACATGACACTGAAATGGAATTTAGCTTTATGAATCCTAAGCTGCGATCCAGAAAACCCTGTTTCAATGTGCCAGTTGCTTAAAGCATGCAGGTTGTGCAGGTGATTTACTTTTTCACGTTTAAGTTCTTCAGGTGTCTGTGTTCAATTCCCAGAAACACTTCAGAGCTGAGTAAACTGTCACCTGCCTTACCATTCCTTTGAAATCCACAAGTTCATCTGCCTAAGCTCCCTCACAGATCTGATCTTTTAGCTCTGGCACGTATGAGTGTGCTTTGGCTACAACATGTTGTGGCAGAATAGTGACCTTTTTTAAACCTAACCCAGTTATATAGAGAGAAAATATTGTAGTGTCAATCATCTCTTACATAGCAACTTCCCTTGAGGTTGTGAAGTCTCCTTCTCTGGAGACATTTAGAACCTGCCTGGATACAGTCCTGTCCTGTGTGTCTGGATCTGGGTGATGTGGTGGGGAAATTGGACTAGATGATCTTTTGAGGTCCCTTCCAATCCCTAATGTTCTGTGATTCTGTGATTCATCAAGTCAAGTCCTAGGTTTTGCCTCAGTCTAAAGAGCTTTATGTCAGTATCTATGAGACCTGCTATGCTAGAGTGAGGTGCTCAGCACCTTCCCTTTTGAAGCTTCATTGCACATAGGGTACAGGAAAAAGTCACTGAGGAACAACTCACTGAAGGAGGGGAGTCCTGTACGTGGACCCCTGATATCAAGACCATTTATATGTATTTCATACTTATTTACCAAAGCTTGGACACAGTAAAAAGCCTTCCCTTCCCAGCTGAATGCGATGCTGACTTACACAGCCTTGCTCCTCCTCTACAGTTTGGTTCTAGCACAGCCACTCCTTGAGACTTTGCTGGCAAACATTAAGATTTTAGAAGGGCGGGGAAGGTGAGTAATGAGTCATTACACAGAATAAGCTGTACCCCAATGCCTAAGGCCTCTGTTTAGAAAAGTAAGCATGAGTCTGTGTATTTGTGTGATCTGCTCTGCAGCCGTGACCCCTGGAAGCACTGCAGTGCAAGGACAGATGTGCGCCTGCCAGAAACCTAACAAGTACTCTCTAAGGCACTGAGCTTGAACTCAGAAAAAGTCCTTGTTTGGACCCAGTCCAGTGTGTTAATTTATGAACTGAAAAGGGGCTAGGAATCTGCTGTATAAATCCCAAGCTAGCAGTAGAATATACACACGTAAACCTCACACACATAACGAACTTTTAAAATGAAGCAAATGAAAACTAGATTCTTTCATATACAAAATTCAAGTCGTGTGATAATTTCATTAATCCCATGTGGCTTTTTTCATACCCAGCTGCTGGGATTTCCCTTTTCCTGCTGGTGGATTCAGTGGTATGAACGTGCCCTTGCTGCTTTCCCATTCTTCAGCAGCCTACCCCGCTCCACTTCAAAAGATGTGGTTAGATTCTTGAGAAGGTAAGCAGCAATTCTTCCACATACGTTAAAGCAGAGACTCATGTTGTCTTCCTCACATCCCATGACCCCAAAGATTGTTGCTATACTCAATGTGGGTACTTTTCCTCAGTGTTTCCTTCAGATCTAATGATGTCCAGCACTCTGTAAGGCAGAGATGCCAGGGACAAGCATCCTCAGTTTCTCCGCTAGTGTTTTGACATCTTGTTGCTTTTATTATGTTATCCATCTTCTAGGAGTTATCATGTCATATCAGAAGATTATTTGTTTTACAAATCTATGGAAGCTTTAACAGTTTCCAGAAAATAAAAGGAAAGAAAGGAGTGAGCAGGTAGCTGAGAAGCAGTAAAGAAAAAGTAGGGTAATTAAATACTCTAAAGAATTTTTAATGGGTTTTAGAGGTGTTGATTCAAAAAGTGGAGATCTAATGTTGTGTTTGCTGATGAAACATCAGCCTAAAGTGTGGTTACATTTAAAGGCAAATAAACTAGTGGAACATTGCAAGTATTGCAAGGAAAATGCAATGAAATGTGATATTTGCTCTGCAAAGCAAAACTTAGATTGCAGACTGTAAGCTGTCTGTGGCTTCTCTGTTTTCTATTTCAAGGCTTGCATTGCTCTGAGGGCAAAGTAGCAGTGGGAAATCAGAGGGAGCCTGGGATTTAAAGTTACGTTGAATAAAGACAGCCTAACAATTTTTTCCTTAATTTTTACTAGTAAAGCATTCCTAGTAGCCTTATGGCAGTAAGTTTTTCTAAGTGAAAAACAAGCTATTTTATGAAAGATAGAACTTACAGAAGAATTACATTGTGCATGTTTGTAGGAGGATTTACATTCCAGAAGAACATTTTTCATAAGATTATTAAGTTAAGCAATTTTAAAGAAAAATTTCACTGTGACTACAGTTAGTCAGCAGAACCAGCAGGACTGTTTAAAAACCAGCTTACACTAAGCAGGATCATGGAATGTCTCGTGGCCTTGGATACTGAATCATATATTTACTGGTTAGGTTTTGATTGGTCATGTATCTAACTGCAGTGTGTTTGCTTCCCAAATCCTATTTATAGAAGAGTTTCAAACTATGTCTAGTAGGACTGAAGAGTGGTCTCCACTACTGCAGCCATGGGAACAGAAGGCAGACCCAGCGTGCACTGGGCTGAGCTGTGCCTGTCTCTTGCTGCACGCCGTGCTCATGCTGAAGCATCACTCCAGTCAGAGTCAGGGTGTTTGCTCAGCGATAGCCCTGCATTCCATGCAGGTTTCAGAGCAGGGCTATCTTTAATTTTGCTAGTCCACAGTATCCTGCTTTTACTTGTAGACAGTGCCAAGATATCCTACTGCTGGTGGACAGAGATTAGGTGAAAAGCACTCTGCAAACTGCTCGTGTGCTCATCTGCCAGTCTAAAAATCCTAGCAATGTATGGTTTTGAGATGTATTCATTGGGTCTGACTTTGGCACCCTTCAGAACGCCAAAGAGAGGCTGTAGCTCCAAAGCATCACTGTGGGAAATATGTCTCTTCAAAAAAGAGGTGTAGCAGAAGAGGATTAAATGATTGGAGCACTTGCTCTTGATTTCAATTCCTTTTCATACTCCATTCCAAACTCCTGTAAAGCACAACGTGACTCTCCATAATGTAACAATGTCCATCTTATTTGCATCATTTTTGTAGTCATAGTCACTAATAGATTTCCTGAACTGCTATGAATTATTGTGATTAATAGGATGAAATTTCCCTCCACCATTGTCTGTGAACACACTTCTGAAATCAGTAGCAGATGTGCACATGGTGGAATGATCCTGTCGAGCTTTATTTTTAAACATCCTGAGGTTCCTGACTTCCTTTGTGGAGGCTTTGGACACTTACCTGTCTTGTGTTTTTACTCTGCTGAAAATTCTTTATGAGCTTCTGTGGCTGATCATTCAGAACTAGTATTTGAGAACGTTTCTTTCTTCAGCTGCTTAAGTTGTGCATTTCAGATCTGAGAAAGTCTTCTGGAAAGGAAGTGTCCTGCTACTGTTAAGGGTCATCTTGTACTACCGTGACTTTATGTTAGATTTTTATGGTGTTTCAAGTGATCACCACATTTTATTAGTTTAGAGCAGCATAAATAATGCTTTGCCTTGCTACTTGATGAAATCTATTGAACAGGAAACACAGGGTCCTGGTGTAGTTTTCCAGATCCTTTTATTCTGCCTGGGAAAATTATGAAATTTCACCCTTTTGCCGTACCCTAACTGTCTAAAACCTTTAGCAACCATCCTTCCCAGCCATAATGATTCTATAGAGGTTCAAGCTCATTTACAGTCAGGAAGTGAAAGGATAAAATGTCTCATTTATGGTTATGCAAAGCTAAAATTGGCCTTTGACAATAGAAATATTTGCCAAACCTAAGAAAAACGGTGAAGTCATAAGGTTTGGCTCGCCAACAAGGATCCTGCTAACTCTTCATCACTCAAGTAGCCCTTGCTTAGTTCAGTATCACTGAGTTCAACGTATAAACAAGATAGCCACTCCTAACAAGAATGTATTAGGAATATAAATATACAACAACATGATTAATTAACTCCTAGTTAATGAGATAAAGTTTTGTGCTTATAAGACTCCTTACATCACAACAAAAATAAAATCACATCTGTAGACATCTTTCATTTGCTGTTTGTTTGGGGTTCTTCTCAGAAAGATGGATTTTGCCCTCATTTAATTTCAGCCCTAAGGGAAAACAAATGCCTTGTACTCAAAAGTATTACTTAAAGTACTTGGATTCTTCTTTCTTGTGTTGTTGGAATAACTGATTGGATAGTAAAAGACCAGACAGCCCTTCAAGAGCACTGTAACGTGCAATGGCCCTGCCAGCACTGGGTATTTTTCCTCCTGAAGAGAGTAGTGGATACACCCTGTGCACCAGGAAATGTAAACACTGAGAAAGCAAGAGAAAGCGTTGCCAAATTGGTACTGCCTGGGTATCTACATATCACAGAAGCTGGGAAATAGTTTGTTTTAGGGAAACAATTTATTGTTATCCCTATAACAAGAGTAAGTGCAGAGTCTTGCATCTGGGCAAGAACAACCCTAGGTACCAGTATAGGCTGGGGACTGACCAGTTGGAGTGTAGTGTAGGGGAAATGGACTTGGGGGTCCTGGTGGACAACAAGATGACTATGAGCCAGCAATGTGCTCTTGTGGCCAAGAAGGCCAACAGCATCCTGGGGTGGATTAGAAGAGGGGTGGTTAGCAGATCAAGAGAGGTTCTTCTCCCCCTCTACTCTGCCCTNTTAAAATTGCTGGTTTACCAGAGTTAAATGAAACCATATGCCTAAGAAATGTAGACAGCCTTCTCCCAGACCTCTAATGAGAGGGCGAAACAGAACACGAAAGATGCCATGTATATTATTACATTGGGCTACCGTATTTGCTATTCTGCTTTTCAAGCACATAGAGGAGTAAATAATCCTTCTCTCTCTTATGACTGATGGTAAAGAAAAGGCAGCACATATGATATTGTTTGGCTTTAGGGGTTTTGACACTATTCCAGTTTAATTGCCATTCGCAAGCCAGAGAAACATAGGATGCAGGAAATCATCACAAGGTGCACAAAAACTGAAAAGTGATTCTCCAAGTCATTAGCTATGATTTGTTCCTGGTGAATTCAGAGTATTTCTGCTGAGGTTCCATAAATACATACTCTGTGTTTCATTAATGCATTCCTGAAATGCTAGGATTTCTATCAATAAAGTTTGTGGGTTACACCAAACAGAGAGGATGGCATATATGCTGAAGGAATTGGACACATGGCAAGGCAGAAATGAGTGACAGATGAGAATCACAGAACATTAGGGATGGAAAGATCATCCAGTCCAAGCCCCCTGCCACAGCAGGATCACCTAGATCGAGTCGCACAAGAGCATGTCCAGGTGGATTTTAAACATCTCCAGAAAAGGAGACTCAACAACCACCCTGGGAAGAAGATTAGGATGCAGGTCACCTAAGTTTAAAAGACAAATGAGTAACAATTATGATTCTGATACTAAAAAAACTCAAACACACAAGAAAAACCAACCCAGATGTAATTCTGTAGTTCATTTTAAAATTTTCAGTAGTAAGAATAGAGAATAATTACTTATTTTTAATTGGCATGAGAAAGCCCCCAGCTGAAATACTGTGCTTTATTTTTGCCAGCAGGTTTTTAAGAAACACATGCCAACTGGAAAATCTAAGGTGAAATAGCAAGAATGAAAAAAAATGAAAAGATATAAGGTATGAGAAAACTGAGAGTGAATTAGATTTGTTCTTCATAAAGAAGAGGACAAGATAGAGGTGTAGCTGAACAGGAAGTAGAAAGGGAAGACACAGTGATGGTAAAGAAGATGACAACCACCTTCTTTAAAATGCGGAATTTAGGAAATTACTTCACAATCCTCTGGGAGGTAAAGCCCTATAACAGGCTGTCTTCAGTGATCACGGAATCGATTTAATTCCAAGAGGTAGCAAAGTCCTACCTGGCTCTGCCTCACTACATGACAGACAGAGCTGAGTTGAATCTATTTACAGATTTAATTTCTCCTTTATTTTTGAACCTTATGCCCTTGGATGTGCCAAGAGGATTCTGTGATGTGTTTGAATTTTTCATAGTTCTAAACCCCTGGAACATATACATTGGATATTCTGTCCATTTCCATTTGTCAAAGTCTATGCTGCTGGTATTTCAGCCGTACCAGTAGCAGGCAATGCCCACTCTCATACTCTGCCTTTTTCTCTTCCTCTTTGAAAATCTTTTCTGTGGAGCATCCTTCTGTGCAAGACTTTCTGATGATAAAAGCGTCAGAGAAATGACAAAGTAGCCCAGGTCTAGAGGTACGCCACAGGGACCACAACAGCCTGTTCTACAAGATGAAGTCACTGTCACAGAATGTAGCTTAGGCTCGGTTGTGAAACTACCCACTGACTTTCCAATCCAGCGTGTTGTGTTTGAGTCAGGTTTGAGTCAGGGTTCCTGGTTCTTTTTCTCAGCTGCAAACTCATAAGGAGCCATTTAGACACTCACTGCCTTTTGTTTCAGTTTATTAACACCTTGATAATTAAAACAATTAGTCCTGGACCTGACCAGTTTATCAAGTGTAGATATACAGAGTCTTTCAGCATGTTTTTCCCTGGTGGTCTAGTGGTTAGGATTCGGCGCTCTCACCGCCGCGGCCCGGGTTCGATTCCCGGTCAGGGAAGCTACTTTTAACCCCTCTCTATTATATTTCAACCCCTCTCTTTTACATTCTAACCCCTCTCTATTCTATTCCAAAAGTCCTGGCAGTCTGGTGAAGTCCCCACTGACTGGAAAAGGGGAATCATCATTCCTATTTTCAAAAAGGGTAGGAGGGAGGAGCCAGGGAACTACAGGCCAGTCAGTGTCACCTCTGTGCCTGGTAAGATCACGGAGCAGATCCTCCTGGAGGCACTNTGAACCCTCAGCAAGTTTGCTGATGATACCAAGCTGTGTGGTGCAGCAGACACGCTGGAAGGCAAAGATACTATCCAGAGGGACCTGGACAGGCTGGAGAGGTGGGCACAAGCCCAACCTGATGGGGTTCAGCAAGACCAAGTGCAAGGTCCCGCATCTGGGTCGAGGCAACCCTAAGCACAAATACAGGCTGGGTAGTGACTGGCTGCAGAGTAGTGTCTGAGAGGGGCCTACAAAAAGGTTGGGGAGGGACTTTTTAGGATGTTAGGTAGCAAGAGGACTAGGGGGAATGGAGCAAAGCTAGAGATGGGTAGACTTAGACTGGATGTGAGGAGGAAGTTCTTCACTGTGAGAGTGGTGAGAGCCTGGAATGGGTTGCCTAGGGAGGTGGTTGGGGCCCCATCCCTGGAGGTGTTTAAAGCCAGGCTGAATGGGGCTCTGGCCAGCCTGGTCTAGGGTGGGGTGTCCCTGCCCATGGCTGGGGGGTTGGAACTGGATGATCAGGTGGTCCCTTCCAACCCTGAATGATTCTGATTCCATAACTTCTCCAGTGAAGTGATCCTGCTGTGTCAGGGCGATTGGACTAGATGATCTTTCGGGGTCCCTTCCAATCCCTAATGATTCTATGATTATACCTCCTCCCTGGATGGTGATTCCACCACTTTGCCAGGCAGCCTGTTTCAATACTTGATCACTCTTTCACTGAAGGAATTTTTCCTAATGTCTAATCAAAACCTCCCATAGTACAGCTTGAGGCCATTTCTTCTTGTCCTATTGTTAGTGACCTGGGAGAGAAGAGACCAACTACCATCTCTTTACAACCTCTTTTCAGGTAGTTGTAAAGGTCAATAAGGCTTCCCCTCAGCTTCCTTTTCTCCAGACTAAACAATCCTGGTTCCTTCAGCCACTCCTCATAAAACCTGCCCTCCAGGCCTTTCACTAGCATTGTTGCCCTTCTCTGGACACACTTCAGCACTTCAATGTCCTTCCTGTAGTGAGGTGCCCAAAACTGAACATGATGCTCAAAATTAGTCCTCTCTAGAGCCAAATACAGGGGACAATCATTTCTATAGTCCTGCTGGTCACGCTATTTCTGATGCAGGCCAGTACGCTGTTGGCCTTCTTGGCCACCTTGGGCACACTGCTGGCTTGTGTTAAGCCATCTGTCAGTCAACACCTCCAGGTCCTTTTCTACCAAGCAGTTCTCCAGCCACTCTTTCCAAAGCCTGTAGTGTTGCGTGAAGCAGTTTTGACTGAAGTGTAGGATCTGGCACTTGGTCCTACTGAATCTCGTAAAATTGACCTTGGCCCATCAATCCAGCCTGTCCAGAGCTTTCCTATTCTCAAGCAGATTGACACAGCTGCCCAGTTTGGCATCATCTGCAAACTTTTGTTTGTGCTCAGTTGTCTCATCCAGATCATCAGTAAAGATGTTAATGGAGTTTGTTGCCAGAGATTTTTGTACAGTCAGTCCAAGCCCACTGGGATGTTGGCCTGCACTGGAAACCGTGCCGTTGTGTTTTGCCTGGGCTTATTTGATTAAAGCTAGCACAAGTTGTAACCACGTCTTCATTTGCTGTGTAGACATGGCTCTCAGAGCAGATTCATGTGGTTTAATTTCAGCCCCGTAGTAATAGATACCTACTCTGAAATAATTACATATCTGCCATTAGTTTCACAGATCAGAAAAGCAGAAGCTTTGGGCTAGAATAACATCAGGCAATGGCACAGGATCTAGATGGTGGATAGGTAACTCTGAAAAAAAGAAAGGGGAAAAACAACTTTCTGTGTTTTCTCAAGAGAGAAAAAGGATTTCTGTGGACCTTTGAATTCAATGGCAGTTTGTGCATTGCTGATTTCAAAAGATCATAAGTGAAGCTGATTTGCATAAACTAGTATCACAACTTAATGATAATATTAGTAATAGTAATACTGTTACTGTACCATCTCACCGAGAGGTAACCATAAATAAATGATCACTTAAACTGGTATAAACTTGTGCTTTGGTGACTGACTTATCTTCAAGGTAGCTGATACAGCTTCAAACTGAAAGTTTAGTACAAAATAATCAAGCTCAGTCAATAATCCAGACAGAAGGAAAAAGGGATAAATGAAAAATCTTAGTAACTTTTCATAAATTAGAAAGGAAAACTAGAGAATATAAGAACAACTTCTCAGAGATATTAGTTCCCACCCTCTGCAACAGAAATGGTAGAAGAAGCCACATCTCTCTCTCAGCTACTGATGAAACTCAGCTCATAAGGATTAAAGGAGTCCTTTCTTGCCTGTCTCTTGGAGAGCTTGGAGGTGTTTTATGGCTTAGGGGTGTGCCCAACAGATATGTGTTTGCCTTGAACTAATAAAGAATGTTTTCCATTTAGTAGCTCCAGACTATAGCTCTGGCCATCTGGCAAGGATTCCTATACATATTTAACATTCTATTTCTTTGATTTAATGAAATAAATTGTCTGCATACTAGATTTTAAAGAAAATCAGTAATAAAGGAAATATTTTAATGAGCAAGCAGCATTTCAAAAACTCATGCTCAATATTGACCTCAGCAACTTGATGCAGCTTATCCAGGTCCCTCTGCAGTTTCCTACCCTCAAGCAGATCAACATACCTGCCCAATTAGATGTCATCTGCAGACTTGCTGAGGGTGCACTCAGCAAGATCAATGATAAAGGTGTTAATCAGACTGGCCCTGACACTGAGCCCTGGGGATCACTGCTTGTGACTGGCCACCAACTTAATTTCACTCTATTCGACACATTACTCTGGGCTCAGCCATGCAGCCAATTTTATACCTATCAAAGAATCCACCTGTTTAAACCATGAGCTACCATCTCCTGTAGGAGAACGCTGTGGGAAATTGCCAGATGCTTTGTTGAATTCTAGATAAAGAAAATCCACAGCCTTCCCTTCATTCACTAGATGGGTCACCTGGTCACAGAAGGAGGTCAGGTTGGTCAAGCAAGATCTGGCTTTCATAAACCCATGCTGGCTAGCCCTGATCCCCTGGCTGTCCTGCACTTGCTATGTGAGCATGCTTGGCATGAACCACTCCAGAATCTTCCCTGGTACAGAGGTCAGGCTGAGAGGCCTGTAGTGTAGGGATCATTCTTCCACCGGTCTTTGTGGACAGCTCTCACATTAGCAACCCTTCAGTCATCTGGGACCTCCCCTGTTATCCAAGAGGATAAATGATGGGCAGTGGCTTGACCATCTTATCTGCCAGCTCCCTCAGCACTGTCTGATAGTCTCATCTGACCCCATAGACTTGTGAGTGTCCAGGTGGTGTATCAGGTCAGTAACTACTTGCTCTTAGGTTATGGACAGTATCTTCCAGTCCAGGAGTCTGAATGTCCTGAGGATATCTGGGCTGGTCATTAAAGACTGAAGCAAAGAAAGTATTAAGTACCTCAGCCTTGTCCTCATCCTTGGTAATAGTGTTTCCCTCCATATCCAGTAAGGGGTAGAGATTCACTCTGACTATTTTTGCTGTTGATGTGTTTGTAGAAACACTTCTTGTTATGCCTTACTGCAGTGGCCAGATTGAGTTCTAACTGGACTTTTGCCTCTCTGATTCCAATCCTCATGCCCTAGTTAGATCCCTGCACTCTTCTTGTTGAAGAACAAGAACACACAACAGAGCACAGAACAAGAATGTGCCTTCTCAGTTTTTCAAAGTGTATGACATTATTATTTGGCTCCACAAATCTTCTGTGATACATTACCGAGTCTCAAGTTGTATGTTACTGATGGATTATAGCACTTTTGAGCCCTTTACCAAACTCTGATGACTAGCAAGCTCCCACACAATAAGTTTTTATTATTAGTTTCCATGTGTGTAAATGTGCATTGTAGCCCAGGTCTGTTTTCAGAAGATAAATTCTTGCCTTCTGCTCATAAGTGTGTTCTAACATTTCTTTGCAAACATATATTCAAATGGTTTAAAAGCTAGCCATAAGAAACAAGACTTGAAATTTTCTCCCAGTCAAAATTGTGTGTTGTTGTCTTCTCTTCTGCTAGCTCCTCACAAACCTCAGAATTCCTACTCTTATTCCTAGCATCTCCACCTAACTACCAACTCTTCAGGTGTCACCCTGTCAGATGTGTAGAAGAAATCAAACCTGCCTGGCACATACAACTCTAGTAAATCTACATTGCTTTTTATACCAGTTTAGCATTCAAGTTAAGACCAGTTACCGTGAGTATTAGGGAAACATGTAATAATTCATTGATTTCCTTTTCTGTACTTAAGAAATATGTATTTGTAGCTACTTAAGAAAAAAGCTGTTCAGACACATTAGAAACTTTAAGCACATTTCAGACGTGATGCAGAACTTTCTACTTTAGACAAACAACAAAGTTGTGGTAAAAATTGGCTTCAGCTGAAAGAACTGAGAAAGAGAAAAGTATAACCATTAAGTGTTTATTTTAAGACAATGACTTATTTTTGGCAGCAGCATTTCATTCTTACAGGATGCCCGCTACCAGCTCTGCCTGTATTTCCATCAAGGGAAATTTTGAGATTCAAAAACATTAAGAGACATGATGACTATAATTCTTTCCCCACAAGATGCCTTTCAGCACCACTGTTTCAGCAGCACCCCTGAGAAAACCTTTTACTGCTGAAACAAGAAATAGTATTGTGCTTCCATGTTCATGTAAAAGATACAAAAAGTGTTTTGAGAGTCACAGTTGCTTTGTGCAATGAATTTAACAGACATTAATACTTTTCTAACAACACCACCTTTTTTTGGTTTATTTGTCTAACCAAGGCAACCTTTTAATATTAATATATTTTTCCTCTGATTTCTGAAACAGAAAGAATATTCCCAAACATATTTATCTCTAAGCAAAGTAATTGACTTTTTGTGCTCAGTGTTTTTGATAGTGATGAGAAGAAAATGTACCGGAATATTTGAAAAAAGAAAAGCATTTAGGTTTCTTTTTCACGTCAACTTTCTTCTCTAAAATCAGTCTGGGGAACAAATGCAATAGTGTGATAGTGGGAAGTGAATGGATGTCTATTTGAAATTCAGCTGGAAAATATTCAGGTTTCTTGGTTGCTTCTGAAAATAGCTGTGAATTAGGGAAAGGGTCAGAAGAGGGAAAGCACAGCCCTGATTGGAAGATTAGATTCACAGCCATTTGGGTGAATCATGGAGAATCCAAGAAAATCCAGGCACCTCTTTCTGTGGCATCATGCAAACACCTGTAATTCATGCAGGGAAAGAGCTTCTTCCACTCAAATGTCTTTATGATTTACATTTGTCCTTACCTCTGTGACTATGTATATAAAAGTACTCTTGTTGTACTTGCTGCTGTGCTTGCAAAACTATGGCACAAGCTTTCTGTCACTTCCCTGACTGATTAAGGTTTTTGGTCTGGTTTTTTTCAGAGATGAACATCATGCCATGAGTTAGACAAAGCTGAACTGTCATGATGTGCACAAGAAGGCCATGTTCCTGCAGATCAGAGTCTCAAAGCAAACCCAACTGAAAAACACATTATGCCACAGAATAATTTACTGGAATAAACTTCCTACTATAAAGTTTTAAAAGTAGGAGTACTGTTGGTTTGATTCTAAATATCCATGCAGCCGTCACAGTTGGAAAATTCAAATAGTGATAAAGTGTCTTTGATGTGCAGATGGTATTTTTAAACATTAAATTAAACAAATTTTGTGGCTAAACCCCCTTCCTAACTATATGTGAAAGATCACTGCTGACAAGTCACTGGACATGTCATAGACCAGAAGACAAATGTGTATTCCCACCAGGCCCTAGAGAGGCTTCTTCCAAGACAACACTTCGATATTACATGGGAAGAATGTGCTTAAGTTTTCCATTTATGTATCAGTCCTCATGAAAACATAAGTCACCAGTCTAATCAATCATTTTTTATAAGTGAAATAATGATTCTCCATAGGCTTTAATGTGCACACATTCTTATGTGTCTCTGTGTATATATTGCCATATATTTTCCAAAAAACAAGTCTGCATGCTACAACATACTGGTAATTCTGTGCTGCTTTCCTGAACTGAACATATCAAACTGCTGCAACTGGTCATTTCAGAAACCAGTATGTATCACACTGCTTTGATGTCACAGGTACAGACTTAAGTTTCTGCCTCATGTGTATTGCAGTGTGGAGAGTGAACGGTCAGTACCTGATGATGAGACCTTAGGCAGTGATCCAGGATCATAGAATCATTCAGGTTGAAAAAGACCCTCAGGATCATTAGGTTCAACCATTAACCCTACGCTGCCAAGTTCACCTCTAAACCATGTCCCCCAACACCACATTTAAATAACCTTTAAACACATTCAAGGATGGTGACCCAACCACCTCCCCAGGCAGCCTACTCCAATGTCTGACTGCTCTTTCTGTGAAAAATATTTTCTAACATTTAGTCTAAACTTACCTTGCTGCTGTTTGGAGCCTTTCCTTCTTCTATTGCTTGTGAGAAGAGACTACCAGCCACCTCTCTTCAACATCCTTTCAGGCAGCTATAGATAGCAATGAGGTCTTCCCTCAGCAGCCTCCTCTTCTTCAAATTAGACAGCCCCAGCTCCTTCAATCACTCTTCATAAGATTTATTCTCCAAGCCCTTCACCAGCTTTGTCATCCTTCTCTGCACTCACTCCAGCACTTCAATACAAGAGAAGTACTGAGGTGCCCAAAACTGGACACAATACTCAAGGTGTGGCCTCACCAGTGCAGAGTAGAGAGGGAAAATAACCTCCCTGCTTCTGCTGGTCACACAGTTTCTAATATAAGCCAGGATGCCATTGGCCTTTTTGGCCACCTGGGCACACAGCTGGCTCATATTTAGCCTGTTGTCAATTAGAACCCCCAGGTCCCTTTCTGCCAGACAGCTCTCCAGCCACACCTGCCCAAGCCTCTAGCACTGCATGGGATTGTAGCCCAAGTGCAGGACCTGGTACTTATTGAAGCCTTATTGAAGCTCATGCCATTAACATTGGCCCACTGATCCAATCTACCCAAGATTTTGTATTCAAGAGTTTTGCTTTGATCTGAAGTCATGCTCTATTACAAAATTTTGTTGTGACTGAGAAATTAAATGTGAACACCTTCCTCTACCCAAAGAGTCCAAGTCATGGTCAGTGTAAGGAGTCATTATTCCTAATTTCACCATCTGAGACAGATGTATGGACAGAAAGCAAAATGAAAATGAGGAAGCCAGGGAAACAGAGCGGCAAGAAAGGGACTGGAATATGGGGCAGAAGAGTACGAGACTTTCTTTGGAACAGAAACAAAACTGAATGCAAAAATGTCCAGGATCCAGACATGAGACAAGAATTAGCTTTGTATTTAGTCCGAAAGAGGCTGGGGTATCTATGGGATCTCAAGTACTGTATTGCAAAAACATCCCTTTGCCACTGCTGTTTAGAGGCAGAAGTGTGTGCTGAAGTCACACAGCAGTGACTGAGTGAACAGATGACTCATCACATTAGGTAGTGACTCATTCAGTGCAGAATCCTGTTCTGTCTTGTGTACGGCACCATTCACCTGGTTTTGTTCTTGACAAGGATTGCAGATGTGCTCATGGAATTCACAAACATAAAACTAACACAGGCAGTACTACTAGTACTCCAGAGACAAGAATTTAAAATGATCTTCACAAATTGACATATTCTCATATTTATTCTCATATTTAATTCACAACTACATCAAAGCACCTGGAAGGAAGAAAGGGATGGGAAAAGAAAGGAGAGGACAAAGAGAGGGAAGAAGGCATGTGGCATATGGATTTCCAATTCCTGTAGGTACCTTTTGAAAATATGTATTCCCACAGAAATTTATCCTGAATTTAAATAGACACGAGTGTCCTCATGAACATGCGCACGTGTAATGCATCACCACATTACCTGTGGTAATTCTGTTTTATTCAATGATATAGTCATTTTGTGTGCATCTCTAGAAGTGTATTTATCGAGTAAGACTTAGATAACATCCTGCAGGTTGACAGTGACATGCTGCAGAAATAAATCATGTGGTTTGGATTGACTTCAGAAATTGGAACATGAGGAGTAAACCAAGATTATGCTTGTTAGCAATGTTTTCCTTCTTACTGTATACAATTGCAGTCATGATGTAAGAGCTATGGAAGCCAGTAAACACTGTGGTTGGTAAGAAACCCTTGTACATTGTGCTAGATTTCTTCTTGTGATGAAGATTTCTTCAGTCAGAGATACTGTCACTGAAGCCATACTCTCCAAGTTGTTAGAGTTTGCTTCAGATGAATAGCATGGCAGGCTTAGTCCTAACAGCTTTTGTTTTTCAAAAAGGTGTGCTACATGTTGAGGATATCCTACTGTTAATAACAAGACATTTGAGGTCTTACGCACGACTTTTCACGGACAGGGTTCAAAGAATAGAGGAAGTCACAGAGTCACAGAATGTTAGAGGTTGGAAGGGACCTCGAAAGATCATCTCAGTCCAACCCCCCCCTGCTGGAGCAGGGTAAGCCTACAGTACTGTCTCCAGATGTCCTATATGGGGCTTGAACCCATGACTCCAGGAACTCAGAGTCACATGTTCTAAGATTTCTCCATTGGAAACAAGGGGGAAGCCAATTTTAAACAAATGAATTGATAGCTGAGAAAACAGAAATGGAGCAAAAATTTCATTTGTAGTTAACACATGAGTTTTACTCTACTGAAAGTTTAATATACTTTTTTTTATTTTTAATTAATAAAGTTTATTAATAGATAATAAGTAGTTTTAACTTTCCCTGCTTCATATATCTCTGAACTAAGCAACAGTATGCAGAAGTTACTTTAGCTAATTAAAGGTGTATTTTGCAACACTATAAATGGTAGTAGAACTTGCTTCCAGCACCACACATACGACGTAGCACTCCTTTTTTGCATTTTTAAAGTCATGATGTAACATAAATTCAGGTGATAGCATTATGACTTCCCCAAAATTCCCTTTTGTTTTCCTTCCCTGACTTCCTGTTACCTGACTGACTAGCTAGATATTACAGCTAGAAACGAAACCAGTGTAAACTAAGTCTACCATGTCAGCATCTGTGTTTGTATGTGACTTCATCGTTGCAGCAGCTGGAAGTACAGGGGAATGGACTTTTCTTGAAAAATAACCCTACAGGCTGCATTTTGATTTGACTACCAAATTAACTATTCATGTCTGTGAGATGGGTTATTTTTGGTTCTTCACCAGCAATATGCTATTTCTGGCATCATAACACACAGAACACAGGGTTCCAACTCCCCTGCCATGGGCAGGGACACCCCTCCCTAGATCAGGTTGGCCAATACCACTGTCTCCTTCATGCCTTCACAACAAGCATCAAAAGGCTGCACGCTAAAGCATGTGGGTTTAACCTGCATTGGCTTCACTCCCTGAAGCAGGAAGTATAAGGTAAGCAAAGACCTTGATTATTAAAAATACATGCCCCTGCTGTGTACTCCTGCAGCATCTGTTTTTATGTTTTGCTGGTCAATCTCGCAGTGCACAGAGTGAAATCCCTTCATGAGGTTTCTTTAGAAGAGACAGGGGTGCAAGTGAGGGCACAGCATCACACTAAAAGGCCAGAGATTTACTATCCTGTCTGTGACTGACAAATCTCTGCTTGCTTGTGGACAATGAAATAAAAGTTGAACGTGCTGGGAAGTAAGATGGGTAAAATATATGTTAAGCTGCTGCGTAAATCATCTTCTGCTGTGCTATGTTCCTTCATGAGGTACAATGACTGTGTCCATACTCACTGTGAGGATGGATATTGGGAGAGCAAACACCTCTCAAGGACACCCACTGTTCTGCCTGCTTTGTAGCCTTGGTTGAGTTCCATGGCCTCTAAACCACCAGAGAGTGTCCTGAACCCTTTTCTATTGTACACGTGAAGCTTCTGAGGAGAATAAAATGTTTTTCACGGACTGTGGAAAAACTGTGGGTGTGCTTTCCTGCTAGGGCTAAACTTGCTTTTACAGTAACATCTAAATTAATATATAAATCAAAATCTGGACAGGCATGTTCTGAGGAGTGCTGTATAGGAGGGGTATTTGGACACATTTACAACACTCTAAGGTCAATCGCAGCACCCACAGGAGAGCTGGACACAGACTTCTTCCTGGCTGAAGGAGCAGTAATGACTTCTGTTACAGTTAACTTGAAGCACGTACATTCAATTAAAGAGTGAGGTGACATGCAACAGCTTGTCAAAGGAAGCCAGAAAGTTGCTGACTCGGGATTTCTGTGGCTTTCAGTGTATTTAATGTCGTAACATTAGCGATGCTCCAAGTAAATTGACAAAGAACTGAAGAGGCACACTCAGGTCGTGTCTTCTCTGCACAAATATGTTTCATGGCTGCATCTATAGTGACATAGCTAGTGACACCACAATCTGCACCTAACTCAGAGTGAATCCAGCATTTCCTGTTTATTGTCTGAACTCCAGTGGCTTTTAGAAGCTTGGAGGTTTCCCATTCAGGTCATTCAGATTTCCACATACGATTGTATCTGTTCTCCTCTTTGGCACAAACTGTTATTAGTACAATGAGTGGTTAAAAAATGACATGTATTTTAAATAACATATATATTCTACACTGCCTCACATCTTACCAATTACCAGTGAATGAAAATGTTGGGTGCACACCCTGCTCATTAGCTGTATATGAAGTGGAGATTCTTTGCCCAAGGACCACAGACAAAACAGAACTTTCTTGCTGGCAACAGCAACTCTGAATAGTGTTCACCATGGATGACCTTCAGGGTGGAGCAGCTTTTCCTCAGCCCTGCACACATCTCTCCAAGAACACAATTCCTCGTGTTGGTCTTTGTACTGTTCTTGAAGATCTCATCCTGTATGCAGCAGCCCTCCTGAGCAGTGGGCGTTCTCTTGTGCTGCTGCTATGAATTAAATAGTCTACATCACACTGGGAACTATAACTTCTAGCAACAAAGTGGGAGTTTCAAAATGAAAATGAGTCTAACAAAATATTTTCTAAACTCATAGAAATATATCATCAGCCCTGAAGGGAATAGAACAACTCTTCAAGTTTCCAGGAACTTCCCATGACATCAACATTTGTTTTTAGTTAGATTATCACGTAAAATATGGTTTTGTTAAAAGATTGTCAAGTAGAACTATGAATATACCTTGTCTTATGCAACCTTAAAGCATAATAATGAAGGCAATTGAAAGGTTAATTTTTTTATTTTCTAGAATTGTTTGCATTTTTCCATAATTGTTAAAATGAATTGGAAAAGATAAAAAAAATTGTTTAACTGTGGAAGAAAAGTAGTGAAAAGTACCATTTTGAAAATGTAACATCAATAAATGTGTCCAACCACCCTGTTAAAACTGCTCCTCTGAGAGAATGACAATGACATTTGTTGAAGCTGAAAACCAAGACGAGCTATGTCATCACACTTCACTATGACAGCAGCTCAGTTCTCTTCAGACCTGTGTGGACTCTTACTGTAAGGCAAGGAGGTATGAAAGGAAAGAAAACTGTGACAACTGCTCAAAGGAGATATGTGGTCCTGCAGGCACCTCTTGCTCCTCAGTAATTACACAGCAAGACTACACCAAGCAGCTGATTTTCAGATTAATAGAGGTAGGAAATAGAAATTCAGTTTAAATGTCTGCTTACCTCACATTAGTGATACTGTCTCCAACTCTGATGGCAAAAAAGACACTAAGGAAGAACTTCTCTTGATGGCATAGCTTACCTTCTGAACACGTTCCTATATCACAGAATCATAGAATCATAGAACCATTAGGGATTAGAAGGGACCTCGAAAGATCCCTTCAAACCCCTGACACAGCAGGATCACCTAGAACAAGTCATGCAGGAACACATCCAGGCAGGTCTTAAGCATCTCCAGTGAAGGAGACTCCACAACCCCCCTGGGCAGCCTGTTCCAGTGCTCTGTCACCCTCACTATGAAGAAGTTCCTTCTCATATGCATGTGGAGCGTCTTATGTTCCAGCTGACACCCATTCCCCCTTGTCCTATCACTAGACGACATTGAGAAGAGCCTGGCTCTATCCTCCTGACACTCACCCCTCAAATATTTATAGACATTAATGAGGTCACCCCTCAGTCTCCTCTTCTTCAAGCTAAAGAGACCCAGCTCCCTCAGCCTCTCCTCGTAAGGGAGAGTTGTTCTTGCCCAGATGCAAGACTCTACACTTACCCTTTTCATGGTTCATTACATTTTCTTTGCCCTGATCTCCAGCCTGTCCAGAGACACCACCCAGCTTTGTGTCATCAGCAAACTTGCTGACAGTGCATGCCAATCCCTCATCCAAGTCATCAATGAATAGATTGAACAAGACTGATCCCTGTACCAACCTCTGGGACACTCCACTTGATACAGGCCTCCAATAAGACTCTGTCCCATTGACCGCTACTCTCTGACTTCTATCCTGCAGCCAGTTCACCATCCACCTCACTACCTGATCATCTAGACCACACTGCCTCAGTTTTGGTGTGAGGATGCTGTGGGCGACTGTGTCAAATGCTCAAGACAGACCACATCCACTGCTCTGCCATCATCTATCCACCTGGCTACGCCCTCATAAAAGGATGTCAGGTTGGTCAAGCATGACTTTCCCTTGGTGAAGCCATGCTGACTGTCCCTAATGACCCTCCTGTCCTTGATGTGCCTGGAGACAGCCTCTAGAACAAATTGTTCCATCACCTTTCCTGGGATGTAATTGAGGCTGACCAGTCTATAGTTACCTGGGTCCTCCTTCTTACCCTTTTTAAAGATTGGAGTGACATTTGCTATCCTCCAGTCCCCAGGCACCTCTCCTGATCCCCATGACTTAGAAAAGATGATGGAGAGTGGCCTAGCAATGACTTCTGCCATCACCCTTAGTATGCGTGGATGCACCCCATCTGGGCCCATGGATTTGTATACGTCCAGTTTCTTCAACTTATCCCTAACCCAGTCCTCATTAACCAGGGCAGGCTTCTATCAGGACTAGTGCAGAAAGATCCCTTCAGTTTTCTGGACATGAGCTATTTGATATTTTTTCCTTGCTAGACTACGTGCAAAATATTGTTGTCTTGATATTTTCCATTGAGAAAAACACAGATGTCTTTTACGTTGTTGTGATGGGAAGATAATGTTATCCGCCCAAACTAAACATGTATGTTCCTCATTAGAAGATGATATCGAGTATGAAGTGTATCTCTAAGAACTTGTGCTTGCACCTGAATTCCTCAAACAATGTTCTAGGAAAATAATTTAGTCAACCATGGTACATTTTTACAGTAGCTAATGCTTGCCATATGTGAGTGTCGTGAACGTCAATAACAAATGCAGAGGAGTGTACACACGTAGAATGGAAAAGTAGAGGAAAAGATTACTTCAACCAACTTCTGGGCCAACATCATAGAAAATGAATATGCTGGTTCTTCTGCACTAATTCAAATTTGATTTATTTATTTTATTTTGCATGAAGATACCAAAGTTCTTGGCGTGTCGAAAGCAAGCTCGCGAAAGACTTTTTTTCCCCCATAAAATGTCTTGTTTCCATGTGTGCACATCTCAGTCCTTCCCTTGTAAATCCAGCACCTTCCGTGACACCGTTAGCAGAATAGCTCACATAGGGAAAGACTCTTCTACACATATGAAGTTGTTCCAAGCAGCGTGCATCTTCAAATATTGATTAAGAGTTTCCATAATATATCCTCTCTGCTGCACCTTCCTCCTCCTGCAGTCTTGGTCTCTCCTCACAGAAGCACTCTGAAACTTCCCCTCCCAACACCTCATCATTGACATCCAATTGGATGGGCCCAGATAGTAACAGATGCATCCTGTGGGTCAGGACTGAACATCAGGCAGGAATTTGCCTCTTACTCCAAGGGACTCTCTGAAACGTCTGCTTTGAGCAGGGATTGGATGGACCAGGCCACCTCTGGCAAACTCTTCCAAGCAAAATTATGTTGTTCTACACCCGACACCAAGAAGTATTTTTCTGCTTTCCCCCTGCCTCAAGTATAGCACTGTGTACTGGAAGAAACTACCTCTCCTCACCTGACTTCACAATTAATTTTGTTTTAAAGGGACTCTTAGTATCACAAATAGTTTGATCTTTGAAAATCATGAGCAAAGGATGGAGGTACTATATGAGATGAAGTATAGAGGTGCTTTTAGTTGCCTTTCTCAGCAGAATTTTCCATCTTTATTCTCAGGTCTGGCATCTTCTACCTATCTAACTTGTCCTTAAGAAAACAAATGCTTCTACCTCTATATACCTTTGATATGATCATACTTATCAGCTGCTGAAGCATAGACAGCTAACGTTCATCTTAAAAAACAGAAAACAGATGAGAAAAATTAATGCCATAAACATTAACGTGAATAAAAAGTGAGTCATTAACATTATTTAACTTCCATTAACTAGGTTAAGGTGTTTATTTTATTTTCATGGGAAGGTATTTGTGCTAGTCAGAAAACTCTGGTCTTCCATGGTTGTGAAACACCATATTCGTGCATCAGGGTTTGGGTGGAAAATTCAGTGGAAACCAGAGGCAAATAATCTTTGTACCTTTTTGAGTCATAAGCATGGGGCTTTCCACATACTGCTGGAGTTCATGTCCACAACACTCTCTGTACTACTTCATCCAAGGTACATTCCAGCAAACCAGAAAATAAAACAGGATCTATGAGACTGGGAAGGAATACAAATAACATCCCTTTTTAAACAATGGCCACGTCAAATCTAGTGAAAGGAACTTTATATTTTTCTAAAGAAATATGCAAATATTATTTATTCAGTTCAAACATCTGTTGAGGCTGTGTGTCATGGAGGAAGAGAAAATTTCATTAAAGGACTGAAACACATAAAGTAATACAACCACCCACATCAAAACCATATGTAGACTTATAATGCTTATAGTATGTTGGAAGGAAAAACAAAAGCCTTTGGAAGACAATTTTCCATGAAGACAGAGAAAGAAAAATCATGGTTAGTTATCAGCCACCCATGACCTGAGTAGGTTTTCAAAACTTGAATCCAAGACGCGTGAAATAAGCAAATTTATTTTAAATTTTATTTTTAAAAGCTTATTGGCTTTGGCTACTTAGCTTAAAATTGTAGCACACAACTTAGTGGAAAGGCACTTCAGTGTGTTCCTATCATCTAAGTACAGATGACTAAATCAGGAACCTATATAAGGAACCTCAAGTCCCTGTACAGATGGTGAAGTTACTAGGAAGTTTACAAACTAAAGTGTCTATTTCTGGAAGTCAGAAACAAAAAGGTTATTTATTTATGGTTTAATGCAAATGTACTTTATTGTATTTCATAAGAACAAAAATTGAGGTGAGTATGGTTGAAATTCTGTGCTATATCATCAAAAATTGCATGGAAACATCACAGATATGTTTGTTTGTGCAGGAAAGCAAAGCTAGCTAATAACCACAGCATTGCAATGCTGTCTGAAAGTTTACATGCAGAGAAAACTTATAATCCCTGTGTTTTCTAAGTTAGAAGTCTTCCATTAACATCTAAGATAAACTGGAGGTCTACTGATTTTTACCTTCAAGAGGATCTGCACGAGTTGTTTAATGAATCATAATTTCAAAGAGTTCCAACAAATCATGCTTCAAAAGAAAACTCATTTCTTTAGATGTGACTTAGCCCCTTCTACTTCTAACAAAGAAGGTTTTATTTCAGTGGGTTCCAAACAAAGCAGGCTATCTTTCCAGCAGGATAATTACACAAAATAAAATAATCCAGTATATTCTATACTAAAAACCTAAACAGTTTGATTAACTCCACACAAGGAGTCCTTTGAACCCTGCTTTAATGTTGGAAAAAATTCTTCAGATCTGCAGAATTCACTCTCCATAGACAGACTAATAATCAGAGATCTTTGTGCAATTCTCCTTCTGAGCACATGAAGGCAATTAGCACAATGCTTCCTTTGGTTGGTGCACCCTTGTGCCTGCCATTGCCAAACCCCCTTCCAGCATCCACATGGAAAAGGATTTTTGACAGATGAATTTTAAGCAAGTAAACATGATTTTTTTTATTTTTTCATATTTTCTGGTGTTAGCAAAATTTTTACCACATTGATCTTATTCCTTTCTTTCAGCTCTTCTCTCCAGCTCTTCCAGGGCATTTCCATCTCCATCTCCAGAATAGGAAATCTGTGTTGATTTTTCACAGCCCGTGCTGAAGCTCTGCCATGGTTCAGTGCTGTGCAATCCCTCATTTTTTAACTGTGCAGGGTCATTGGACCTGTGGTTACCAGGGCAATCATTACCAACAATTACTGAGTCAAAGCTGAAGTGATCACAGTAAAATGCAGCTTGGTTTCCTTCAGGAACTAAATATGAAATTAAAGGGTTTTCACCTTATCTACATACAACTACCCATGCATTTCATTTTTGGCAGTAGACAAGGTTCTTTGCAGGCTCTTCATTCCCTATGGGGGAAACTGGAAATCGATTTTCTGGCAAAACTCTACACCAAAAGCCCAAAGCAAATTGTTTTACAAACCTTCCTAAAGTGGTAAAAAAGACCCACTGTGTGGCTTTTCCACAGAACTAGTAATTTACTCTAAAAATTCCATTCTGCTCAATAACAACTCATTTCCACAGCTGAATGCTAGACTGCTGAATGATTCATTTCTGTTACCAGCTTCACTATCCTGTTTTAACACTCATTTCTTGTGAGCTTGTGGTGTGGGAATGGAGGAGAAAAGTTAAATCCTGTGGCAAGGAAAGGAAGTCCCTTGAACAGAAGTGAGCATGTACTCAATAGCACACTGGTGAAGTCAGACTACTGAGATCTGAGTTTATTCCCGTTGATTTCCACACATATTGGGCAAACACTTCGATAAGTTTCAAGGCGAGGTTGGCAGGAGATACTCATTGAACATTTTAAAAATGCCAATAAATGATATCTTTAATTATAGTGTGTTCCTCACATCATTAAAGACTCAAGTTTTCCACTTAACTAGGAGGTGACATCCAAAACACACTTCTACAGATGTTAGTAAGTAAATCCATTACATACAATCAAAGCAATTCTTCATAGATCCTCACATTTTGAAGGTCCCAAGCCCATTTCACACCATCTCTGTGTTAGCTCAAACTGCTGGTAAACGCAAAGAGAGGCAGTCTGCTGTATATGGACTTTATTTCAAAGCATCAAACTGCTGCGGCATTTGGCAGTACCTCAACATGGCTATGGGCAATTAGACACTCTGTAAACTCACAGACATCCTGTGAACCAAAGCCATAGTTTTGGAAACAACATACTGCTTACCCGTTGAAAAATAATACTGTTTTTTTCCAGCGTTCACTTCATTTACTGGAAAACTCAGCAATCTCTCACATCAAGCCAGAAGTGCTTCTATCAGTCTCTTTTATTTCCCCAAAGCAGAATGGTATGTCGAATGGCAAAAGAGCATCTGCAATCCTCAGATGGCACAAAAGAGCATTCCCCATAGTGTCCAGCTGCAATAAACACCTCGTGGAGGGCTTAACTGGAGGACATTGCAATGCAATATTTTGTCTGACTTTTGGTATTCTATGGTTCAAGTGAAAAAGACACCTCTCTGTTTCAGTGTCTCTCAGGTTTTCAAATGCTGGATCATAATAAAACGCTAACATTTAGCCTAAAGAAAACAACTTCACAGTTGTACTAACCAGTATTGTCCTCGTTGTTCCTTTGGACAGAAACGTACATCCAGGCTTGCTATTCACCAAAACGATAAAATCACTGCTCACACTGCTGTTCAAGGGAAAGCACATTTTTGGGGTTTTATTTCCCTCTTAGAGTTAAATCTCTAGAACTACACAAATGCCATACATTGATTTGCAATTATAAAATACTACAAAATCATTAAGAAGTGGATAGGGTGACTATGCAAACATGCCAACTTCCTTTTCCAGTAATTCAAGATAGTCCAAGGTGTGTATATATGAATTTGTGTTTTCAAATGACTCTGTGCTATGGAAAGATACAAACTTTGTTCTTAGAAGATTTAAAGACATTATTTTTAAAAAATATTTTCCATTACTGTACCAAAACAATAAGTTCTGAAAACTTAATTCCATTCTGTTTTCCAAACAGCACAATACAGTTGACAGTGCCATCACATTCTTTAATCAGTGATTTGATTCAGCAAGACACATGCTGACACAGTAGTGCCTTCTCTCTCTCCCCAGACCCTTCCCAACCCCAGTTATTCAGAGAGACTCAAAGTTAAATATAGAAACATGTTTTGTGAAATGTGGGGACAAATTTTCTGACATACTGAAGAGGAATGAACCTGCAATGCTTTCAGGCCAGAATATAGGACACAGTTTTGAAAGCAGCAATTGCCTGTGCTAGACACCTCAAAAGAAGGCAAGCTGAGCAAGCTCTTTCCAGAAATTTCTCTGCAGAGTTCATAACTTCTACAAAATTCCTTAAAATCTAGGCAAGAGTGTTTCCATTCCTTTCCAGAAAGTTTATTATTCAGTTCTTCCTATTGCATCTCTTAATAGCTTTATACTCCTCTTACTGCAGTCATGTAACTGCTATAACTTGGCTGCACAGAGGTGAAGAAACTCTAATTGCCTTCTGAACTCCCATTAGAATTAGATGTTCAGAAAACGTTGACTTGTATGAGTTCAGTTCTCTCCAGTGTACAGAATCCATGGCTTTTGGAGAGGTACTTTTCAGCTGTTCTACGACAAATACAATTTTCCCTTTAAAAAAAGATTCTAGCTACAATATGTGATATATGTTGCTTAACCTATAAGGTTTTGGTCTTGCAGGATCATTATTTTGGGTTTTTTTTCACACTGAAGAAAATAAAGGATTTGGGTTTTTTTTAAAACCTGCAATTCTTACAGACTGCCAGTGTGAGTTAACTGATTAAATCTGAAGTAAGCAACTCATTGAAGTTACTAATGCAGACTCACTCAATCTGTGCTGTAGCTCACTCATAGAGCAATCGTTCTCTTATGAGGAAGGACTCTAATGGTATACTCTAATGCAGCAAAGGCTGTTTAATAGCAAGCTGTTGACAGCAGCATCAGCCCTCAGTGTCCTCAGGCAAACATTCCTGTCCTTTTTTGTGCACTAATACACACAGACTTTAATCAAATGAGTCTCTAGAGATGAACAGCACAAAAACCTCAGTCACTCGTCATTGAACGACTGTGATTTGCCAGTGGATGGAGAGCCTTAGTCCCAGAAACAAATCACCAGAAGACCAGAAAAACATGAGTGCTCTTGTAGAGGAAGCAGTGGGGACACGAAGCATCACTGATAGCAGTCAGAGTGAGCTACTGAAGTATTGGACTGCCTGAGGTGCATGTAAAATACAACTGCACTACAAAGTGGATGATGTTGTCCCTATACTAAGAGACAGGTGAAAAATCAAACGTAAAATGCACAGCACTTACTTGTCTGTCCTGACTCTTGAGGTTACTAAAGGAAAAATAAACACAAGCCATGAAGCCATGGTCAGAAACTCTACCATGGTGACTAGACCATGTAAAAATCAAAAATTTCTGGTTTTCAAGAAATAAAAATATTTTGACAACTTTTTATTTTAAAAACTGAAACAATATTTTAAAAAAAATAGAATATATTTGGACACCTGGATATGTTCTTGTGCAACTTGATCTGGGTGATCCTGCTGTGGTGGGGGAATGGGACTGGATGATCTTTTGAGGTCCCTTCCAATACCAAATGCTCTGTGATCTATGACTTGAAACAGAAAATTAATATGATATGTTTTAAAATTAAATTTGGGACAGAATTTTTTTTCCTCAAAATGCTTTTAAAATGTAATTTTTCTTTAAAAAATTGGGTTGCCAAAGTTTTGTGGAAGAAAGGTCATATTTTCTTGAAACTGATGCGAGCTCACCAGAGGTTTATTTTGTCAAAATATGACTTCAAATCCCTGCAAAACAGTAAAGAATGTTTATGAGAACTCTTCTTATTAACCTTGCTAGCAACTTCACGCAAGCTTTAGCAATTACAAAGCAGAATGGAGAATCAACTGATTATTTCTGCAGGTTATCACATAAGTAGAAATAAAGAAGTAAATTAAATTGCTAATATTCCCCTGCTTAGGAGAGATGTGCTTTCCTGTTGCTTTGTTTTCCATACATAATATTTTTCTGAGGGGTGAGGATTAAGCTCCAGGATATTTTAACAATATTTTCATGCAAACAGCAGTGCTTCTTCAAGCTTTTCACGCTTAGGCATCCATTCACACCTTCTTCAAAAACGTGATCACAAATATGATTTTCAAGACACTTTCTTCAGAAGATTAACAGGAATTGTTTATTGGAATTCTATCCCTTTTTTAAATCTTTCCATCCAGCATGATACTGAGGTGGTTAAATATCATTATCACTTGTGGCTTCAGTATCCCAGGTGAAATGTAATTAAAGATAAGCATGCAAGTAAATGTTTGCAGGATTGATGCTTTAAACAACTTTATAAAAATCATTTAGAAGATTATTCCTTCTTCACTTGCCTTTTTCATTTAGAACTCAGGGGAATCATAGAATCATAGAATCACTACGGATTGGAAGGGACCTCGAAAGATCATCTAGTCCAATCCCCCTGCAACAGCAGGATCACCTAAACCAAGTCACACAGGAACCCATCCAGTCGGGTCTTGAACATCTCCAGTGAGGGAGACTCCACAACCCCCTTGGGCAGCCTGTTCCAGTGCTCTGTCACCCTCACTGTGAAGAAGTTCCTTCTCAGGTTGAAGTGGAACCTCCTATGTTCCAGCTTACACCCATTGCCCCTCCTCCTGTCACTACATGACACCGAGAACAGCCCAGTTCCATCCTCCTGACACCCACCCCTCACATATTTGTAGACATTAATGAGGTCACCCCTCAGTCTCCTCTTCTCCAAGCTAAACAGACCCAGCTCCCTCAACCTCTCCTCATAAGGGAGGTGCTCCACCTCCTTTATCATCTTCGTTGCCCTACGCTCCACATCCCTCTTGAACTGAGGGGCCCAGAACTGGACACAATACTCCAGGTGTGGGCTCACTAGGGCAGAGTAGAGGGGGAGAAGAACCTCTCTTGATCTGCTAACCACCCCTCTTCTAATCCACCCCAGGATGCTGTTGGCCCTTTTGGCCACAAGAGCACATTGCTGGCTCATAGTCATTTTGTTGTCCACCAGGACCCCCAAGTCCCTTTCCCCTACACTACACTCCAACAGGTCAGTCCCCAACCTATCATCTACATGAGAACTACTGAAACTGGTACAACTCTTTGAAACAACTTTTTATTCCACAAAACATTGTACTAAAACACAGAGTATCAAAGGTGACCCCTCTGAATCCAGTTCTCGTCTCACCAAGTTTGGATTTTGCAGCTAAAATTTATAATTATCTTGAACTAAATTAATATTGTTTTCATATTTTAGTTATTTATTATTTAATTTATGACCTCTCTGAATGTCTGTTAAAAATGCAGCAAGCTAGCAGCAATAGTTCATGCTTTTTGATGACAGTTGGTTTACTTACTTGAAAATTCACAGTTTTTGATAAGGCATCCTTTTATCACAAGGTGTAAGGTAGCAGCCCCATCCATTCTATTATGTCAATCCTTTGCCAGCCAAGAAGGAAAACATACTAAGTGACAATCAGTTCCTTCTACAGAACAGGGTAATGACTGAGGTCTAGGATTTCTTCAGCCTGTTGTTTGTTTCATACTGACAAAACCTTCAGCCCTGCCCTCGATTTATTGTTATTCAATCTCTATTCAAGGCAGTAGCAGAACTGTAGAAGAACACTCTTTACAGTCAACACAACAGTAATATACCAGACAGTCTCTGTAACAGCAATGTCACCAGAAAGGGTTTATTTAGAATGAAAAGTTTTCTATATTACTTTTTAACCTGTGTTGTGTTTAGCATAACACTCAAGGAACGGCAGCAATGGAAGTGTATGAGAAGCTGCTGCATAAGCAACTGGCTTAGGGCTGGACTGGACCTCCACTTCCAGCACTACCTTCAGACATAGGAATTTTCTTCTGGCAAAGCAGCAAGTCTCACCACACAGCACTTAGACAGAATAGATCAACACTGAAACAGCTCTGAAACACATAACTTTCAGCGCACTGAACAGACACAAGGTCACAGGCAATTGCTTTTTCACTATTTTTTAGAGTTCAGCTTTTAGAACTGGCCCACAGAATGACCGGTGCAGGAGATACAAGCCATGGCATTAATAGCTTAACACTAACAGTTTGTTCTGGCTAGACTTGGGAATTGACATATCATTCCACCATCCTTTCCAATTTCCTTCAAAGACACGAAAACCAAAACTGAGCACAAGGTGAAGTTCTTGTTAATATTATCACCAAGTAATTACTAACAGGCTGACGTTTAAAAATTCAAGTACTAAGGAAGATACCTGGTTTGGTCCCATTTATCAAGGTAAGACTACATTTTTGAAATGTCTTTTGTTTGAGTTGGAAGGGAATTTAAACATCATCTAACACCCTGCCATGAGCAGGGACATCTCCTACTAAACCAGACTGCACAAAGCCCGTTCCAAGCTGACCTTGAGCAGATCCAGTAATGGAGCTGGTCAAAGTCCATGGCACCACCAAATGACTTGGTGTCATCCTATAACCTCAGTGCCACACATTTATGCATACACCTGTTCACAATTCTTAACCAAGAACACAAAAGTAGATTATCAATTAAAGATCCCTTTGATTCCACAGGTAAAGACTTGCAGAAACATTATTTCCTGAAACAGCCACTTTAGTAAATGCAAATCTAACCTACCTAAAAATACTACCTTTCTCTCAGGAGATTTCATTTCGAGAAAGTTACTGTGCAGTAGCTGAGTTGGGTAAATCCTGTGTTTGCCCTAAACCTGAGCATCTCCAGCCTGTGACCTAAGCTTTAGAAATACTAGACTAATTAAAGGTTTTGACTTTCCTCTCTAATGTATAATCTGACTCCATTTATTTAACAGAAGCTGAGGTGTCTTGTCCAGCTTCATTTTTCAGGCTCTCTGAGTAGCCAGTTCATGTCTTCAGCTGTCTAAAGTAGTTGGGATTAATTGCCCTTGAGGATGTCTGTCCTTCTCAATTGACCAACAGACAAAGCCATGAGCTCAGATGAGGCTAACAGTTCAGACAAATCACCTGGAGCTTTTCCCTGGACACAAATAGCTGCAGTAATAAAGAGGGTAGAGGTAATTTTTAAAACAGATATTATTCATTTTGATTTAGTCTGGTCTGCACTATCTGTCATAAGTGATGAATGGTAAAGGTAACAATTGCCCGTTGGCTACTAGTTACTCCTGACAAAAGGCTGAAGATATTAACTTTCAAACATATTAGCCTGAGAGCCCTCACAAATTGGAAAGCTACAAAAAGACTTGTGGCAAATTCTCTCTCACTTCCATTCATTACTGTTATGACTGCCTGTGAAATACTATATTAATTGTGAAAATATTAACTGTAGGTACTTACACGTATTTAAATGCTAGAGAAATCCCAGCCTAATCCAATTTCTGTGAAAAAATCTCTCTTAAAACAATAAATCATTTGTGTCTGTGTGTCATGGTGGGATTATTGCTTAAACTGGTGCACTGGTATTCATTCATCATGGTTTCATACATATTGGAGGAAAAAGCCTACCAGCAAAAGTACGCCTGCAAGACAAAGCGTAAGGTGTGTGGTTTGAGCCAAGCACCATTTTCCTTGCAGATACCTGCACAGGCTGATCACCACAGTCGATAACGTGTGTCAAGGTGTGCATGAATAATGCACACTTTCCACCCTGTGTGGTTTCAGAGAAGGTTTTTTTACATTAAATGCAAAGAACAGGAGTTTGGACCCAGCTCAGTGTATGCATGCCTGTGTGATCACCACTGGGTTTTCCCACAGAAGGAGGGTAATGAGATCTAGTCTTCTGATATTTCCATTCTAGAGGCTGGGTCATGGTCCTAGTTACATGGGGTAAGTGAGGAATGCTTGCACCCAAATAAAAACATGCTTTGATTTTTGTCTGGTTGACCAGGAACTGGTTGCATGATTTCATTCCAAGTCACAGAATATAGGACCCTTAAAATGTGCTGATTACACACATAGAGCACAACCTTGAAATCAGCAGGATCTCAGTGAAAAGGCTACTCATCAGATATCTGGAAAAACTAATTCAAAGTTATAGCTCTAATCTGAGAAACACTTGTAACGTGGAATAACTCCAGCAGTGTCCTGTTTACAGTGTGCAGTCAGGTTTCTCAACTTGAGGAGGTATTTACAGTTCAAATTTTGACTTAACCACTGATCTATTTTCTCTGTTCCTTCTGAATGTGTCCACAATATATCTGAGAACGTTTTCTTCCTTCCTTCATGAAAACCCTTCATGAAAACCAAAACTCAAATATTTTCGTATTAGTTAAATTAATCACATAATTTAATAAGAAAGTTAAAACAAAAGTCTCTTTACTGTAGATAATAGTCCAAAATGATCATGGTTCTTTAGAATGAGTACCCAGAACTGTGGACAGACTTCAGCAGGTCTAGTAGTACAATGAAATATGCAAAGATCAGCACAAAGGTGCTTTATATCATTATTTGATTTTGTGCTGATAATCTTCTTTTAAAATGTTATAATCTCAAGCCACATTAAGATTCAACTCCAATAAAAACAAAGTCCTGCAACTGTGGGGACAGCATTGAGCACCTGAGCTCTGGTTCAGGCTGCCAGTCACATAACTATCGGGATCTAGCATGGGAACAGCCAAAGCAAAGACATCACTTTCATGAGGCTTAGCAAATATTTGTCAACCCTGTTTTTGTCATCATGGTTTGGAGCCTGGCCAACAGCCACAGTTGTGGCCTCTAGTTAATGTTTCACTCCTGAGTGTAGGGGCAGCCAGTTTCCTAAAATTCATAGACACCCCAAAGCAGTACTCAACTCAAGAGAAGACAGAACAATAGGATTCCTTCCCATGACGCGTTTGGAAACTTGTCGTGGAGCTTTCTCTAAACCCATTCCCACTGTATGCTGTAACTTAAGGGTAAAGGGAGGCAGGAAAACATTTAGGTCCTGTGTAGCTTATAAAAGGAGGGGATAGTTTGTTCTTCTTTACAGTTTTACATCTTCCTAAAGCACAACCTGGTCAAGAGTCAAGGTTCTCCAGCTTGGAAAAAAGGACGGTGGGAAGACCTTATTAAGGCCTTGCAGAATCTGAAGGGGGTTTCCAAGAGAGCTGTGGAGAAATTGCTTACAGGAGCTAGAGGTGACAAGACAAGGGGTAATGGCTTTAAATTGAAAGAAGGTAGACTTAGATGTAAGGAGGAAGTTCTTTACTGTGACAGTTTTGAGACACAGGAACATGCCACCCAGGGAAGCTGTAGATGTTCCATCACTGTATGTGTTCAAAGCTGGTTTGGATGGGGCTTTGATCAACCTGGTTTAGTGGAAAGTGACTCTGCCCATGGCAGAGGAGATGGAACAAGATGATCCTTACAGTACCTAGCAATCCAAAGCATCCTATGATTCTGTGATAAGAGTTACATGTATCCCCAGGAATGTCTGCAAATGTGTGGACAGATATTTATGAATTCAGGAACTTTTCCAGGTGAGCCAAATGAAGTTGCTTTGTTAGCTAACCAAGATGGAGATGTATGTTATCCTTCATGGAAACTGCACTCAGCATTGTTTACACAAGAGACCAACTTATGAGTCAGATATTTTTTTTCTTAGTATTACCACCTTCTGAAAAGACAGTTTATGTATCATTTGAAGGCTGGAAAACATGACACAGTTCTTCAAGTCTGATGTTTTTTTGCCAACAGAGCCATGATCTGATAAACTTCCTCATTTTTTTCTGAGCAGCACTGAGAACATGAAAATGTTCAGATTTAAAACAACAAAAGTGATGAATATGTTTTCTCCAAACTGCTTGTGTTGAAATGTGAATATTGCAGCTTTATTTTTCACTATCAAAAGCTTGTCTGTCATTTCAGGAAGACTGTGCTTGTTAAACCCTGTGGTTCCCAGAATCCTCCTTCCTAAGCTTCTTGTAGATGGGCATCACAAATGCTAATCTCCAGTCTACTGGAACCTCCCTTGTTATCCTGGAGTAATCTGGCCATATCTGGCCAAAATCTGTTAAGGATAATAAAAAGAACCTTTATAAATACTTTAATAACAAAAGGAGGGCCAGGGCAAATATCCACTCCTTATTGGATGAAGGGGGGAAGATACTAATTGAAGACAGGTAAAAGGCTGAGGTACTTAACACCTTGCTTGCTTCAGTCTTTAACAAAAAGCTTAGCTAACCTCAGGGTAACTGAGGTCCTGGATAACTGAGGGGGTCCCAGATGACTGGAGGTTGGCCAATGTGGTGCCCATTCACAAGAAGGGCTGGAAGGAGGATCCAGGGAACTATAGGCCTGTCAGCCTGACCTCAGTGGCCAGGTTGTGCAGCAAATCATCCTGAGTGGCATTGAGACACATGTACAAGGCAACCAGGGAATCAGGCACAGATAGCACGGATTTAGGAAAGGAAAGTTCTGTCTAACCAATCTGATCTCATTCTGTAACTGGGAGACCTGCCAAGTGGATATGGGAAAGGCTGTGGATGTAGTGTATCCAGAATTCAGCAAAGCCTTTGACACTATCTCCCATAGAATCCTCCTGGAAAAGCTGGCAGCCCATGTCCTAGATGGGAACTCTCTGCTGGCTTAAAAATTGGCTGGATGACCAGGCACAGAGAATCACTGTGAATGGTACCACATCCAGATGATGTTCTGTGACCGGTGGTGCACCCAGGGGTCAGTACTGGGACCAGTTCTGTTCAACATCTTTACTGATGACCTGGATGAGGGGGTCAAGTGTACCCTCATTAATTTTGCAGATGACACCAAGTTGGGAAGGAGTGTCAATCAGCTGAAGTGTAGGAGAATGCTGCAGAAAGATCTGGACAGGCTGGGTCAATGAGCAGAGGCCAACGGGATGAGGTTTAACAAGACCAACTGCAAGGTCCAACATGGGGACTGTGTTTTGCTCCCCATCTCTCTTCTTGTTCAGACTGCTGGGCACTCAAGGAGCAACTGGCAGTGATGGTGAAGACTGAAGTGAAGAAGGCATCAAGTAGCTCAGCCTTGTCCTTGATTGCAAACATTATATTGTGAGTCTTCTGCCATTCTCCTCTGGGAAAGGAAAACCACCCTGTGCTTCCCCTGGAGATGACTGGATGTGCTAGATATGTGAAGAGTCTGAATGGTGACTTGTAGATGTGTCAGAATTGAAGTAGTCCAGTCAAAGCAGGCACATACAAATTAAAAGAAAAAAATATATAAAAACTCTGATCTTGCCAAGCTGGCGAGTACTGACAGTCTGACAATCTGTGTGATTACAGACCCCTGCAGGGATAGAGCTGGTAGTTCAGAAAGAAGGGATTTCAATGAATTTCTCTCTTCACCCTGTCTGATAAATATAAATCAGTCTGAAAACAGGTCAGACTCAGAAACAAGGGTAGAAAAATTAAGTCAAAAGGTTGCTTTGTATCCTGTGGATGAGAATATTTCTGTAGAAAAGATGATTCTCTTAATTTGCCTAGGGAGATTTAAAAATTGAGCAAGGAGTAGACAAAGATTTGCACATATCTCCAAAAAAAAAGCAATGCTGGCAAATAAAGCCTGTCAATCATTCCGTGGTATAAAATTTGTCTAATCCTCATTATACTCTGTGTCTTTACTGGAATGCTTTGGTTGGACTAAGTGAAGTGTTTGGGAGATATGATAGTATGATAATGTTTTCTAGAGAACTCAGTGCTCTCAGGCTGGACATATCCTTTTTTGTTGCAGTTGTTCACAGTGAAAAACTTGATCTTCTTTTGGGCTTTCAAGCACTCTGAATTAAGCCCTGACTTTAAAATCTCTTATGCCCTTCCTTGAAACTGATGAATATTTTAGCAAACTTCATCTGCCAAAGAACAGTAGATAAAGAACACACGAGATTAGACCAGATGAGCAGGGGAAGTGTTTTCTTTAAGTATTCAGCAAATAGGAAAAATAAATGAAAGACATTTAATGTGAAGCAGGATCACCTAGACCAAGTCACACGGGAACACGTCCAGGCGGGTCTTAAACGTCTCCAGTGAAGGAGACTCCACAACCCCTCTGGGCAGCCCGTTCCAGTGCTCTGTCACCCTCACTGTGAAGAATATAGCCAAAGAATATCTTCAAGGAAGCGAGGCAGAAAATGTGAAAAAGTACATCAACAGTCAGAAATCTACTCCTGTGTTTGCCACATACTAGCCACATTTAATGCAGTGGCTACAAAAGCACTTGCACCACCAAGAGAAACATGTCTACACAGTGATGAATGGAAGAAAGGAGGTACCTGTGACAAGGTAAGCAATCAGTAAATATCACAGTGTCTCACAGCACAGTCACAAACATGATAAATTATTCTATTATAAATGATTTGCTGTATTCTTTTTTACACTGGAGGAAATTTCATTGACTGGTTTGAGTTGGAAAGGACCTTTGAGATTATCTAGTTCCAATATCTCTGCATGTGCATGGACATCTCTCACTAGATCAAGTTGCTCAAAGCCCCATCCAGATTGGCTTTGAACACTTCTAGAGAGGGGGCATCCAGAGCCTCTCTGGGCAACCTAGTTCAGAAAGAATTTGCATTAATTTGACACAGAACAAAACAACAAATTTGTTTGTTATCATCTTCCAAAAAAAACCTCAAATCCAAACCAAACCATGAACCCTGTGAGTACAACACTCTTAAATTTTCTCTTAAACCTAAAGAAGAAGCAGTATTTTATTTTTTACTGTAACTAAAACAATGGAGTGAGTGACTGTTAATAAATCCTCCACTGAAATATTATGGTTTAAATGTAATACCTTAATGACAGCAACTGTGATAAGGAAATCAGAAGAGAAATTGTTTGTCCTGTGAGATTACACACTGTAGAAATATTTGTAAGAGTGCAAATGTTAAATGAAAATAAGTTTCTTGGAATCATGATAGTTATAAAGGTTGTTCTAGCTCAGGAAAGTTTCATTGTTGCTTCACTGCTACACCACTTTTTCATTTCCTATTCTAAACAGTATATTGCTTGTTGAAAAATAAACATTGCCCTGATTTCCAAACTGCTAAAACCAGCAGTCAGAGAAGAGATTACCAGAGGGCTAGCTTCTCTCAAAATTATGTGCAAAGTAAATAGTAATCCAAACCAGAGTCTGGAAACCTTTCTGTTGTGCACACTCCCCCCTCACACCTATGCTGTCCGCTTCTTTCTGCAGACCTCAGTGCCCTCGTTTGGTCCACATGTCCTCAAGCCCTTTCCATGCACCAATATCACATTTAGTGACAGATCAAAATGACAGGAAACAGTCCACTCCGGACACAGCTGGTGGTGCAGTCACCCTTTACAGGGGTGTGGGTTTCCCAGGGAAAGCACCATTCCCTGCTCTTTCTGCATGAGGTAGAGCAGGCAAGGAGGAGGGCACAGACGTGAGGAAAAACCTGCCAAGTTAAGTTCTTGTCCATTCCTTGACCATTCCAGTTGCAAGGTCTTCACCCAGCTCACACTACTGAAAGACAGCCTGTCCCTTCAACAGGAATTAAAGATGAGGGCAAAAAGAAGGAAGAAAGAATTCAAATCAGAGCAGAAAAATACTCTCTGGAAGATGCAGACAAATAAATTGAGTTTATTTATCTGTTCATCTAAGCATCCACAGTTTATTTCTGTAATGAAAATAAGTTTAAACCACCAATTTTCTGTAGACAAATATATTCTGTTCCTAAGAATATAATCACAAGCTTATTTATCTGGAGTAAGGAACGCATTGATTAGATAATGACTATTCTCCAAAGAAAAATGTAAATTGAATTTAGTAATGTTATTCAGTTAAGAACTTGTATTAAATTATTAAATTGTTCCTTTAATAATTGTTAAATTATCAGTAACAGAATGAACTCCAAACAAAAAGAAATAATACTTTAATCAGTAGAAGATGAGAAAATAGCATTTTTTAGGAAAACATCCTCACTGTTTGTCTTACAAGATGACATTGGAGATGTTTTTTAATGTCCTGTAACCTTCTTGTACTACTGAGTCTTTAGAACTTAGTTGTGATTCTCAGTAGCCCTGAGGTAGTCAGCCCTACTGCAGTGCTAGAGAGGAAACTGAACAGAAAGAAGAGTACCAAAAGAACAGGGGACATCTCCAGAACACATTATAGATGTGGCAGCAAATGTCCTATGGAGATGCTTCATCTACAGTGGAAGTCTAATGCAGTTTCATGGCATCAGACATAACACAAATAACTGTTTTTCTTCCCCCAATTTTTCTAATTTATGCAAATATATCACCTACTGAGTCAATCTTTCTAATCTTTTGAGGTTAGGTATTATAAATGTTATGAGAAAAGTTGGTGGTTCACACCTAACATGCATTTATGAAGCCCTAAGTCCTTCATTGTGAATCAGATCAAATAGGAAGAACAAAGAGTCGGTAGAAAAGAAAGACAGCTTTCCTCGTGTGTATCAAAGCATGTTGGGAAGAAAAAGGGGATGAAAAAAGGAGAACATTCCATGTATTCTAAAGGAACAGGACAGGGGCAAAGCCTGTCTTTGTTCCTTTCTCATGGCAGAAATATTAGCAGCTCCATCAAAGCTCAGAGGATAATTCCCATCTTTTCATCAGGACAAGGAACACCTGCAAAGGAGGCTGACAGAGTTTCTCCTGTAGCTTCTGTGCAGAGGTGTCTCCCCACTGGCTTTCACAGTCAAGCACTTTTAAAAGCTGCTATTGATTTAATGAAATAAAAAAACCAAAGGTTTTGTGTGACTGTCAGACTGAGCCTTCAGTCTCTTTGTTTTCTTCACACTTGATGGTGGCTGGAAAATCCTTCACATTCAGTCTCACCCATATGCACACACATCTTATCTAAATTTACCAGCTGAAAATTAGAACTGGTCTAAACTTGGTCTGTGCCCCTTATCACAGCAGAGGGAGAAGGGCACCTTCTGAAAGTGATTCATCCTATCTGCTTTGGATAATTTTCTGTGGATGGAAGAACAGCCTTTAGAAGCACCTGTGTTTCCCTAATGATTACAACTTAGTCTATAGAAGCAGTGTAGGTAGCTGCCAGATCGTAAAGGGTTGACACTAACCAAGATAAATATTACCTGTGGAGCAAAACAGAAACAAGATGTCTTATTACTTTTCCTTTCTGGTAGGTTTGGGGCCTGGGGAAGAAGGTTTCCGTAACACTTGATTTGCAGAGAAACAGCGTTTGTTCCCTCCCCAGAGTCAGGGGAGGCACACAGAGCTCAACGGGGTCTTACTGGGTGGTGCTGTTCATAAGCAGGAGGGATGGGATGTCATCCAGAAGGACCTGGACAACCTGGAGAGGTGGGCCCACGTGAACCTCATGAGGATCAACAAAACAAGTTGCAGAGTCCTGCACCTGGGTTGGAACAACCCTCACTCTCAATCCAGGCTGGAGGAGGTGGTGATAGCAGCCCTCAGGAAAAGTCTTGGGGGTGCTGGTGGATGAGAAGCTGGGTATAAGCAGATAGTGTGTGCTTGCAGCCCAGGCCAATCACATCCTGGGCTACATCAAAAGAAGTGTTGCCAGCGGAATGAGAGAGGTGATGCTGTCACTCTACTCTGTCCTGTTAAGACCTCACTTTTTCTTGTTTATTGTTGCGGAACTTTTATTAGAGTAGTTTAAAGCAAGCTTCAAACATCTAGCTGGTGCTAAATCTGATCAGGAATAATTTCACCTGATGTTAATAAAAATTATAAGGAATCACTTAATTAAAGGAATACAAGTGTATTTTACTGATCTTAATAATGTTTATTACTATTATAATAAACATAATAATGTTTATTATTAATTTTAAATTATGGTTAAATGCTTTTTAAAATTTCCTCATCAAAAATCTCATATTAGAAATACATATTAAATTCTTGATAAACACATGATTAGAACTGACTAAACTAGACAATACCAGACTCCTTAGAGACTTTAATATCCTTTATTTAAGTCTGCCCTAAATGACATCAGTCTATCAGTAAGATTACATCAGTAATTAATGTTTGAACTGCCAAACAGTATTCTAAGAAATTACATATTTTCAAATGTCTGTCTGCAGGCGAGCAGACCCAGATGTGACACGTAGGTACAACAGTCACAGA
Source organism: Rhinopomastus cyanomelas (assembly GCA_013400115.1). Taxonomy (NCBI): domain Eukaryota; kingdom Metazoa; phylum Chordata; class Aves; order Bucerotiformes; family Rhinopomastidae; genus Rhinopomastus; species Rhinopomastus cyanomelas. The sequence continues at coordinate 664,370 of VXBP01001172.1, forward strand.
CTGCTAGGACAGCTGGAATGTCTTTAAACAGCAATCTTACTTTGAGTCTTAGTTAAGAAGTACTTTTCGAGTAAGGACACTGTACTAGGGGGGTTTTGTGAAACTGTCAGGCCACCATGGTGCAAGTTTTCAGCTCTGTACAAAAAATCATAATTTAAATAAAGTTAACACTGTGAATATCCAGAGGCTGGTGACACCTGATGATCAGCCCTGCCTCAGCTAAAATCAGTATCTACACTTGTACACCGTGCTGAGCACAGCTCAGAGGATGTAGTTCACTGTCTCACCAAGAGCAGAGCTCCTGCACTCTTATCAGAACGTGGCTTTTGACAAATCTGTCAGATCCTCCATGGGCAAGACAAAAACATCCCTGCTTCGCAGCACGAGCCTATAGAAACATCCTTCTCACTCTAAACCTATACCAAAACACATTTAGTTCAGAATTAATCAACTTCCCCTTATCTCTTCTCATAGAAGTAGTATTTCTGCTGTGAATTACTTTCAGACCGCAATAGCTGTGTCGCGTGCGCGCGTGCAATCCCGCGTACGTGTAACAAGTAGCTGCGGCACACGCAGTGCAGTCATTCACAGCAGTTGGGAAGGACACTGAAAGAGCCTGGGTGACTTGTAACACTGGATATGACTTTCTGTGAGTTCATGGTTAGGTTTTCTGAGTGTTGTACAGAACAACAGCTTTCCATGTGCATTTCACCGGTATTCACGATCAAAATGACAAAGGAAACAGAGAACATCCTTATTTCATCAGCCTTATAAAAGAAGTCATGTATAAAATATGCAGACCATTGTCACCCACACTACACCCACGTCTGCACTCAAGCATTGCCCTTAGAATGATTAAAGTGACACCACTGGTGCCCCACACAAAGGAACACATTATAAGGTCATGTACCAAATGCAGTCTGCAAGCTACAGGTGAATAAAGATCTTTTAAATTTGTGAAACAGGTATTCTGCTATATTTTATGGGTAACGTTCCCAAAGGCATTTAGATCTGTTAGGTCATATTTCCATATTTCTCATGCTTAACTGTAGATGGCAGAGAGTCCTACACCAAGCTGACAAGTGCTTGGCTGCTCAAGAAGGTGTGTCTCATCCCCTTGGCCAAAAGGACCACAAGGACCACAAGGATGCAGAGGAGGAATTAGGAAATAGGATCACAGTCTCTGAGAGGGGTTCCAAAGAAGACTTCTCCCCTCGAATATAAATAAATCAAATAAACATGTGGCTTTGGCATCTGTGCGATGCTTTCCTGAAGTCTAAACTGCAGGTCCAACTGATGACTCTGTGTTAAAATGAGTCACCACTGTTCACTGAAACACCATCCAAAAGCACTTGGAATGTGACTAGAAGCAGGGATCAGCACTTTTGAATGGTGCTACTTATGACAAGAATTTGGAACCAATCTGCATCCAGAAACTCAGAACTTGGATAAAGCAGCACGTTATTTACTTCTATTGCTGCCTGACAGTGTCTGGTTCTCAAAAACCAACTATGAAGCTGATTAGAATCAGCTTCAGTCAGAATGATGCTGCAGAGCAAAACTACCACAAACTAGCATGAAAAATGTTGTATTAACAGGAATGTTAGGCTGTTTATAAGATGATCATAGGATCATAGGATGTTAGGGGTTGGAAGGGACCCAAGAGATCATGATAATGTCTACTTCTTTTCTTTAATACTAAAATCTGTTTCATTCTGGGCATTATGACTGAGTGGTGATTACATGACCTTTCATACTTCTAAAATGTGCAGTCTTTCCTTTTAGACCTTTTGGTTCTCCTCTATTCAACAAAAATGATTTTATGTAGCTGTGATGGGCTAATCATACACACAAGGCAAGATCTGTAAGGGAAATTCATAAGAGAGGATGCTTTTGTTAAGTGGATTGACATGTGGTGGGGTTATAAGATGTTTTTTCAGATCCACTTCTTCTTCATCTTAGGAACTCAAATGGCAGCTGGTACTAATTAGCATCTAATTCCACAAATTATCTCAAAATGTCAGTGAGTTTATCTGCACGAGAGGGCTGTGGAGCAAAAACAACATAAGCTCATATCACATGTGACTTGGTCTAGGTGATCCTGCTGTGGCAGGGGGATTGGACTAGATGATCTTTCGAGGTCCCTTCCAATCCCTAATGATTCTATGATTTATTAGTCTTCATTTGCATATGATTGGGACAAATTTTTACTTTAGCCATGTAAAAATTATGTAATTACACGCAGTGGAGTGAAAAGTCTCCTCCGATGTACAGTAAGTGCAATATTAAAAAAGAAAAAGAAGGATTCTCTTTTTTGTTATAAATGTTGTAAATAGCACTGACACCTGTCATTTCTGACACTCTGCCATCAGCACATCCAATGAAGAAATAAAATATTTAGATTTAAGACCCTTTTCAGTTATTGTCTTACAGACCATCAAAAAGTCTAGATGGCAAGGTTATATTTCAGCCAGAGAAAAATCATACAGTCTAGAGATCTTCTGTTCCTCTTAATTAAAGACATTCCACAGTTTGGGGAGCACTGCAGCTAGAGCAAGTGAGCGACCATAAACCTCATTGATTGAACACTCTTCAAAAATAAAGTCATGCTCCAAATTCATCTTACAGTAAATCAATATCTGTTCTCTTTGGAGCAGAAATTGGACAAAAGGTGCTTAGTCTTCCAGAAATTCATCTCTCCACTAGCCATGTTCAACTTTTTCCTAGGTTACTTCCCTTTCTTTGTCTTGTACAATGTCATATCTTCATCAGGATGAGGAATGAACATGAAAAAGGTGGAAGAGAAGAGAGAAGGGAAGTATTGCTTTTGGAAGGGATCTACACTGATCATCTAGCTGGCCAGCACGCTGCTCAATTGCCCTCTGTAGAGAGATCCCTCCTCCCTGCTATGCTGTAGCGTACTTCTACATGCACTTTTCCACACAGAGGGCACAGATGCCAATGTACAGGCTGCTGAAGCTCTAAGTGCGATGCTCAACAGAGCAGACATACCCTGTCCAAGATCACCAACTCCTCAAATGCAAAGTCATCATTGAGGCTGCCAATGTAAACTGTTGAATGGTATGAAAGACAGACCTTTAAATACATTGCAGTACCGTAAAGGGCTTCCTTGAAAGGAGACTTGAGGGACTGAAATTCTCTGAAGGAAACATGGTGAAAGATCCATAGCTCAGGATGCTGGTTTGGACAGGAAAAATTCTGCAGAACAGTCCCATACTGACAAGAAGGCATGCTAGAATGCATTGATAGAAGCCCATCCTCCAAGTTATTCAGAAGTTTAGTGGTTCCTGTAATTAGCACTGGTGGTCCTCTGCAACTTCTGTAAATAACCAAGGAGCTGTGGTGCTGTCAGCATTTCATTATTTGGCTTTCACTTGGACAGTGATTAGGTCCACAGCTAAAATCACAACATAACTTGTTTTTTCTGCTTTACTGGCTTTGAGGAACTAGCAGTAAATGTTCACCAGTCTGTAGTAGGATTCAGCCAGCTTTTAGGAAGATGCACTCACATTGTCTTCAACCATCAGAAGAGGAAAAGGTGTTCCTGATATGACCACAAGGTTTGTAAATATTATAGGTGCTATAAATAGAAGAGCTGTTATAAGACTGAGAGAAGACCTTATCCATGTGTATAAATATCCAAAGGGTGGGTGTAAGGAGGATGGGGTCATATTCTTATCAGCAGCGCCCACTGACCAGGAGCAACACTGACAAGCTGGAATATAAGAAGTTGGATTTTGATTTGAGAGGAAAAACCTCTTTACTGTGTGGGTGGCCAAGCACGGAGACAGGCTGCCCAGAGAAGCTGTGGTGTCTCCTCTTCCAGAGATTTTCAAAACCTGTCTGGATGTAGTTCTGTCCAATGTGATCAAGGCAGTCCTCTGGGCATTGGACTAGATGATTTCTAGAGATCTCTTTAAACTCTGAGGGTTCCATGGTTCTTTGAAAACTTTTGTTCTTGTGTGAGATGCGGTAGAACAGATAAAAGATTTTTAGCAAGAAAAAAGAGGACATCTGCTGCTGCTGTGTTTAGTGGTGATGTCCCTTCAAAGCAGGCATCACCACAAGCAACAGCACCCAAGGAAATGGTGTAAAACATCTCTCAGCGCAAGAGAATCCATCCAAACTGTACCTTGGGGAGAACAATCACAGTACAAAGCAGCCTTCCGGTCTCTTTCATCTACTGGAAAACAGGACAAAAGAGGAAAAGAGTGAAGTTAATAATCTGTCCATTTTTTCATGGTCTCCTCATGTATTTATGTTCCCATGCTGTGAATGGAAAAGCATCCACAGTTAAAAGAGCCTTCACTGTCTGAAACTGCTCGTGCACAGTTAATTCTCCCTCAGGAAACAGTGGTTTTGTTTGTTGATTTTAAAATGCACTTGGTTTGGAGGAAACAAAAACAGGAAGGAAACACAACAAACACAAAATGACATGTAGTGGAAGTGTTTTGAATTCCTTTTGTCTGTCATAAACTTCTTCAAGGTGACCTGTATGTGTCTACATGGACCTGTTACAAACTATTTGAAGGAAGTATTGCAAACTTTGCTATGACCTCTTAAAAAATCTACCTGCTCTTTCACCATGTTGAAAATGCTTAGAAAACAGCCTTTTTCAACCTGTTTTCCAAAGTGAAAAGGAATTATGTCACCTTTCCATGTGTATGAAACTCACAAATAATTTCTGAGTACATTGGTCCATTTTGACCAGATTTGACAGAGATGGAACTCTTGCAGGCATAAAGAGATACCTTAAAACTGATTATGGAATTGTTTAGTTTGGAAAAGACCTTCAAGCTTATTGATCCTAATCATTGCTCTAACTGGCCCAAGCCCACCACTAAACCATGTCCTTAAGCTCCAGATCTACACTGATTTTAAACACAACCAGGAATAACGATTCAGCCCTCTCCCTAGGCAGCCAGGTCCCAGGCCTGATAACCCTTTCATTAAGAAGATTTTCTTAACTAAATATCTTGTATATCTTAAAGAGAATACAAATATGAAGGAAGTGGAACACCTCCCTGGTGAGGAAAGGCTGAGGGAGCTGGGTCTCTTTAGCTTGGGGAAGAGGAGACTGAGGGGTGACCTCATTAATGTCTATATATATGTGAAGGGTGGGTATCAAGAGGATGGAGCCACGCTCCTCTCAGTGTCATCTAGTGATAGGACAAGGGGCAATGGGTGTAAACTGGACATAGGAGGTTCCACATAAATATCAAAAGGAACTTTTTCATAGTGAGGGTGACAGAGCACTGGAACAGGCTGACCAGGGGTGTTGTGGAGTCTTCTTCTCTGGAGACGTTTAAAACCCCCCTGGATATGTTCCTGTGCAACTTGATCTAGGTGATCCTACTGTGGCCGGGGGATTGGACCAGATGATCTTTCGAGGTCCCATCCAATCCCTAAAGATTCTATGATTCTATGAAATGTAAGATATTCTGGGGCAAAATACATCACTGATATATTTTTATTTTACTACCTAGACCCACAATATGTGTCCAAAAATTATTATATCCATAAACATTACCCTGTTAGTGTTAATCTCAAAGTTACTAAGTTATTCCATCCTAGTCTTTTCCCATTCTTATTTTAATATTACACATTGTAAGGTAAAAGTTGCCCAGCATGATGTTATTGTATGACTTACAATAAACATTACATATTTTCTTTTTTGATGAAATTAAACAGCGGAGCAGTTGGTATCTTGAAGTATGATCTGTGTTTAATGTTGTCTTTCCTTACTTCTGTCCCATTTGCTTGCCTGCATTCAAAACTTAGCTGAACCCAGAATTTCTTCCAGAAAAACAGAGTAAAACTGCAAAGAAAGCTGGGAACTTCCTCCATGAATTTGTTTTGTGCCATGTTATGCTTCTAAGTTAAACAGGGCAGTGAAATTAATCTGCTTATGATGTCAGCAATGCCAGCCTGGAGGAATGTTTTTAAACAGAACACAGAAAACATTTCCAAAACACTCCTGACGAAACCAACAGCATCACTAAAGACGGGCTGAAAACCTTTGGAGAGTGCTTATTCAGCAGTTACCCTTCTGAGGGCTCCTGCTGATCTCTGGTTGTTTGGTGCAAGTGCATGATATGTAATCTGTTACACCATCAGTGAGTTCTCACTGCTCCAAGTCTGCAGTCTGTGACACAGAACCATGCAAAGCCTGCCCTGTGCTAGCCATGAAGACACTGTTGGTATGAATCAAATTCCAGAGGTTTAGGGTCAGTGCAGGCTGTAGCTTGCGCTCGGTGGAAAAGCTACTGGCAAAAACGGGAGCGGCTGTTACTAGAGAGTAGTTCAGGAGACCAAGGCTTTCTGTGTCCAGATGAGACAGCCTTTTGTGAGAAGATTTTCCAAAGTAAACTTATGATAAGGTTAAGTTGTCTGATTGCAATTCCCTACTGCCTTTTTGGATCTGACTCAAAGTTCATTTATTTCGGCTGGAGCCTGTCTGCTCAGGCTCGGGATGAACTCCCCAATAACCTCCACAGCAGTGAGAATTTGTTCAAATTTGCTGTATCTGAAAATGCTTCTTTTGAACACATATCTCAATATGGGTAATACAACATCCCTAGTCTAGGAAGCACTGAGTCTGGTACCCTATTCGGTAGAGGTGGAGGGGAAGAGTGTCACACAAAACTGAGCAGTCAAACGCTAAGTTTGACTTAGCACATTAATTGCAAATTCAGAAAATTCATTTACCTTTATTTCCTTGGGAAATAAATAAATCTTCTCTGTAGCTGTGATACTGATACTTTTGAGAACCTTTTGGTTGCTGATGCATTTTAGTCTCCTTCCAGATTTTTAACTTACTATCTTAAGTTCACAGATGCTCTCAACAAGTGGTGGGTTGCAGTTTTGCTAAGATGAGCATTTCTAGATAACGTGGGAAAGAATTCAGACGCTGTGTCTACAGGAACCAACAGTATGGCCATCATGGTGGTCAGGCTTTTACTTCCTTTTGGACATCCCTCAAAGAAAATCAGTCCAGCTGTGTCTTTTTTGACTCCACTATGGGGACTTCATGAAGTGCAGGATTACTATCTGCTTCCAGACACAGGAGATATTTCGTGTTGCAACTGCACAGGCTCCACTATCACGCAGAATTTTCTCTGAGGCACACATCCAGCACCGTATAGTTCCCATGTCCCATTTCAGCTCTAAGCCATACTGTAAGTGAAAAATTGTCTCATATAGACAACCACAGTGAGATATTTATCTAGCCCAGGATCTTGCATGAGACAGCCTCCTTCCTTTTAGGCTCTCATCTGCCTACCTACCACTACATATACTCGGCTGACCCTGAAAGGTAGTAGAAGCAACCACCCATAAAATCTTATTTCTTAATTTCAGTTATTTTCCTGACCCACCCTCTATATAGCAATACTGCCTGCAAAGGATTAATCTGAGTAATTGATTAATTTGGCATGAAAATCTGAAAATATGTGTGGACACACTCTTCCTGGTGCATATTCTACAGAGAAATTTATCTTGGTGTTCTGCTCTGGCACCAGATGTTCTTTATCACAGTGTACATTGAGCAATGTCATGTCATCCCTGGTTATTGTGTTGTGTCTGAGAGGCATCTGAATGTTTGATGACACAAAGACAACATCAGTTTAAGCACCTCAAAACTGGTAAAAAAGTGGAATTTCATCCCAAAATGTATGGGCCAATGTCTTGCCGGTCTAAGTAAGGGAAGGGTGTCCTGTGAGGAACGGAAATGATGCAGTTGCTGATGAAGTGTATTTGTATATTCCCATGTTCTCCTACTCCTTCAGCAGTTACAGCACCCAGCAAAACTTCTCAGGCCCTGTAGAGCTGACAGAATGACTTTAGATTTCTTGTTTTTCACCATTGATTTTCTATCAGCAGCCAGTTGTCTCCCTTGCCCACGCCTATTGCTCTCTGTGAGGAAAAAATCTTAGTGCTATGCTTCTATAATGCTTTGTTCTTAATTAGAAAGTTGGTATGGCAAAAAGAAAGTTATGAAGTAGGGTAATTTCTGGCACTTTTTAATAGTTTTTCTAAAAATAATTTTCTGAAAAACTGCATACACTTCTTTGAAAATGACTCAGTTTTTACTGAGAAACCTTTCTTTATTTTTAAAATGTCAACAAAATTCACTGGCTTCTTAGAGATCTTCCTTCCCTGAGCAGATGGATCTTTAATTATTTTAAGAAGAAACACAAAAGAAGGACTGAAGTTTTCCCATGTGAGTATTGCATAATTGCAAATAGGTTTCTTTTCCTGTTTGGCCTTTCTGGAAGGGAATGTCTGTTATCAGCTGCTCTACGTGAACAACGATACCAGTGAATTCTGAGGAAGTTCTGGTTAAACTCATCCTGCTTCAATGGGATAAAAACACGACAGTGATAGCCCTCAGCGGACATAGATACAGAAGGCAGTGCACTTCTTTCTGCTGGAGAGCATGAAACACAAAGACTGGAATATGAGTAGGCAGATGCAAATAAGTTTTTAAAATTATTAATTTTAAAGACCTGTAAAGAGATCCAAACCATAACCATGAAAATAAATGTCTTAGTTCTGTATTATATGTAAAGATCCCTTTTGAACTCTTTGAGTTAGGAAGTGGTTTTTATCCCATAAAGTAATTTAGGTTGAAAAGGACCATCAGGCCCAAACATTTAACCAACAGTATCAAGCCCACCATTAAGCCGTGTCCCCAAGCTGCACATCGAAACCAGACTTAAACACATCCAGGGCTGGTGATTCAACCACCTTTCTGTTCCAATGCCTGATGACTCTTTCAATAAAGAACTTTTTTTAATGTCTAACCTAATCTTCCTCTATCATTCTTAGTTAAAACCTAATCTCTCTCCTTTTAGAGTATTATGTTTTACAAATTCAGACACAAAACTAGTCCAAATTTCCTAACTTCAGATCTTTGGCTTTCATTTGTCTACCTTTAAAAGAATTAATCTCCAGTATATCATGATATCTTGATGAAATAAGCAGAGAGAGAAATCAAATAATTTTTTTTCTCACTAAATAAATCTTGGTTTAAAGTTTGTCATGTTTTAAAAAAATCACACACACAAAAAAATCTTTGATCTCCCGGACTTCATTAATTAAAAATAAGTATGTATTTTATTAATTATCCTAAATCTGTGTCACATATTGGAAAACATATAGGAAATTAAATGGCTGAAAAGAAGAATCCAAACTTGAAAACGAAATTGATTCCAAAATTGAGCAGGATACCAAATCCAAATTTGCAAATAAACTTTTATAAGCCAAGATCTCCTAGAACATGTAATACACTCAAAAGTTGGAATAAGCCTCCAAGCCAAGAAAGAAATGGAATTTTCTAAAGGAAATCATTAAATGTAGTTACTGATCTTATAGTTCTTGTGAAAAGTCCTGAAAATTTATTTCAGCGTTTTAATTGGAGGTAAGTTAGTTGCAGAAAAATCAAAGCTGTAAAGTGGGTATCTTAAGGCTCCGTCTCTCCCCAATACTTGAGCATCCCCAGCTTTTCTCAGTGGCAGAAATGGCAAACAGTGTCTTTTCCTGCTGATCAGTGTTTTCTAAGATGGCAGTGATGGCCGCATGGCCCGGCTACATGCAGGGTTCAAGATAGAGACCAACTGCATGACCACATCAGCAATGGCCTCCCACACTCCACAGATGTGGCCAAGAGAGTTCCGTGACCCTCATGTATCCTTTCTCCTCCTGCCCCAGCTCCAGGGGAATGGGAAGAATCTCTCAGCTCACACCAGTTCACTGAAAGTTTGCTCTGTCAGGGGGGAAAAATGAGCACTAACTCTTGCTAGGTTTTCACCCTGACATCTATGGGAGCACAGCGGGCCTGTCACACCCCCTCCATCCTGTCTCTGACAGGGACAGCGGGGTTGGGGGCAGTGGAGCTGCGGCAAGCCACTGCTAGCCATCTTCCCCACTGCCTACCAGAGGCAGAATGGGGGCCCGGAGAAGGGGAGCCACCAGCAGTCTCCCCACGGTCTACAGGAGGGCTATGGGGCTGCAGCCAGCCGTCCCGACCCATCTTCCCCACCAACCCTGGGAAGGGGCTGGTTGCCAAAGCCCTGTGCCAGGATGAAGATGCCAGCCAAAAGAGGCAGGGCTCGATCATCGGCCCTCTTTTATAGTGTCACCTAGTCTACCTGCCCCAGCACAGGTCACTGTGGGGACCTCTTAAAGTAAAATGCATCTTTTTTCTTCATGAACGCACAAATCTATACCTCTGAAAATTGTGGCAGTTTTCAAACTGCAACAGTATAGAACTCCTAAACCTCAAGTCAGAAGAGCATCCAAATCTGAAATGGATGTGTCTGTGTGGATGGTCTGTGATTCCAGTTTGAACTGCTGACATAGTCAGTACTACTTGTATTCATAAGCCAAATGAATTATAGGAATTTCTTTCCTACTTATTGTTGTTTTTAAAACAGTACAAAGGAAAATAATCTCCTCAATTGTACAATTATATTGCCAAACTGTGATAAAAAGAGTTCAACACATGATATGACTTCTGGAAGGCAGAAGGCCTGTTGAATGAGCCTAGGGTCTGTTGTATGAGTTTTGACAGTGTGTAGTTTTCTGCTCTTACTGTCTATGAGAAGCTTGAAAACACATAGGTATGTGGTCTCCTGTGGCAGAAGACAGTTCAAGTGTATATCAGAAATTAAGTTAGCTATCTAACCAAAAGCACATGGTTCATCCACATGCTTGTGACTCATAGGATGTGCTACACCATGTGAGCACATTGAGCATTACTTTTATTTGTCAAGTTGATGAATTTGGAGTAGAGGCAAGCATGGCAGAAACCCATCTAGGAGGGTCAGCATATTTATTATCTTGAGGGACTGTATGATTTTAAAAGCATTGTCATGCACTCATCAGAAGTTTCTAATATAGTCTAGTTTTGGTTTAATGTCGTTAAGCCCAGTCATGAGCTAATAAGAATACCTCCCCATTTGTACTGGTGAGCTGGATATGTCCCATCATTTCTCATTCTCTATTCCTTCTAGACCAAACTATCAAACTTAAATCCTTCCCAGCACTTTGGTTGAAAGCATCAGGATCTGTATGGGAATAAACACAGAACAGGAATGTTACGGTAAATTTCTACAGCTGGAATGGAAACACTCGGGCCCGGACTTCACTCAATGTTTTCGCCAGTACAGCGTGTGAGAACACAGCACCAGGCACCATGCTTTGGCTCTCACTGCTTATAAAACAAACCAAGAACTTCTAAAAAGCTTCTGACTCCATGGGAACTTTCCCCTGGCTTTGAGTCAGACATCCTGAGGTCATGAGCTTTGCTGCTGATGCAAAGTAGTCCTGTCCTACTCCGTTCCTCAACCCACTTAGACTTGATGATTACTGGGTCTAGTAATCACCAGACCCTTTAAGTCCCTGGGCTCACACCAATTTACTCTGAGTTGCTCCACAGAGGTCTGAGATTGCTTGAAACATTTTCCCTTGTTTTCCCCTCTAAATAAACCCTAGACCTGCTGTAGAATCCCATTATAAACTCAGTGTCACAAGAACAGATCTAGTATCTCATATTCCTGAAAAAGTGAAAAGGCCATTTTCAAGATTAATATTTCATAATAATTTTATGTAGTAAACTGTTTGTGTGACAAAATCTTTCAAGGTCCCTTCCAATTCCCAATGTTCTGTGATTCTGTGATTGTCATTTATTCTTTCTCTGTTATTTCAACGCTCTTATGGACAAGATCTACAGTCTTGGGATCCAGTAATAAACTGTAAAACAAAACATATAAAGGCAAGCTAATAAGAGGTCAAAACAGTGTTTGAACTTCTATTTCTAGAGTGGCAAAAAGAATGCATGGAAAATTTGATTTTCCTGATTCACTTGTTATAAACCAAATTAATCTAATAATTCATAGACAATAGATTGCTAAAATCATCACCATAACCATTCTAATCAACTTCATCAACTTCTCCTAATATGGAATAGAAAGAAAAAGGCCTCCTCTGCTTTGGAAGGAGTTGGATGTTTGGATTTGTCTGCAATTAGGAAGAAATTTTGATTCTTTCATATGTGTTACTTTGGTGTAGGCTTTCCCATTTACAATGCAGACTATATGAACCTTTGCTTGTACGACTTGTAACAGCACTTTCCTAATCAATCTTTTAATCTGTGCCATAAAAGTTGTGTTCTTTCCTGATGTCCTTGTTGATTGACCTCTTAAAACTGTGCTCGTGTTCCCTCTTCAATGTTTTGTCTCCCCTGCTTTCTAAGACTCCTAACACATACACAGAAAGCATTTCCTTCATCAAGAAACTGACCTAGTTACCTAAAAATGTACAAATACTGACAGATGAGTTAAGGCAAAATATTTTGCACGGCCACAGAAGGAAACAAAATAAATATTTCAGGATTCAAAAACTGCAAGGAGTGGAACTGAAAAAGCAAAAGCACAAACACATCCATGCACACTGCATTTTGCATGATCAGTGCTGGAAAAAGAACCACAATTATAACACCCAAAGGGTTTTCAGATAACTAGTGCACTTGTGTCTCTCTCAGGCATGTCAAAACACATCTTCCCTGTTGCTTCTTTCTCTGCTGTACCTGTGAAATACTTCTTCATTTGGGTTTATAGATCCCAAATTGGGCTTGTAGACCACAAATAAAATATGTTGGTTTCATGCAAGTTTGTAAAAAGGTGTAAACTCCTTATTTTGTGTTGATAGCAAATTTACTGTTGACTCTAGATAATTACTCTATATGAATTGATTCTTCCAATCTCTTTCCCACAACCATGCTTTTATTTTCAGATGTGATCTAAACTAACTTTAATTTTGAAGTTAGTGTCCTGTTCACTGTCTCAAGTTTCAGACTGATGAAGACCTTTCCCAAGGCTTCGTGGGCTTGTTTTCATCCTAGAAATATGAAACCAGTTTAGCATTAACTTTGAGACTCCCTATATATCTTCATCCTTTGAGAGTTTCCCAGTACGTCCATTGTTTTCCTTACAATTTTGAGTGTCATGAAGTAAGCTTATTCAATTCTAAATTATAGGGATTCTGTAAAAATGGGAATTGTTCCATATATTTGTCTCTGCAGTGGAACATCACACAGAGGTCTTGAGTTCATGCTCAGGCGTGAGAATTGTCAGGATAAGTTCTGTACTCCTCGTTCTCTGCTGTTGTCACTTAGAAGGGCACTATTGCTGTGATTTTCTGTGAAACATTTGTTGTGCTTCAGCTTTACTTCATGTAATATAAATTATATCTCAGGTCCATTTTCAATCCTAAAATGCCCAATAGTTTTTAACTTGTTCCAAACCTTCAATTTGTATGGAATATCTGCCTAACATGCATAACTCTCAGTTACGGTGTTGATGTGAAATCTTCCCATTTATTTGGAAAGAATATCCCTTACAAATTATATTTTTATGATATGAGTTAACTTCAGGACAGAACTACAGACTATTAAAACAATAAATCAAGGTTTGAAAACATTTTAGTCCACACCTCAAAACCTGAGAGCACTTTTTGCTTTAACATTGCAAGATCCCCTTCCCACATTGTGTTTTGAAACGTCCTGGTTTTTTACTCCATAGTTTCCTCATAGACACAACTATAAGGCTACAGTTAGTTCAGTCCTCACAGCATTCATTTCACACCTCACACAAGAGTCAAGAGAAATGAAAATTAACTTTCAATTCAATTACAAGCATGAGATTCGTGTTTGTCCTTTAGTGGTAACCCTGGTGTATTTGAGTTTAGGACTATACACATGTGTAATGCAATGAACTTAAGCCACCAATTCCTTGTTCCAGAAACTAGTCGTCTGCACAGATGAGCTAACAGCCTGATCTGAGACAACATAGCAACCTAAAACAAGGTGACTGAATTCTACACTACCCTCACAAACACTTGACTGTCTTATACAGGAGCTTTCTGCTTGAGAACACTGGGTACATTTAGTTTATAAACATCCTGGTTACGGCATTATAGAGATTTCCAGGCAATTTCCGCTCCACAGGTGATGAAATAGTCCATGGTTAAGTTATTTATAGAGTCAATAAAAACTGCTCCTCCACAGGGCAGGAGCAGTTAGGAGATTTATTTTTGTAATTTAGAAAATTTGTAGGAACAAAGACCTGAAGTGCTCATGTGAGATCATGAACAGCTGGGTTATGAGAACTGAGCAGAGTAGTGGTTTACTGACTCTCACCTGAACAAATTGAAGACCTCATTGTAAAGACTCTTGCAACTCCTTTTGACAACAACCAAAAACCACTTAGTTTGTTTGTGAGGTCTAATTCCCTGTGCAAGAATTGTGTTAGACTAGAAGCTTTTCCATAGTGGGAGCAGTCCCACTAACCTTCAGGAGTCTCCAAGTGCCTGGGAAATTGACTGGTTTTGCCACCCCCCAATTTTCTCCGCCAGAAGAAATTCTTATCCCATTGATGCTGTGGTTATTGAGATAAAGTGTCTATTTTGGGATAATAGCCTGTCTTTCTGAGTGGTCAGTTTCAGCACAGTAGACCGACAGAGGCCATTGTTAGTCATGTAATTACATTGCTTTAAGTGGCCAGAGGCCAAGTCTTTTTGTGAGATTTCATTTGGTCTTTTGAATTCAGTTCTGCTTGGCAAAACCCACTATCAGTTTCTATCAAAAATTGATGAACCTGTTATTTCAGTTTTGGTAGCAATGCTGAAACAAAAACCACACAGATCAAAGGGCAGGCTGTAGCCTCCAGCTTGTGTCCTTGATGCATTTGGTTTTCCTTCTGTACAACCACAGGATTAATAATTCTCAGCAAACAGGCTTTTCCCAGAAATGCAGGATTTCAGCAGAACGATGAAAACAAGGCAAATTAGAACAGCAGCATTCAGGAAGCAGAATTTGGGGGAGATGTAAGAAAACTTCATGTACCCTCTGCATGCTTTCAGAACACAAAGATGTTTCTGGAAAGTAGTCTACATTGCAGGATGCTACAGGATACTGAAAATGTAAAATCTGGAAAATGGCAAACACTCGGTTCTGTTCTCTGTCTTGTCTAAACAAACCCAGACTCCAGAGCCTGCACAATCTTACTTCCATGATCAATATATAGCTTTTATAACTGCAAAGATTTATAGTACCGTAAAACATTTTCCTAGGAAAATTCTTTGCAAGTGTAGTGAGAAGAGTTATGCGAGCTGGACAAGCCAACAAGTAATGTACAAGAGTTTTCTTTAGGTCTTGGAAAGTTGGCACCACTTAGCACCCCACTTCAGTGTCAGTTAGAGAAAATGAGTTATTTTAGTTTAAAAATAAGAGTATCTGTTGAAATGGAAGTTTTCTAGAAAATGCTCTAAAATAAGCTGAAAGGCCAAAGAAATAAATTTGCATCTTTTTTATTCCTCCACCCACTGTGGAGTGAAAAATACTCTTCAGGAATGAGAGTCCAGAAAGAAGAAAACAACACAAGGCACATTTCATATAGAAACTGACTGTAAGTGATGACTATGTTTTTTTGTTTTGAAAGTAGTTGGAAGTTACAAACATCCAGGACTGTGTCACAAAACAGTAACTTCTGGAGGGCTTTGGCTTTAACAAAGCATTTCCATTACTTGATGAGTTCACCAGAAGACAGGTTCAATCCAATCCTGATGTAATTCTCTTGAAATCTATGGAACAATTAATTTGTACCTTTCTATCCTCTTTCTCACTTTGCTCACGTTTCCCTTTATCCCTTCTGTTCAGCAAACCTCAGTCACCTTTGTGGGTACAGCTCTACATAGCAGTCATAGTGCTCCACGAGCGATGCTTTTCCAGACCCTTCCCAATCTGGTTCTCCTTCCTCTTTCAGATCCAGTCCCTTCTCTATAGTGTGCCTTATTTTAGAGAAGAATTTTGCAGTACTTGCTATTAAATATTCTGACAGGTCCAAGAGAGATTAAGGTTTTAGAAAGTCAAGTCATTTTGAAGTATCACAGAAGCATGTCCAGCTTTAGCTAGCAGGCAAGAAAGGGACTCCGCACCAGGTGTCGTGAGAAGAGCTGTAGAAAAGCAGGTTGGTGCTCAAAGCAAGACTGTACCTGAGCAGTTTGTGGTTACACCTGCTCTAGAAGCTGTCAAAATACCACACGAACCTGCAAGTTATCTGAAATAATGACACAGTAGAATGAATGAGATCTTAGACTTTTGTGAATAAATGGACATGAGATCCTGCTGTTTCAGACTAAATTGCAATTCTTTTCCAGTGGCGTGCTTATATTATTCACAAATTTTAGTCATCTTTCTGCTGTGGCAGACATGTAAAATCCCTTTGAGGCTTCCTCAAATTATAATGGCTTTCTTCCTCTGGCTGATAGACCTGTTTGCTGATGACACAAAGCTGGGTGGTGTCGCCGACACCCCAGCAGACTGTGCTGCCATTCAACAAGATCTGGACAGACTGCAGAGCTGGGCAGGGAGAAATGTAATGAAGTATAACAAGGGTAAGTGTAGAGTCCTGCATCTGGGCAAGAACAACCCCAGGTACCAGTATAGGCTGGGGGCTGATCTGCTGGAGAGCAATGTAGGAGAAAGGGAGCTGGGGGTCCTGACGGACAGCAGGATGACCATGAGCCAGCAGTGTGCCCTTGTGGTCAAGAGGGTCAATGGCACCCTGGAGTGGGTTAGAAGTGGGGTGGTTAGTAGATAGAGAGAGGTTCTTCCTCTCTACTCTACACTGGTGAGACCAGATCTGGAGTATTGTGTGCACTTCTGGGATCCTCAGTTCCACAGAACTGCTGGAGAGAGTCCAGCATAGAGCCACAGAGGTGATGAAGGGAGTGGAACATCTACCTGATGAGGAAAGGCTGAGGAAGCTGAGTCTCTAGCTTGGAAAAAGACTGAGGGATGACTTCATTAATGTTTATAAATATGTGAAGGGTGGGTGTCAGGAGAACAGGGTGTCCAGGCTCTTCTCAGTGTCATCTAGTGATAGGATGAGGGGCAATGGGTGTGAGCTTGAACATAGAAGGTTCCACATGAATACGAGAACGAACTTTTTCCCAGTGAGGGTGACAGAGCGCTGGAACAGGCTGCCCGGGGGGTTGTGGAGTCTCCTTCTCTGGAGACGTTTAAAGCCAGCCTGGGTGTGTTCCTGTGTGACTTGGTCCAGGTGATCCTGCTGTGACAGGGCGATTGGACTAGATGATCTTTTGAGATCCCTTCCAATCCCTAATGTTCTGTGATTCTGTGATTCCATGATCCCTACCCATTCTTGCCACACTGCTGAATGTGTGCACACAACATTTTAAATTTTTATTTGGAATTAAGAATAAAGGCTCAGGTATGACAACGGATTTGTGATTCCAATGGCTGAAGCCTAAAGACACGAGAAGCTTCTATGGAATAAATTGCAAAATTAAAAAAACCTTGCGTATCAAAGAAAACACTTAAGATTAGTATAAAAGCATGAAAAAAAAATAATGTTCAGGTATTCTTAGCTACAAACAGGCAGTAATGGAGGTAGGGTGAAAGCACCTAGGAGAATGACTTCAAATGTCAAATAAGACAAATACTGAGCTCTGCAACAGTTTAAGCTTCCTGGATTAAAAGCAAACCGTCTTTACAGTGAAAGTCTGGTTAGGAAACATCATTTACCAGGAGCAAAGAAATGAGTAGAATTAGACACATGACACGTTTCAGAGTTTCTGCCTAAGCCCTAGTTTCCTGAGTGTTATGGATGGATGGGTAGAAGTAGACAGTTTCATAAATGGTGTCTCAAGCCATAAAATTAAACCTAACCTGAGCTAGAAAGCGCAAATCAAAGTTTGATAAGAAAGAACAGTAATTTGGTTGGTGCCGTATTTTGAAGGAAACCTGTCATCGTGTCAATGTAACCAACATCTGGACCTTGAAACAAATCTGAGAAAGAAGTTTATGTCTGAAATTTGTATCCTACATGTGTTTATAAACAACAACAGTAGGGTTAGAGACAGGCATCTAATTGGAAAACTTAGGTTTGTTTCTTGTTCTGGAACAAGAGCATCCGAGGACATTCAGCTTAGAGAACAGAAACCAGAGAATCTTCTGAATTATTCCTTCCTTTTGCCTCAGGTCTGGGTCATCAGTGTGTTACCAGCTATTGCAAGTTTGGAGGCCAACACAGTTCTTTCAGCAACAGGCAGTTATTTTGCCAGTCATTTAAGTGTGACTCTAGACAGATTCAAGAAAATGCAGCTATTCCAGGTCTAGATTCCACTGACCTTGGGAACAGTCTTCATTTCCCTCAGGATAACAGCTAACAGTATCTGTGCCTTCTGCAGTTTGGAAGTTATATCTCGGGTGAACATCTAGTCTGCTCCTGGTGACTGCACAAGGATCTCTTTCTGACATATTAATTAATTTCCAGAAGAGGGAAGAACATAGAGAAAGAAATGCAATGAACCTGAAAGATTTCTGGTTTGTTTCCAGATTTCCCTCTTTCATACAGTACTCTCTCCCGACTCTTCACTTCTAAGTGAAAGTGGTAGGTGTCAGTAGTGTGAGTGTTTTTCACAGATTTCCACACTCCAGAGGAGAATGGAAGGTTTTACAAAGAGCTGCTCTAAAAATCACAGAGGAAGACATTGCATCCAAATGGAAATTATGCAAAAAGCAATGCTTGTGTGACTGAATCAAAAGTAGTTTAGGTTGGAAAGGACTTTAAAGGTCATCTACTTCCAACCTCCTGCCATACACAGGAACACTTTCCACTAGAGCAGGTTGCTCAAAACCTGGTCAGCCTGGACTTGAAAACTCTGAGGAAAGGAGCAGCCACAGCTTCTCTGGACAACCTGTCCCAGTGTCTCACCACCCTCACAGTAAAGAATGTGTTCCTTATATCTAATCCAAATCTACCTTCTTTCACTGTAAAGCCATTACCTGTTCATGTCCTTGTAAACAGTCCCTCTTGACCTATCCTACAGGCCTCCTTTAGGTGCTAGAATGTTGTAATAAATCTCAGAGCCTCCTCTTCTCTAGGCTGAACAACCCCTTCTCTCTCCACCTGTCTTCTAAGAAGAGGTGCTCCAGCACCATGACCACCTTTGTGGCTCTCCTCTGTACTCACTCTAACAGGTCCATGACTTTGATATGTTGGGGGCCCCAAAGATTAATTCAGAACTCCAGGTAGAGTCTTACTGAAGAATTAAGTAGAAAGTTTTCTAATGAACACATAGAGCAACATCTTTCTAGTACAACAGACAAAAAACATAACTACAAAGGAAATTCTTTTCCTCTTTGACAGTTATAAGAGTGATCATTAGTTTGAATCAATTTCTAGCCTGGTTTTCTACTTTATTCCTATGCTACTGAAAACAAAGCAACCAAAGGAACACAGCAATGGAATCAGACATGCCTTCCATTTGGGAAAAAATAATATCTAGATCACTTTGCAGTAACTTCCTTGGTTTCAATTACTTTAACATCTTGTGTATCAGAGAAACAGAGCTGTATTTGTTCAGCACTTCTTTTCATCCCTCTTTAAATGGAGTCTTTATCAGTGGTGATATGGGACTTAATAACTTTCTTCAGAGTCCTTGCTATAATTCCACAATTTCCTGGACCAGCTTTGCCAGTGCTCTGTGATGAAAGTGATAAAATAAGCGTTACCTTCGCCTCGACGTGGTAGTTTCTACTCTTACAGACAACTCCATTTTAAACATCATGGTCCACATGGAAATAGCTAACCACTTGGCCATGACTTCATATGTGTTTTGGTGGTTGAGCCAATAAGATCTCAAAGTCAATGTGAATATTATCATTCACTTTGAAGGGATAGGAAGGTCTTATTTTCAATTGGGAAAATTAGAAAAGTAGTTTTACAGTGTTTTAAACTGTCTCTAAGCTATAACATAAGTGAACATCAATCAAAATTCAGAGACGTAGGAGAACTTGATTAGAAATGGAAATCAACACTGTAACTGGTACAATGGGTCCATCAGAGCACAGGGTTTCGTGTAGAGTTTACAATCTTCCTGTATTGCTTCAGGCCATCAAACATTTTGACTGAAAAAAGACAATGGTCTAGAGTAATTCTCTACTGTTCATCTTTCTCTTGGCAAAGACTGGATTATTTCATCAAAAGCCATGTTTTTGTAAATAATAGAGAAGCCAGAGCAACAATGAATATTGATTAGTAGGAGACATTAATGTAAGGTCCATTTAATTTGCTAAGTTTAGAAATCAACCACATTTATTATATTACACAAGAGTAATACCAAATAAGGGGAGCAGTAGATTTTATATTGTTTGTTTTCAGTGCTACACGAAAGACTTGAAATCTCCGTGATTTTATATTGTTTATTTTCAGTGCTACACAAAAGACTTGAAATCTCTGTGATATATTTGCCTAAGGAAAGCCACCATCATCTTCCAACAAAAGACAGGAATTACTGCAAGAAATCATTGTGAGAACCTCTTTTTGACTTTGGGATCATGGCAAACTGAGCTTCTATTTAAGCATAAAATGACTGTTGTGCTTTTTCACTGGAATAAATGTGAAATGAAACAAGCTCCACTACCCTGTTAAACACTCTGAAACACATGGACGGTCTCCAAGAAACACAGCAAACTTGCTGTGTTTTCCAAGCTCTGACTCGTATAAATTTGGACAGAGTCAGATTTATTTCTGGCGGGAATAAAATACTTTACACAAGGGGGAAAAAGAAAGGTGACAGATGGGGAAAGGGGCAGATTTAGGGAGGTTATTTCTTAAAAGTAAAATAACCACCAAGGATATGCGTTGTGAATTACAAACTCATTGAATAACTTGGGTTGGAAAGGTAGTAGAAGGTTTAGAGACCATCTACTTCCACCCTCACCATAGACAGGAACACTAAACCAGGATGCCCATGGTCCCATCCAGCCTGGTCTTAAACACTTCCAGGGAGGGAGCATCTACAGCTTCTGTGGACTACTTGTTCCAGTGCCTCATATGTGGCATGTGTATGTTTCTGCCTTTTTATATAGGTTTTTATGTGTATGTTCCTGCTTAAGTAAGTGAGATCCCACTTCTGTGATGAATAGATTTATACAGAACGTGCCTATATAACCTGAAAATAGAACAGCTTGTCTTTGGAAATGGAAACACTTAGATCTTGGGAGGAAAAACTAACATACACATACTTCCTCCCATGAATTTTCTTCTTTTTCTTGTGCATATTTGTTGAGAGATCTTGTTCCTTCCTGCAGTTTCTGGCAAATAACACTGCAGGTAGGTTGCTTCCTGTTTTGGTTGGTTTTGCAGAAGGAAAACTCATAGCACCCAAGGTTTTAAAAACTCAAGCACTTGATGAAAGAAAAGTTTGGTATACTATCACAAAACAATGAAGAACACAATGGTGCAACCACTGAAAATATCAGGGACTATTCAACAACATCCTTATGGTCAAGTAAGACAGCAGAAAAACATAGTAACTGGGCTGTTCTTTTAGGGTCTGGAGCTCATTCGGTCATAACAAGTTTGGGAAATGTTGTCTAATTGCTTTGAATCCTGTCCCTCATTGTCATCAAAGATTTGCATTAGAAAATGAAATTTGGATATTTTCTTCTCTCCTTGAGAGTGGATGTGTCCCTGTGTGAATGGATCTAGGTGATCCTGCGGTGGCGGGGGGGATTGGGCTGGATGATCTTTCGGGGTCCCTTCCAATCCCTAATGTTCTGTGGTTCTGTGTGATTCTGTGGTTCTTTTCTCCAGAACTAGGATCACTAAAAATGGTAAATCAGCACATTGATCCTGCTTTTGCTCTAACAAGATCTAAACATATCTTCTTAAGAGCTGTTAGCAAGGAAGCAAATCACATAGGTCAGGTGATTCACATAGCCCTGACTGACTGTGGCATAGGGATTGGACTAGATGATCTTTCGAGGTCTGACACAGCAGGATCACCTAGACCATGTCACACAGGAACACATCCAGGAGGGTTTTAAACATCTTCAGTGAAGGAGACTCCACAACCCCCCTGGGCATGTTTATTTTTCTGCAAAGTTTAGCCTTCAGGCAGAATAACTGAATCTACCTGCCCAGCTTGGGCTGCCTTGGTAAACTTGTGAAGTGTTATAAATCTAGTTGACCTTTGTACACCTCCAGCTCACAAGCACTATAATCCTTCACAGAACCTACAGCAACTCAAGTTCTGATTACTCAGACTTCCATTTGTCTCCTGAGGTGTGACTTGTCTAGCCTTTCAGATGAAGACAAAGTTCCTAGAAAGATGCCCTTCTTGTGTCATAGCCAGACTTTTTCTAGAAGTCATTGGCATCTATGGCTTGGAGTTTCATTTTATTCTCTCAGTCACATAATTTTTCTTTTTTTTTCCTTCTTACAAAGTTCTTTAGTCTTCTCATCTCTTACTGAGTGCTGTGTCACTAACTTATTGCAGCACAAAGAGATTTCTTCCTCTTTATTGTAAGAAACTTTAGAAAGTACTTTCCCACTATGCCCTTGACTTTGGAGAGCTGTAGTCACTTCTGATACCTTCCAGTTTTCTGCTAGTAGTATAGCCCAGATGGAATAACAGGAAGGAGTAGCAGTCAGGACAGACAAGCTTCTACATTTCCTTCATGATTTCTTGGACCCTGGTCCTCAGCAGGTAGCAAACCTCTTTAGATGGTTGGTCAGGAAGAAAGATGGGTGTCTTTGTCCCCTGCAGCAGGGAGTCACATACTACAATTACAGTTTTTGCATACAAACATAAACCTACTGCAAAGTTTTCACTTGTTGTAACAGCAGGAGTTTTTGCAGTTCAGGAATACTTAGAAATAAGTTTAAAGAGATTTATTTCTCTTTGCAGAAGGAAAATAGCAAAATGAATTATATCATAGACTTGGAATAGCCTGCATACAACCAACATTCCCACCCCTGCATCAGCTTTTGGCATCTAGCACAAACAACCTTCTGCCTCATTTAAATTAGCCCTAGTAACTCACCAGTTGGAAGCACATTTGAACAAACATGGGTGAAACACAGAGGTGAGCTCCTCCTCAGATGTGCTGAGCATGCCTTGGCTACTAGTTCAAGCCTGTTTCAAGGACAGTCTCTTTAGGAATGCTTCGGTAGCTTTCGCAGATAAAGGTTCATAGCAACAACTTGTAAGCTTTTAGTAAATATGTGACACACGATCTGACTAGAGCTGAGACAAGTAGATGAATAATCACCATTGTCTGAAAACACTTCTTTTCCTTCTTATAACACATAAAACTTATAATGCATAAGGCATTCATAAGATCACAGAGTAAAACTGTGTTACAGT
The DNA here is from genome assembly GCA_013400115.1 of Rhinopomastus cyanomelas. NCBI lineage: Eukaryota > Metazoa > Chordata > Aves > Bucerotiformes > Rhinopomastidae > Rhinopomastus > Rhinopomastus cyanomelas. The sequence goes on from VXBP01001172.1 coordinate 687,632, forward strand.
CCTGAAATTTATGGTGAGTTGCTCAACTCACTGGTGAAGGACTATTACCCCATAAACACTGTGTTTAATCAACTGCTTGACTGAATTACTGGTGCCAGAAATGTGCTGGTGTGTTCTACAGATTCTAAGGCTTCTGCATTCATTTTAACAGCACAGAGAATGTGTGTCCTCTTAAAATCCTTGCCAGCAGTTAAAATATGTTTGTGTGACAGAGTGATCTGTTTGTATTTCAACTTTCCATAATTACACGGTTTCCACGCAGACGATTAGGTGCTAGCTATCCTGTATTAACATAGACAAACTACCCACAACATCCTTATGAATGAAATAAGTGGGTTTGCAACATGTCTTGTTTCTGTGAAAGTGTAGACAAAGATGATTATTAAACACATCTGCCAGTGCAGAGGTGAAATTCTAAACTATATTGATGAATTACCCTTTTGCTGTTTAGCCCTCCTATCTGTAGCCATAAGGCCACCACCCTATAATCCCTGGGTAAAAAAGTTCACACCCAAACTGGACAGCCTTAGCCTCCCTTGGAGATTATTGTCCAGTTTGCACATGAGAAACGTTGTCAGGAAACTATCTGTTTAATTGCTGAGGGAATCCCACGTGTAAGCTAACATCTCTGCAGTGTGGACTTTGTAACGATGAAGAGGAGGCAAAAGCCTTGAGAATGTGTATGTGCTGTTTGTGATAGACAAAGCAACTGATTGCTCGCCAGCTCCAAAGAGGAAGGGATAATTCAAGATTAGCTACTCCATGGAGAAGTATTTCTATAAATTACCTCCCATTCTGTGCACTCTGAATTTAGATGAGCACTTCAGTCACTCACTACACATTAATTACACAAGTCTTATCTGTGTTCCTCCTACAGACCTTCCCACTCATCTCCACTAAATGCCCACAGCTGATGTGAACAAGTCAAAACCAAAAAATCTATCTTCTTCTGTGATTTCAGTTTTACAAAGCTGTACCACAAGTATTACTTTTGTAATATATTGGCTTGGATGCTAGACTGAACTGTCTTCAGTTTCCAGAGTCTTGGTTGATGATTGTATTCTATAAAAGCTAGGGAAGGTTCTAAAGGTAGGCTCTGAAGGTGCCCTTTCATTCAATTCATTGTCCCAAAGAATAAAACAAGTACATGCATATTGATCCTAATTATATAATGAAAAGCCTCAGTAGACACTGCAATAAGGCTTCCTGTAGCTGCAAACTTTTACAAAGAGACACTAAAGCTCCTCCAGCCATCTTGTGGCTAGGAATGACTTTCATGGGCTGATAAAAAATCTTGTCTCTTACATCACTCCACATGTAGCTTGTGGTTCTGCCAGTAATTCAGGGTGGGGTCAGGCTTTGTCAGACAAAAATAAAATAATGCCAAAATCGCCACTGATGTGCGGAACGAATTTAAGTCGGCGTATAAATCAAACAGGTTGTTAAGGCTTCATTTTCAGATCATAGAATCATAGAATCATAGAATCATTACCGATTGGAAGGGACCTCGAAAGATCATCTAGTCCAATCCGCCTGCAACAGCAGGATCACCTAAACCAAGTCACACAGGAACCCGTCCAGTCGGGTCTTGAACACCTCCAGAGAAGGAGACTCCACAACCCCCCTGGGCAGCCTGTTCCAGTGCTCCGTCACCCTCATGGTGAAGAAGTTCCTTCTCAGGTTGATGTGGAACCTCCTATGTTCCAGCTTACAACCATTGCCCCTTGTCCTATCACTACATGACACCGAGAACAGCCCAGTGCCATCGTCCTGACATCCACCCCTCAAATATTTGTAGACATTAATGAGGTCACCCCTCAGTCTCCTCTTCTCCAAGCTAAAGAGACCCAGCTCCCTCAACCTCTCCTCATAAGGGAGGTGTTCCACCTCTCTTATCAAAACCTGAACACATTTACAGTTCAACACAACAGAGGCAATTTATTATATTTCAAAAATTATTTATCAGTAACAAATTGCGTGTCCGTGACATAAAACTGGCAAGTGATGGAATATGCAGCATACGTAACTAATCTGCAGAGAGTAAGAGCAGCACTGCCTATAAAATCCAGTATTAAAAAATAATCTCTGCTATTAATTACAAATTACGGCACGAGATGATGGAGAACAAACGGATTTGGAGAAGCAATTCAAACACATCAGATCTGTGTTTGAGGTCTGTAAATTCATCACAACTTTGATACGCGGTTTTGCAGCACTAAGCTTGGTTTGTTTTGAATATTTATTCTAAAGTGTTTGGTTAGCTATGAAATATAAGAAGGAACACAAAAGGTACAACCAGTCTGTCCTCCCAACATCGCGGACTGGGACTGTACCTTACTGTGCACTGGTTTTCCGATACCACACTGAATGCCACGGTTATATGAAGGTACAAACCCACATGTATTCATACTTCATTTTTATCTGTAGAATTTAACAAATCCTTATTATAGGACACGCTGAAGGATGCAGAGATCATACTACCTCACGGGATCTCTCGGAGAGTGAAAGCCTTGTGAAGGAGCTGTGAAAAGCAATCAGAGATCTGCCTCCACTTCCACTCAAAAGGCTAATGACTGGGATACTCTGCTAGGCACAAGACACTGGAGAGTCAGCAAGGTGGCTTCTATGGTAAGAGATCAGGACCTACCTCATGCTGGACACAGACATCTCCAACAGACAAATCACAAAACACATCAGAGCCCACCAGCCAAGCTGGTAGTATCTGAGGGAAAACACTTAAGGGAAAAATGCCAGAAAGAGAGGAGGGAAAGTAGAGAGAAGGTGCAAACAGAGAGAGGAGGAGGAATTCAGAAGAACACAACAGAGGCAGTATAAAGGCCAGAAGAGGAGGAGGAGATACCCTATAACACAGCAGATGTTCCTGAAGAATGGCAGCCCATGAAGAACCCACATCACACCACAGGATATCAGCTAGAAAGGAAGAGTGGCAGAGAGCAACCTCTACATCCTGACAGCAATTCACATCCTGCACCATTTTTTCCCTGAATGAAGATGCTCAGTAGTGACAGTGAGGAGGGGAAGAGTGGTATCTACAGTGAAGCTGAGCCTGGGAAAGAGGAGGAATGTGTTTTGACTAAATGTTTTGAAGTTTGTGTCCTTTTTTTATTGTTTTCTGACACCCAAATCATTAACTAAATATATTCATTAATGGGAAATAAATTACTTTCACCAAGTTAAGACTCTTTTGCTCACAACAGTGATTGGTAATTCATTTTCCTGTCTTTATTTCAATCCACAAGTTTTCTACCATGTGTTCTTCAAAATGCAATACAGACATGTTAATAAGTGACTTGTTGGTTGCTTGGCTGTCAGCTGGGTCCAACCCACTAGGGATTTTTAACTAACTAGCTGAAGGCCCAGGAAATTTTAAAAAGTGCCATTCCAAATGTCTGGGCTTGCCATCTGGCACTAGCATCCCTACAACGCTGTTGTTAATGTCTAAGTTATACAAAGGGAACGAATTGAAAGGGCAGCTTGGCTGTACAGGGTCCAGAATTCAAGCAAGTCACATACACTGAAAGTATTAGGATGCACAGATTTGCAGGTTTTAGACCGAAGACTGAGGGAGGAAGAATGAGCATACGCAGGAATCACCATAAAGCTCTCTGGGTACTTCGCAGAGCAAGAGTCCAAGATGTCTGTGGGAAACACAGTATCAACCCTTCCTGTAACCAGCCAGCTGTAAGACAGATAAAAAGAGCAGGAAACTTATTCTATGAGCTGGAATAAAATGAATGTTGCAGTTTGAAAATTACCTGAATTTTCAGATGTATAGATTTGTGCTTTCATGAAGAAAAAGATGCATGTTGCTTTAACAGGACACCACCCCAGTGACCTGTTCTGAGGGAGGTGGACTAGGTGATGCTATAAATAGAGGTGATGCTATAAAGAGAGGTGATGATCCAGCCCCGCTTTTGTTTGCTAGGAGCAGAGTAGTATCAGTCACAGCCAATGGCCCTACAAATGAGTTCTTTGTTGACACAGAGGCAGCATGGCTTTATAGTTTGGGACTAGCAAAAGTCTGGATTCTCTGGTTCTTCTGTTTCACCCAGGAGCCAGAACTCCAAGTCAAACAGACAAAGAATATCCTTAAACAAATTCTGGAACTCATAGTGATTTCCACACACGTAGGATGCATTTGGTCTACTTTTCATTTGCCATGTTCATAAACTGTACATTTTCAATCACTGCAACAGGCAGTTATGCATTAGTTATGCATGCTTCAAGTTAATTTTATGGCATGCACATATCTGCTGTGATGCCTTGAACCTCCTGTTCCTGGCTGAAAGCTGATTTATCCTCATGTTGCACGTCTATCTTGTTCAGCAGATGTCAGGACTATATAAACTAGCATAAATCATCAGTGTGCTGCAGGAAAGAATAGATCTAGATGTTCCAGCAACTTTGAACTTATTTGGCATGAGCTTCATGGCATAGACCTAAGTATTTCAGCCAAAATGGTTCAGCCAGGCAGCCTTGCAGGGAATCTTCAGTTGTCTGAGGAGCAGATCAAATTATCATCTGTGCTTCTGGGATAAACACTCATTTCTGTCCGAGGCTGTATTGTGCTCTATAAGGACCCAGATCAGAGAGAGGTATATCATGCAGTGAACAATGTCAGATAATGCTTTTAAACTGTAAAACAGAGACCTGTGCTTGACCAGTGAAGTCTGTGTCATCTTTACACCATAAGCTCCTTGGTACTCCTACTTGAAACAAGAATTTGCACAGGGATGAGTGTTGCAGTCTTGGTCTTTTTTGAGAATTCAGAGGTTTCTGGTTTTGTAAAATAAAGGCCTGAATGATAAATGGTTGATAATGGTTTGGAGTCTCCTTCTCAGGAGACATTTAAAACCCACCTGGATGTGTTCCTGTGTGACTTGGTCTAGGTGATCCTGCTGCAGCAGGGGGATTGGACTGGATGATCTTTTGAGGTCCCTTCCAATCCCTAACTTTCTGTGGTTCTGTGAATTGCAAGAGTTGAGTTGGATTAGACCAACTGAACTGTATGGTATCAGAACTTGGAATACAAACACATCTACACTTTCGACCTCCAAATTCATTCCTTCAGTACAGTCTGAGGTTAGCAATGCACCTATTCATGGAAGCTTCTCTTCTCAGCTTCTCACCCTATATAGCATGTTCACTAGGGAATGCCAAAAAGACCAGCAAATATTACAGATGCATTTTGTCTGAGGTTAATTCCTGTGTTAAGTCCAGGAGCACCCTCTGACTAGCTGACCAGCTAACTTTCATGAGGAAGGTTAGACATTCTAGACTTACTACTGTGTATTTTGCCAGACCATATGCCATCCTCTGTTAAGCTTTTCCTCAGAGACTACATTCTGGCTACTTGCAGTTAATATAAGCCAAAGCAACCAGAATGCCAGGTCTGCGGCTCAAAATCTGGAATTATCTTATAACAGCAGCAGGAGTATTTAGGGATGAGTGATTGTAAGAGAGGACTCAAAGGTCTGGCAGCATTCAGCAGGACTTTGTCCAAGCTAAACACAAAGCAGAAAATGCTATTCAATCATTGCAGCCTAATCCCAGACCCCTCCTGTCTACACTATCTAACAAACTTAGTTTAAGACCTAGGAAAATTAATGTGCAGGCAAGTTTCATCCAATTCACAGGGAGTTTTCATTCCAGGTGGAACGTAGAAAAAAGTAGCAAGAAGCAGTTTTGTGAATGGATCTAAAAAAGGAGACGCTGGTCATCAATATCTTGAGAAAGGGGTGAAATTCACTGGAATGACCCCTAATTCCAGTGAAACCTCTGCCTGTGGGTTCTTCAAGGATTTGAGCTTTGCTAACAAAAAGAAAACAAAAACAAAAAGAGGACTTTCTCCTCTACAGTATCTGTCCATCTTCTGTAGACACAAGGATGAGAGACAGAGGATAGAGTAAACAGAAAACTTAGCTGGCTGTTACTCAGTCTGGGAGAGTAAATGGACACTATTGTCTAAGAAAAACATCCAGAATAAACTGGCCTCAACTTTAGAGAGAAGCGTGGGAGCAGGTCTTTAGGGTCTTACTGTACACACAGACACTGTTCTGAAAGGAAAACGCAGCTCTGGCCTTATCTGTTGGGGGGAGGTTTCTCCCCTTTTCATACAGCCCAAAGGTTAAAGTAATTTTCCTTGAGGAGCAGAAGCTACAATTCTGCCATTCATGCTGTGGTGATCTCAGACTGCTAGGACAGCAGTTCTGACAGATCTGCACTGTACATAGTGCCAGACCTACACATCTTCAAAATATTCCCAGGGATTGTGACTCCACCACTTCTCTGGGCAGCTGTTGCAGTGCTTCACAACTCTTGTGGTGAAGACATTTTTGCTAATACCCAACCTAAACCTGCTCTGGTTCAAGTTGAAGCCATTTCCTCTCGTCCTATCTTGTTACTTCAGAAAAAAGCCCAGCCTCCACTTTGTTACAACCTCCTTTCAGATAGTTGTAGAGCACGAGAATCATAAAATCATTTAGGTCATATGAACTGAGCCTCGACACTGAGCCATCGCTCTCTGGATGCGATTATCCAGCCAGTTCTTTATCCACTCAATAGTCCACCCATTGAACTCCATAGTTCTCCAACTTAGAGATAAGTATGTTGTGGTGGACCGTGTCAAAGCCCAGAGAGATGACATCCATAGGTCTTCCCTTGTCGACTGATGCAGTCACTTCATTGTAGAAGGCCACTAGGCTGGTCAGGTAGGACCTGCCTCTTGTGAATCCATGATGGCTACCTAGGACTACCTCCCCATCCTCCATGTGCCTGAGCATATTCTCTAGAAGGATCAGTTCCATGATCTTACAAGGCACAGAGGTGAGGCTGACAGGTCGGGTTGTTCTCAGAGTCTTCTTTTTAACCCTTTTTAAAGATGGGCATGATATTCCCCTCTTTCCAGTCACTAGGGACTATTCCTGACTGCCAAGATTTCTCAGATATTATGGAGAGTGGCTGAGCAACTGCATCAGCTGATTCTTTCAATACTCTGGGATTCATCTCATCCAGTCCCACGGACTAGTTTATGTTCAGGTTCCTCAGGATATGTACTCTTGCAGCCCAGAAATCCAACCATATCCTGAGCTGTATCAAATAAAGCATGGCCAGCTGGTTGAGGTAGATGATCTTGTCACTCTACTTCGCTCTGGTGAGACATCTCTTGGAGTCCAACTCTGCTATCCTCAGCACAAGAACAACATGCACCTATTGGAGAATGGCCACAAAAACGATCAGAGGGCTGGAGCACATGTCCTGTAAGGATAGACTGAGAGCATGGAAAACTGTTTGGCATACAGAAGACTCTGGGCAGACCTTAATGTGGCCTTTCAGTACTTAAAGGAAGCTTAAAAGAAAGATACTCCTTTTTGCAAGGAGTGATAGGACAACAATTTTAGCCTAAAAGAGGGTCAATTCAGTCCAGATATAAGGAAGAATTTTTTTAAATGAAGGTGGGGAAACACTGGAACCAGTTGCCAAGAGAGGTTGATGATGTCCCATCTCTGGAAATTTTCAGATCTTGTTAGATGGGACTCTGAGCAATGTCATCTAGCTGGAGAATTCTGTGCTTATTGCACGGTGTGGTTGGAGTAGATTACTTTTAAGGTCCCGTCCAACTCAAAGAATTCAGTAGTTCTATTATTGTTGATGTATCTTAGCACTGACCAAAGAGTCGTTAATATGTTCAAATGGTGAGACATTCTAGCTGGCTATTAGGAAGTAAAGTGTGAATTCATGCTTACTACCCAAAGGAAACCGAAAACAGGACAGTCAGGTAAGTTACCATGACCTTGCACAGGCAGCTATGTTCTACGTCAAACAGATGACAATATAGTTGTAACAATAGAAAGAGATGAGTTACCAGCAGCTTTGCATCAAGATTCAGACCCTCATCGGATGTTGGTGCTTAAACACCTGCCCTTCAACCAAAGTTACTGTCAAATGGACATAAGACCAGATTTCAAGAAAAGGTAGTGGCAGCCATTAACTCCCTTTATATCCTGCAACTTGCTAGTCAGGAAAGGCAGCAGGGAGTGTGAAACCTAGGATCAAATCCATCTTCTTTCAAACAAAGCTCATTCTCTTAAGGGTAACCAAGGCCAAAAGATGTGGGGCAGAAGAAATGAAGGTTCCTCTCACTCCTTCCCATTGAATACAGGTGACTGTAATCAGTTAAATGTTAACTGGAATCTGGAGGATGGCGCAAATGAGGCAAGAAAGCATGACTCTATGAGCTGTTTGATAAAAATTCATGAGCCTACACTCCTGAGACATGAATTTTTCATTAAAACATTATAATAACACTTTGAAATCAAACATTTGAATCAAATGTAGTCCTACACTTAATTGTAATTATGTTAAAAGTGGAAGATACAAAGAAAACACTGAATAAAACATTTTAAGCAAATTAAAGTGGTTTTTTCAGTTGTATTTTTTTTACTCAGGCAGTGGTCCAGGATATTAATTATTGTGATAAGGTTTTGTTTAGTCTGTATAAGAGGAATGCATGTGGCACAGGATGCTTTCCATTTCCTGTGGACCTACGTAATAGACATTGTGAGTCACCACATGGTTGTCCTGTGGGAGGTCCAACAGAGCAGGGTTTGTGTCATTGCCAACGAAATTCTCTTGAACATAGGATGACTACTTGCCTTTCTTCATGCCACACTCTCCTATGCAGTGAAACAGCAGCTGACCAACTTCATCTCTACCTCTTTTATTTTCTCCTTTTGGCTGATAGTCCATGCCCAGTGAAGAGCTAAATGAGTTCTGATGTCACTTCTTTCATGTCTACTAGCCTCATAGCCAATTCACTCAGCTTCTGACACCACTGAGTTTCAAAAGGAGCCCACACTGGACACACCTTTTGGTTGCTGCAAGTTCACGTCAGCCAAAGGCATGTGGAATGTAACGCTGGGAAAGTGGAATGCAAAGCATGGGCCAAGAGTCATCAGGCAAGTTTGTGTTCTAGAGACGAGATGTCAGTGCATGTTTAGGATCCGTTTTTGTAAGCAACACTTACACTCCATATACTCTACACAGAGGTGCAGGTGTTCTGAGAGTTCCCAGGCCTCAGCATACTTATTCTCCACAGAGAACTAACTTACTGGCCTCATAGTTTCCTTTGGCTGACTTCACCTAATGGCAGGGTTTGGTCCCTTGGAGCTCACTTCTGTGGAAGTTTGGTAATGAACATATGTTTCCCAAAAAGCAATCCCCAAAGCAACAAACACACGTCCCTGGGCAAAACAGTTTATCTTGTAGATTCCTATCATCCAAGGTAAATCTTAATCCATTTACAAACGTCTAGTACCTCCAGAAACTCTGGGGACAGTGGGACCAGGTTTACGACACAGCCATGTTTTGGAGATGAATGCACACTCTCAGATTGTCTAGTATGCATGGAGCTCACTTTTGCCATTAGGGTAATTAATAAAGGCTGCTTGGCAGATTGTAATAGCTCTGTTTTTCTGGTTGTGGGCTTAAAAGTTGTTAGATGAGGATACACCAAGAAAAAGAGAAAGAGAGGATCTGTATGAGACTTCTACAAACCCTGTCAAATACAGATACATTGGTCAAGCCCAGACAGAGAGGGATTTTTTCTTTCTGTCCACAAAGACAAAATACCTACAGGTTACTCCCCAAAATTTGACTTCTGCTAAGCACCATATTAAGTAGGAAATCCAAAGTGCTGCTGAAGAACTCTCACCAAATCTGGAAAACTCATACAACATGTTTTTGTTGTTTACTGTTTTTGTTAATAAAAATTAAATTATTCTCTAATTCATAACCAGCTGTGTTTTGAGAATGACTGTACCTGGGCACTGAAAAGAAATGGTTGATGGAAAGGGTAGGACAAGTTCTGTTTTACCAATCCAGGCTGTTCATGGTCATATGATTTGGGTGAAGTGTATACTACTATCAAGACAGGAGTTTACCTCTGCTTACTTAGTGGTATTCAGAGCCTGATGAAAAGAACATTATAATAACTATTTACATGGGCTGATAAATTCTATCCTGTTATATACAGAATTTTTGTAATGTTTCCTGGAGAGCATTCTTTGCAAATATAAACAGTACTCATTTCTTTTGGAGTCCGGGTGCACACCTTCTATTCCTCCAACAATCCTATTCCCATTGTTATTCCTTTACTCTACCTTCATACCATGCGCGTAATGCACTTTCAGGGTTAGCGTGGAAGGCTGCAGTTGAAACTAACATTATGAAATGTTTCTGTGGCAATATGTGTACAAAAACTAGACAACTCTTGCTAAACTCACAATTCGGTTTGCTACTCAGCACTCAGATTTGCCCCCAACTCTCATGAGTAAAACTACTCAACCAGGTTGATTAGAAAACCAAGTTATTTTCCACCCACGTAATGTAGGGGAAGAAAAGATATAAAATGATAAAGACTTCAGGAGTAGTACTGACTTTTTGAAAGAATGTTTTTCTCCTCTACTTCTGGACCAGTTTAACATTTATCTGTACCAGACATAAATCTCAGGAAGACGTATTGGTGAATCATAACCCTTTCACTCCAAGGCTAGATTCCTATTAACAATACATCTTCCATAACTCGCTTTGATCCTCCTGCCTGAATAACAGACTGAAAAATCCATGACCAAAGCATATTATGAAGATGTTTTCCATCTAAAAACTATTCAAAGAGGAGTCTGAAAAGATAAGACATATAAATTTTAGATCCCTGAAATGAACCTACTAATTCAAACTGATATCATTCAGTGCTAAGCTCAACTCTGATAAAACATACCCATTTAGATTTACTTTTAAAGCAAAACATTTTAAGTACTGAAGCAAAACATTTTAAGTACTGAAAAGTCTTTTTAAATCTCCTGGTTTAGAAATAGTTTTCTTAGCTTTCTTTTTTAATTAGTTGTCTACAAATACTGACACTGAAATATAAAAATATTCCAAGGATGAACAACTTCAGTTAAATCTTTTGCAGGAATTACATAAAATTACTTATGGTGTCCCATTTCCTTCCCAAAACTCTTGCTTTCCCATCTCACCAGTACCTGTGTCATCGAGTACATAGGGTTGTGTCTGATAAAGTGCCTACTTTAGTCTACTAAAAACTCAGTAAGGGAATCAAATGCTTAAACCTACATGTGCATGTCTCATTGCTTTGTAGAGCAGAACAGTTACCATGAAGCAAACTGAACCTCTCGTAACTTCCTTGGGCAAGGACAACAGTTTGTATAGCAAAGCACTGCATTTTTTAGGGTGATAGAGGCAGTGAGAGTCATGTACCATGGAAGGCTGGGAAAGGCCTTCAAGATCATAAAGTCTGACCGTCAACCTAACTCTACCAAGCCTAGTGCTAAGCCACATCCCTAAGCTCCATATCTTTTAAACCCATCAAAGGACAGTGACTCAAACCCTTTCTGTGCAGCCTGTTACTATCCTGCCCTATCACTTACTACTTGTGAGAAGAGACCAACACCCACTTCTTTACAACCTCATTTCAGGTAGTTCTAGGCAGCAATAGGGTCTCTCCTCAGCCTCCTTTTCTTTAGACTAAACAGCTAAACTTTCTAATAAAAGTTTCTGGCCTTAATATCTAATACATAATCTTTTTAATAAATAAGAAAGAGAGATAAAAGGTGGGTTAATTTAATGGTTTTACAGGAAAAAAAAGTTAACTTTTAAACCAATTTTAACGCAGCTTTGTCCATAAAAGATTTTTGTGGTTTATTTCTTCATGTTGTTTTACATATGTCTTTAATATAAATCTCCAATGAGAAGCTAAACTAAGAACAGATATGTTTGGGTTCTACTAAATCATTTTAACAAACTTAAAAGGTTTAAAATCATCTGGTAATATCTGACAGTATTTTAAAAATGAAGAAATAGATGCACATACATAAGTATATATGTGCACATACATCTAGCTATAATATATGTATGCAAGTATGGGGCCCAAGAAATTTTCACAGAGACTACAAATATCTTCTCTATAGATTCACTATGCCCACATGAAAGGGTTAAAACACGATAATTTTGAAAACAGTTTGCAGTATGCTTTGAGTGTATCATAGCTATACATAACATCCACCCAAGTCCTTGCAGATGTTGCTTAGCTTTGCCAAGGAGTTTCAACACTCTGGACAAGATCCTGAATTCAGGTTTGGCTGATCTAGTGTAATATACAACAACACTTCTTCCCCGACGTAGAGTGGAAAATGAACAAGATACAACTGCTCTGGTCAGCTGATCCCACAACATCCATTTATTGCTTCTTGGGATTACCAGTGACCTCTGAGCACTAAAGAAAAGCTCAAGGAAATTTTCAGAAGCAGCCATTGAATAAATTGAGCTAAGTATCAATAGATAAGCTTAATCTCTCAGACATTAATTAAACACATTAAAGGAACCCAAGTTAAGAAGAAACTCTAACATTTCTCTCTTACCCTTGTTACTAAAATCTGTTCCTTGATGAGGAACTGATGCAGTACATTGCAAACATAAATGTCTAAAAAAAATCATACAGTCCTTGAGTAATCATTAGCACTTCCTTACATTCTGTTTTTCTTATTACACTTTGTAATCTGATATAATAATGGGGAATTTGAGGGACTATAGCTAAATGAAAACAAAACTAAGTAAAAGAACAGAAAATAATAAAGACCATTTTGCAAGTGTTTTCTAGCGCTGATATTTAGCCCACTGGAAAGATAAGATAGTTAACATTAGCCAGCTGCTAGCAATGGACATTTTAATTCCCTTGAGTTTTTCACCCTCCCACACTACTCCAAATTCAGCAAAAATAACATAGCACTGTATTAGTAATGTTTGTCCCTTTACATAGTTTGGAACAGTAGGTTCTGTATGGGAATTTTCCCTTATGCCACTGGGTTTCCCAGAGGATGCAGCTGCCAGACAATCACTTTCCCCTTACCCATTTTCCTATGTACTTTGGTACCAAATGAGCCCCTGGGAGGGGATCTTGTGACTTCCTTGAAAAATCTGCAGCAATTATTCTCTTCCAAGCAGTGACAAAGCGAGGATTTGGGAACGGTCAGAGGGGTGTAATAATAAAACTGTAAAAAAAAAAAGTACAAGCCTTTCAAGGTCAGTTGCATTTGTAAATATGTGCTGCATAAATAAATGTGAAGGGAATCCCAGATAGAGGTACACACCACTGATGAGAGCATGGCTTTCCAGTGAGATTTATTTCTGCCCCTGCTTCCTAGTATATGATGGCTTTAATATAGAGACATTAAGTGCTCTGCCTGCAGTGGCAGCAGAGCCTTTGCCTTCTCTTAAAAAGCTAGTTGGTTCCTAAGAATCTAATCTGGTTAATTGACACACACCAAGTGCTGTAAGCTACTGTAATATTCCAAAGCAGAAAGTTACATTTACTTTTAAAATGATGTTTGAGAGAGCAAAATTTTACAGTTCAAGAGAAAAGTGGTGTTTGTATCTTCTCAGGTACTGGTCACCTCAAGAATATGAGCATTGTGTCTTTTCTGTGATATTTTTATACAGCTTTCACTGACCTGTTTTCTAACTTGCACCTTAGGCAGCTGCAATTTCTATATCATCAGACTAAACAACAAAAAACTGGATGAGGCCAACAAAGTAGAGCAGACAAATTAATTGTACACAGTTTAGTAGAATTGGGTTTTTCAACTTTCTGTCCATTTCTATCCATCAGGGATAGGAAGACTTGTGTAACCCTTAAAAATGCTGGTGATTGCTATAAATTACTGCTTTGCTTCTTATGCTAATTGATGTACTTTTGACGTATCACAGGGCTAAAACAGACAGTCAGCAAATTAAAGGGACCTGGAGGATGAATGCTATTTTAATAGCACATGAAAATAAAATAAAGAGCTTTGGAATTTGTCTTCATGATTGTTCAAACAAATTGAAATATTGTATAGTCTTCAAAATCATTTTTAAAGGAGGGGATGGATATACAGGTCATACTCTGTAAATTTATTCAATTCTAACCTTAAAGCTAGCTCAGATATCACACTTTTCTTACTCTTGCAGAAGCATCATACAGAATTTATGCATCACGATCCTTTGTTTAAAAGCCCTAAAGGGACAACCATACAATTTCTTGAATCAAGTATTTAATTTACAGAGATATCTCTGTAAAGATATAAAAAGAAGATATTTAGGGTTATAGAAAGATTTTTATTCAAAAGTTTAATTTGTAATAATATGTATTAAAGAAAATCTACATGTAAGCATGTTGCTACCTCTCTTTTTACAGCTTTTAACATGTTTGAATACAAATGGCATAGCTTGAAAATTGCACTGCTCACTTATGAACACCTTCTCCTCTGCTCCTCTTTACCACTTGTTTTCTCAGGCTGTGTCTATACAGAGCAAAGACTTTGGTGGAGGATATTCCCCATATGCTTCCCTAGATCTTCTCTTGCAAGCAGCTACTTTGGGTATCAATAAATTTGGGTTTTACTGCTTAAAATCAGGTCAGCATCTGGTACAGCTGAGGGTTAAGGTTTTCCCTCCAGGGACTAGTACTTCTCCCACACTCTGCTCTGTTTTGCCCTCCATCTCTCATCCACAGCCTGGAAGAGACTACAGATGTACAAACAAGCCTGCCCTGTGACTACAGACTTGACTGGCAATCAGTGCTGTTCACCATCTCCGTACCTGCTCTGTTTTTCTTTCTCTTTTGGGTATGGTGGGTCTCTGTCCTGCCTGTCTCACTGGCTCTGGGCTCACATGTCTGTGCAGAGCAGCCCTGTGCCTGCTGTCCCCTGGCAGCTGAGTTCACGCAGAGCAGCAGATGCAATGCAATACCTCTGTCCTGGGGATCTGTCTGGCTCTGGCTAGCACACAAGTATAAGGTTATTTTAATGTGAAGCCTCAAATTCTGCACATGACAGAATTGGAGCCAGTTACCCTTCTCCATTTTAGAAATCAAAGCTTAGATGCTTCAGAAACACAGGGATTAATATGAAGAACTGTAATAGCTCTGAAATAATACTTACAGGAATCATGTTTCAAAGAGTTGTGTGGTTCTTTCACGGGAGTTGAACACCTAATACTAAAAATAATTCAAAATTATTCTTAGAGTTTGGCACAAATCACAGGTTTTGAGTTAGTGGAAATTATCCAGCTGAGTCCTAGAGAAGTTTTAGTGTGTTTTTGGTTTAGTTGGGATGGATTTAATCCTCCCCATGACATCTCACACAGTAATGTGTTTGGGATGGTAGCTGGAGGGGTGTTTTGGCTACTGCTGAGCTGTGCTCACACAGCACCGAGGCTATGGGTTGTTTTCTTTCCAACCATTCTCCTCAACAGTAGGCTGAAGGATGAACCATGCAGTGGTTCCAGATCTTCCTGTGTCCCGGGTTGATGTCAGTATGGAAGGTAAACTGTTTAAGACAGCTCCACCAATGAGCTGGTGAACACACTACAGTGTAGGCTTGTCGAAAGACACTAACAGCAGTTATAAGAGCTTCCTGTTAGTAGCTGTTAATAGCTAAAACATCCGATATGAGCATGTTTGACATGAGCTTTTTGATTCCTTGTTCACTGAAAGCCTGTGTGGTCTACTTTTTGTTCCAGCTGGCCTCAAGGGTCATTTCTGTTCCTTCCGTAACTGCATATACCCCTGTATCTTTATGCTATAGAAGTTCTGGTCCAAGCTGGTCTTGGGGAAGTTTCTTTGTGAAAGAATCCATCCTACAATCTCTGTGACCTCAGGCAAAAGGGAAAAGTCCTTTTGGATAGAGTCTGAAGGAATCTTGGTCTTAAAATAAATTCCTACTGAATCTCTCAGGAGTCTTTTGCAAAATTTTGTTTGAGGTAATTGATAACTTCAAAACTGAAACAAGGAAAATTGTGGGCTAGGAAGCAATAATACAAATTGTTGACTATCAAGTAATTTTAGCTAAAAATTGCTGCAGATGGGATGAAGACATGGGATGCAGTGGAATTCAAATTATGAGCAAGTGTGAATAAATTCCATGAAAAGAAAGAAAACTCTAAGTCTGTCACTCTGTAAATTAAAGCTTTGAGAGAGAACAATTAGAAAACTTCCAGACTTTTAAAACCCCTTTTGTTTAACAATACATGATCTGTATTTCTGTATTGGGTTTAGCTGGGATGGAGTTGATCCTCCCCATGACATTTCTCATGGCACTTTGTTTGTGGTGATAGCTGGAGGGATGCTGATAACACACCAGTGCTTTGGCTACTGCTGAGCAGTGCTCACACAGCACCAAGGCTGTGGGGTTGTCTTTTCTCCCTAACATTCTCCTCAACAGCAGGCAGAAGGATGGACCAGGCCAGCTAATACAAACTGACCAAAGGGATATTCCACACCATGGCATCAGCCCAGACATAAGAGCAAGGGGAAACAAGAGGTGGGGGGCATTCGTTGGTGACATTTGCCCTCTGAAGCAACAGCTGCTCATATCAGGGTCCTGCTTCCTAGAACAGTGGGTGAACACCTTCTGCTGGTCAGAAACAGAGAATAATATTGATTACTTGCCTTTGCTTCTATGCAGGTTTCTTGTGTTTCTGCTTCATTAAACTTTTCACCCACCAGCCTCTGACCGGATGGCTCGCGATCTGGAGACCTGCATAGCTGTGCCACTGAACTGGCCCTCCCTACAAGATTTAGAAGACTTGAGACAACAAAGTGTGGCTTCAGACTCATTGAGCCTAGGACAAGAAAACAAAACGGCGTTTTGAACTTGAGCCTTCCAGATGGCTTTAGCACTGGCCAGAAGCCTGGCAGAGGGGGACAGCTTCCCCATGAAATTAAAGAGGGGGACAAAGAGCCTCATTCAACTTGAAAAGGATGTCTTCTTAGCAAGAACTTTGGAAGTTTCTCCTGCAGGAGGATTGACAAAGATCAGAAGAAGGTGGGACAGCTGTACTTTTGGAGAAACCTGCAGAGGTCCAGATTTTCTTTACCTCTTTTTTAAATTTTCCCTTTTCTTCTCTCTCCATCACTCACTCTTTCTGCAAGGCATTGTTAAACAGCTGAGCCTCGGTGTGTGAGCTGCACTTGACCTCACTTATGTCTTAACACAAGAATGGGAAACCTCTCCATCTAAGAAAGGAAGAGTGATAGAGCTGCTTTGATGGGCACCTGGTCTCCAGCGAGGGCTAAACCACCACAGAAACCAATCTCCAGGAACACACAGTCTACACAACAGTGTAGAAAGAACTGTATTAAGATAGAAAATTATATTCCTTTTTAATTCCTTAGCACACTTAATTTGACCTGGGAAGTTATTGCTGAGGGAAAAGCAGCTTTTCCATGTAGATGCACTATGTTTTTAAGTGGCTTTTTCTTTCTTCTGGGAATTAATCAGGATAAAAATATTTCAACTAATCTTTCCACATTCTTTAGTTTGATTAGTTTAACACAACTGATTTCTAAAGCCCTTCAATTTTTTAATAGAAATATTTATAAAAGGATAAATAAAAGGAATATAATCCTATTCTATAGAATCATTCAGAACTGATGAATTTAAAATGTAAACAGCCTCTCTACTAGGCTTTATCTATTTAGATTTTGGAAAGCTCTTGTTCCATCAGAACATTTATCAAGCTTTGCAAAATGCATTGTTTATTTCAAATAATAGGCCATTGATCAACACTCTATAAAAAAAGTATAAATTTCTAATTTGAAAAAGCAACATCAATGCCAGATGATTTCACTGTGTCACATGTGACTGTCTCACTGACACCATATCGTCCATACAACGTGTCACTGCTGGCCTGGCATCTAATGCTTTGTTATCTCAATCACTAAATAAATCATGAAAGTTCACACCCCTAAGAGATAAAACAAATTTCCCTGGAGGAACGTGGGTGTCCAACAGAGAACAATTCTGACCATTAATACTTTTCATGAACTAGGGATGATTTAGATTGCTTTACAAGGCATTAACATTTTGTTATTAAAATCTGATGTTTTCTGTACAGAAAGATTTTGCTACTTTTGAGTAGATAGAAAACAAAAATAATAGCAAAGAATTAAGAAAACTTTATAAGATAGTGTAAGGCTTTTATGACACATTCCCACACTCCTCTTTGCTCCTAAACTGCACTGTAGACTTCTCTTTCACCCCTCTAAGATCTCTTCTAATACATAAATTTCTTATGAAGTTAACTTTCTTGTGAAAAACAAATTAATAGCTACAAACCACAGCTGTTCACTGTAGAAACCAGCCTGAGCCCAGCATGCATACCTTGCTTCTATGCTTCTCCCACCCTCAGAAACACTCAGTGTTGGGATATGACCCTCTTCTAAGGTGAGTGGCACAGGGCAAATAAAGTACACAGAGAAAGCCAGCCCCTCTCTGTGCCTCTTTTCCTGTGGCTGCAAACAGTATGTATATCCTTCTACTTGCAAAGAGACTTTGCTCTTAGTTGAGGGGTTATTTTTATCTGCAAACTCTGTCTCTATTGACATTTCATACTCTCCTAACTTCAACTTTACCATGAATTAGATATTTTGTTTGTTTAGTTTTTGTTAGCCCCAGAAAGTTTCCTTCCTATTGTGCTGAGCAGGCTCCATGCTGTGTAAGAACTCAGAGATCTGTGTTGTGTTTACTAGACCTGCAAAATAAAGGGCTGGGATGTGTAGTTCTATGGTAGCTACAGCAGCTATTAGCATCGGGGATTCACCTCTCAGCCCTCATCGGCAGTGGGACACTCCAGCCTTTAATCTGTCTTGAATTTTTACCTTTTAAGCTTTCCTCTGTTAGCATTGCCCCAAGTACAACAACAGTTTGTATGGCAACCTGCCCGATTCAGCCCTAATGGAAATGCTGTGGCTCACACTGTGGTCCAGCGGATGTTACCCTTGGCAGCTAATCTGATGTAAACTGTTGTCCCCACTCTTGTCCAGAGGCATTTCTGCTTGCTCCCATGCCATCCCCCTCAGTTGTACTGTTCAGATGAAGTGTGACACAAACCAAACCAAGGAACCTATTAAAATAATGAGGGTTAAAAATAGCCTAGCAGGTTTTTTGTTCCAAAATATTTTTCTCTGAACCAACTAATAAATATGTGATCAATTAGCTAAGCATGTTCCCTGCATGAGACTGGAAACATCCCTAGAGGCACAAATGAAAAGATCTAAAGACAAGACTAAGCATGAGGGCAAGGGAGTTGGACAGGAAGAGCTTAAACCAGCTGGAGGATTCTGGAACCGGGTCCCTGCTGCCACTATAAAACACACAAATACTAAATTTGCAAAGCTTGCTTTTGAACCCTATCCATATTGTGACTGGTGAGAGCAAGGGCCTCTCTAACACTACTTACAGAACGAGTGTTTAATACATCAGCAGCTTGGCAGGCTTCATTTTGAGGTTATCTTCCTTTGAAGGAGCATCTGGCTCCATTAAATGCTACCAAGTACAGCGAAACATCAGACTCATCCAAATCATGTGAGTCCCAGATATGTGTCATGAAAAGAGTCCAAATCTTAGGGCTGTTTTCTTGGGTTATTTTATCATTTTTCCCTTCTGTGCATGTTTATTTCATCAGATTTATCACCGTTCCATTTTCTTTCTCTTCATTACTGGAGGCCTTTAAAAGTTCCAGATGAATTGTCATCAGATAATATCTAGGAAAAAAGTCTTTTGATTTCTTAGCACTGGTTCTATATTTACGCTGTGTATGTGGAACTGAAGTAAAAACCACCAGGAACTCTCGAGGGTAAATTTGTACTGCTGAGGAAACAGATACAACACAGCTGAATTCTGAACTTCTGAAACACATTTCTACTACTTTTCAATCGAGCTGATTATTGTTGGGTTGGAAGATCCAACCGAAACAGATATATTTTATGTGGTGCCTCAATTTTAGAATCATAGAACCATAGAATAGTAGAGGTTGAAAGGGATCTCTGGAGATAATCTAGTCCAACTTCCCTGCTAGACCAGGATTTCTTAGAGAAGATTTCACAGGAACACATCCAGGCAGATTTTGAATGTCTCCAGAAGAGGAGACTCCACAGACTCGCTGGGCAGCGTCTCCAATGCTCTGCATCCTCACTGTGAAAGAGATTTTTCACAGAATCACAGAATCACATAGAACATCAGGGATTAGAAAAGACCTCCAAAGATCATCTAGTCCAATCCCCCTGACACAGCAGGATCACCTAGACCAAGTCACACAGGAACAGATCCAGGTGGGTTTTAAACATCCCCAGTGAAGAAGACTCCAAAACTCCCCTGGGCAGCCTGTTCCAGAGCTCTGTCACTCTCACTGGGAAGAAGTTCCTTCTGATATTTATATGGAACCTCCTATGTTCCAGTTTATACCCATTGCCCCTTGTCCTATCACTGGATGACATCAAGAAGAGCCCAGCTCTAGGCTCCCGACACCCACCCCTCATATATTTATAAATATTAATGAGGTCACCCCTCAGTCTCCTCCAAGCTAAAGAGATCTAGCTCCCTCAGTCTTTCCTTATAAGGGAGGTGTTCTGCTTCCCTCATCATCCTTGTTGCTCTATGCTGGACTCTGTCCAGAAGCTCCATGTCCTTCTGGAACTGAGGGGCCCAGAACTGGACACAATACTCCAGATGTGGTCTCATCAGTGCAGAGTGGAGGGGGAGAAGAACCTCTCTTGATCTACTAACCACCCCCTTCCTGATCCACCCCAGGATGCTGTTGGCCCTCTTGGCCACAAGAGCACACTGCTGGCTCATGGTCATCCTGCTGTCCACCAGGACCCTCAGGTTCCTTTCTCCTACAGTGCTCTCCAACAGGTCAGATGGAATCTCCTACATTCCAGTTTTTAACCATTTTGTCCACTTACAGGGGATGTCATACAGAATTTGAAAAATAATGGGCTGATCAGTGCCAGCCATCTTCACATCAGCAAATGCAGTCATACAAACACTGATCTAATACTAGCAAATTACTTCTGTTTTTAGAAGAGCTGAAACCATAGTCACATTTTGTACTGCACTGAAATTTGTGATTCAGGTTTATTTCTAAACAAGAGATAATGCAGGACCACAGAGCATTTTTGGCTCTCTATCTTCTGCTTCAAAGGGGGAATTGTTTTTTTAATTGCTTCTTCACTCCAGTTGTCTGAAGTCCATCTTACTTCTTCTTGGGTAACTTGAACATGCCCAAAGTTTCACCACTTTGTCATTTAAAAGATTATTTCCTGTTCTCAAAGCTAGTTTTGCATAACCCACAAAAATAACGTAATAGAAATGGGCCAGGCCAGTCAATACTTTTCTCCCTTCAATGAAGAGAAGACAGCTGCCAGCTGAATGCACACTACAAAGTGCAGAGACTTTACCAAGCACACTGGAAGACCATCGTGCATGAACAGCATCATACACAAAGGGGAGGTCCAGAGAAGTTGGTCATACCCAGCAGACAGCTGTGGATGATGTATAACTTGATTCAAGCATGGCCTTTGATGCAGTCCATGGTACCTTTATTGGTAAATTGGTGAGACAATAAGTGAATGGTGAGGACAGCTGGTTTTAAATCACACTGCAGAATAAGCTAGAAACTCAGTTTTAGGAGTGTGTTGGTTTCAGCCTAGTGGAAGGTGCTGCTAATTTGCCCCTGTAACAAGCCATGTGAAAGTTTCCCCCAGATTGTGTTCAGACTCATGTCTGGCTAAGATGAGCCAATTAACACCTCTACAGTGATCTATTTAAGAGGAGAAACCTGTTGAACAACTTCCTGCTGCTCCTGTTGCTCTTTCCTTGGTTTGGGACCTCCTCTTTGGGGACCAAAAGAGATGCTGTGCAGTCCCTGACTTTGTTGATGGGGAAGATGTTCTTGAGCAGCCATTGCCCTCTGGATTGTGGTGAAAGGAGACATTAATGGCCTTTGGAAACCTCAGATGTATGTGGAGAAGTGTGCCTGAAGAACCATGAAGGACAGTAGGTGTTAGCAGCAGATGGAGCCTTGAAGAGGACATGGCTTTGAGTAAGAGAACTGGACTGAAGTGGTCAAGTAATGGGTTGACCCACAGCCTGCTGAAGACCTTCACACTAGCTAAAGAAATCTCATGGAGGGGGGAATTCTGTGCTTACAGTGGACAAAGGACTACAAATTGTATTTCTCCTGAGGAAATGAGACAGCAGAGCTGGGCTTTGGAAGAGGTATGTAAGAACCACGTGCATCTCTCTTTGTTTCTGGGTCGTGGAGTTTTTCTGTTGCGTAAATGAAATGTGGTTTCTTTTTCTCCAAGTTGAGCCTATCCCTTTTTGCCTGTGATTCATAAATAGCAAGACAGCCCTCTCCATCTTTTGTTCCAGCTCTTTAGAACTTTTCTAATTAGGGAGAATTGGTCCTGGGGCTGGACATTGTGGCCAACTGTTGACAAGTAGGTTATAGATTAATTTTAAATTGCTAATAAAAAGATGACTTAAATAAGAATAAAGCAGTATTAAGAAAGCTTTGTTTCCAGAGGAACACACAGATACTCCCAAAGAAGGTTAAGCATTCCTTTATGTTTAGATAAATCCTCTATAAATCAGTAGAGGCAGCCAAGTTTCCAAATGTAAATAAATACTCAAGGAAGAGAAGAAATAAAGCTGAGTTTGAAAGAAAAATGTTCCCAAGAGGAGAGGAGCAGAAGTAGTGTAGGCTGCTGATTTTGAAAGTTAAGAAGCCTGTGTAAACCAAGCTTTTCATCTTATGTCCTCACATCTTGGACCCTTCTTTCAGCCTTTATTCCCATTTTATCGTGTAGTTCGATGTGATTAATATCATCAGGATATTTACTGGGACAGAGGTAAGACCTGTCCACAGCAGCATTTCACTCTTGTTCTGCAGAGGGTGTGGTTTTCCCTGAAGCTGTTACTGCAGTTCTTAAGTTTCTGTAAGAAAACATGTAATACTATGACAATGGGAGGCCATGACTGTTTTAATTCATCTATTTCTGCTTCTCTGACTACAACCTCACTCCTTCAAGGGTGAACACTTCTAGGGTGTTGACTCACTGGAAGGTACCAAAGACACTACAGCCAAATCGATGTAAACATGAAATAATTTATATCTCATGGAAGCGACAGTTCACCCTGCCACTGAAGCTTTTAATTTAAACAGTCCAGTGCAAGCCAAGATCATGGTTACATGAAAACAAAAATACAGAATTTAAAACAACAAATTAAAAATCACATTTTCAGTGAGATTTCTGCTTCAACCTCTTCTGCATTTCACTTCAGCTCTTTCAGGGTTAACACAAAAGAGGTGGGCATCTTAGATATATGGCCACAGTCCTGGGTTACCTTTCAAAAGAGGATTCCAGGGGGAACATTGGAAATGGATTTCAAATCCTGGAAGTTATACTTGAGGGAATGATACCCCTTTGGCAAAGACAGGGGCAAGCAGACCTCAGTGTGTTTTCCATTTCTACTTAAGTCTTTTAAAAATAGATGTATGTTTAATAAATTCTTATAACTTCTACAAAAGTGCCAAGTATACTGGCACATCAGTTTCACCAAAATATCCATCTGGGTCTGACCCTGCAAAACCTTACACCAGAAGTTGTTACCCATGTAAGTGGAGCTTATAGGTGATCTACATGGTGGTCTGTGCTCACTACTTATATACACAATAAGGTCCAGAGGACAAATTATGGGACAGCAGCTGGCAACTTCTGTTCCCTCTTATACTCACATAAGACATGAAGCAGATAGAAGATGAATCCTTCAGGTGTATGATGACCCTAGTACACAATCAAGTCACAAATGCTAAGAAAATGATTTGCAAACTGAGGATCCATCTGGTCCCAGGTCCCTCTCACATGCCTCTTCCCTTGGTATGGAGGAGTGCTTCTGGCTTCATGCCTCTTGTATGCAACATCAAGAGAAAAATGAAGGAGTAAGAGGACTTATTTTGAGATAAGGGGCTATGTTCTCTGTTTTTCAATAGCTATGTAAGCAATAAAACTAAGCCATTAATGAGTAAAGACTGGCTCACAACCAGCTTCTAGCCATACTGCTGAGACATGGGCAGTAAAATGCAGCACGTTCACCAGGACAGAGAGCTAAAACCCAGACTTACAAATTTATCAGGACATTGGGCAAAACTAAGTGAGGAGACGGGCACAGAATTAGTCGATGTGGACACACGTGCAGCTTTGCAGTTCCTCCAAGTGCAAGTTTCACTAATATCACTTAATTTCCAGGACTCCCAGACGTTTCTCAATGTATAGTGTCCTCTGAAGCAGCTTGTGCTTTCTAACCCAAATGCTGAGGTCTGCTGCTAAAAATTACAGCTAGCAACACCTGCAGTTGAACTATTGCTGAAAACCACTTCTAATTTGTACTACAGAACACTTAAATGCTCCTAATGGGTTTGCCTGAGAAGTGTGTTCCCAACTCACAAAACTTTACGAGCTTAGAGAAATGTTCTTAGACAAATATAGCCCTTTTTAAAGATCTTCCCAGGCAGGGGGAAAAAAAAAAGCCAAGGAAACAGAGAAAGAAAAGACTGTCAAGAGATTGAACCCACAGGCTAGCACTTGGAGCCATTGCCTTGTGTGTGAGAAATCCTTGTCCCATTCCCAAGCCCCATGCAAATTTTTTCTACAAAGCTGTGAAGTCTATGAACTGAAACTGGGAGAGAGAACTACACTACTGACTCTTGTGAAATGCACTGATTAAGCTGCTGGTATGACTCTTAAAAGAAAAATGAGGATAAATTGTGAAAGAATGTAAAGAGTTATTTAGTTACTAAACACTTTTATGTAAGGGTCACATCTTAGATAATGAAAGACTCCTGTACCTCCTGATTTCTAGAGTCAATCCC
Organism: Rhinopomastus cyanomelas; assembly: GCA_013400115.1. Taxonomy (NCBI): domain Eukaryota; kingdom Metazoa; phylum Chordata; class Aves; order Bucerotiformes; family Rhinopomastidae; genus Rhinopomastus; species Rhinopomastus cyanomelas. The sequence goes on from VXBP01001172.1 coordinate 712,424, forward strand.
ACTCACTTGCCCAAAATCAACATGGGTTCAGCAGGACTCTGCCCTCCTTAGTGCTTGAATCGACCGTGTCATGCAATTCTTCACCTCCAAGAGACCAAACTGAAGTTGGTTCTGGCCCAAACCAGGGATAAAGGCAGCAGACAGCACCTAACCTAAAATCCTATTAAATATTTGGCAAGTTTGGTCAAATATTCAAGCTACAAGGTTTGTAAGTTTTCTCAGGTCGTAGAGCAGACTGCTTGCATACGTAAAGCATGCTGCAGGCGATTTTCTCAGGTCTAATAGCCTGAAACACACTGTTGTGTTTTGTTGTACACTCAGTGTAGAAGCTGGAAGCAGAGTAAAGCCAAGGATGCCTGGAGATAAGCACAAATATTTGCACTAGGCTTTTCCACTCATAATGGCTTTTTTCACCCTTCCATCCTGTGCAGGCTTTTTCTTGCCTTCAGCGTTCTGCCTGTCAATTTTGTTTGGATTCGTTGGGTCAGAGTACTTGGTGATGGAAAAAGTGAGGACTGCTGGAGGTGCATCTCTATGCAGTTGTTTGAATTCTAAGTAAGATAGTATTTTCATATTTTTGACATATACTAGGCTCCAGTTCACATGAGTCATACAGAAGCCCTCAAGCCTACACTTAAAAACGTTTTGCCTAAAACAATTTCCAGGTACTGTGTAACTATATCCCTGATGCACCTGTTTTTTAGATGTGCCCGAAACACTTCAATCATTTCACAGATAAAAAAAGAAGTCTAAATGTATTTGCTAACATCACATAACGTAGCATTAACATGGCTCAGAAATTGAAAGCGTGAGCAGGGGGCAAGGATGGGACATGACAGAACAAGACAGGATAGCATCATTATGGATTGGAAGGGACCTCAAAAGATCTAGTCCAATCCCCCGGCCACAGCACGATCACCCGGATCAAGTCACACGAGAACACATCCAGGTGGGTTTTAAACATTTCCAGTGAAGGAGACTCTACAACTGCCCTGGGCAGCCTGTTCCAGTGCTCTGTCACCTTCACTGTAAAGAAGTCCCTTCTGATACTTGCATGGAACCTCCTATGTTCCAGTTTACACCCATTGGCCCTTGTCCTATCACTAGATGACATTGAGAAGCCTGTTTCTCTGCTCTTTAACTTTTGACACAGTAAAAAACCAGAAGTCTGGTTTAAGTTTAAAACTGTCACTCTTGTCTCTTAATGATTGGGACATGACAAAAACCAAAGAAAGAGCCAGGTAAACTCTGTTTTCATTCTATTTCTATTAAAATCTTTATATAATAGATCAAATAAAATAAAGCAAAGCCAAAGTCTCAAGGAAATGCTCAGCCTTAGACTGCACGACAGAAAAATCACCATGTGAAGCTGCAAAGCCTCCTAACTTTTCAGATAGGTTGTATAGAAAATCAGTTTCTTATTAAAGCTTCTTAATCTTTGAGACTATAATCATATGTCTTGGGAGAGAAGAAAATATCCTTCTTTTAATAAGTTTGTAGTTTAATGAAATGAGGAAAAGATCTGCTCTGAAGCCACTCTGAGATACCGAGTTGTGAGGGAATCTTTGTTCTGGAAGTTCAGTGTTGTGTTGTCTCTGCATCCTGTCTGTGAGTTTTGCAGACAGTAGTTGAAAAATTGTGTGTGGATGATGGGAAAAATAACCGTGAAAGAACTCATGAAAAGCTCAAGTGGGCAGGAATGTACACATCCACATAACTGTCAAACAAAAAGCTATTGATTGAAGTCCTTTGCCAACTGAAGCTAATAGTAATAACAGTAGAAGAAGTTTAGAGAATAAAATTTAATTGAGAAAGAGGAAAAAGAAGCAAAGTTCTGTATGTGTTGCAAGCATGAAATAACCCAAAAAACCTCCAACTTCATTAAACTTTTAAGTATTCTCAATTTCTTACCAGGGTGGTAATAACACAATGTTCTTTGAAAGCTGCCTCGCACAAAGGAAAACACTGAGCTAGGCTGTGGAAACGCAGAAGCTGCTGCACCGCTAAACAAGGGCTGGAATTAGTGATGTGAGCCAATTCCATCTGAAGTTTAAATGTTTAGGTACAGCCATGAGAGGTAATGCTGACAGTGCTTCAGTAGAAACACTCTTCCACAGACATTGCAAAGCTGTATGTGGTCATTAAAGACTTTTTCTGCTCCACAGTGCTCTTGTTCACCCAAGGAACCTAGAAATTTCTAGAAGCCTCATAAAAGTTCCCTCATGGAAAAAAAAGTAAAAGGTGGATGAGTAGTGAAACTAGAATTAAATATTAAAACAAGATGAGTAAATCACCCAGCCAAGCAACAGTTCTCTGGGAGCAGTTAATCCAATTTTCTTTCTGATCAGTATTTCTTGGGTAGTTTTGGTTGGTTTTTTTCAGTGTGTGCTTTTGTCTACTGATCTGTCCTACTGATCAGCTCCTGTCATCAGCCTTCCCCTTCCTTTTTTAGTTCTCCCTGTAAGTTTCTCTTCTATGTGTAGAACCATAGAATTATAGAGGGTTCTAGGCTGGAAGGAACCTCCAGAGATCATCTAGTCCAACCTCCATACACAGGGACAACTACCTAGGTCAGGCTGATCAGAGCCTCATCAAGCATGACCTTAAAATACTTGAGGGGTGGGGCCCCCACCATCTCCACAGGCAACCTATCCCAGCCATCAACCATCCTCACATTGAAGAACATTTTTCTAATATCCAGCCTAAATCTATCCTTTGCCAGCTTGAACCCGTTGCTCTTTGTCCTATCTGTACAAACCCTCTTGAAAAGGCCTTCCTCTGCCTTCACAGAGGCCCCTCTCAGGTAGCGGAAGGTCAAAAGCAGGTCCTCCCAGAGCCTTCTTTCCTCCACATTGAACAGCCCCAACTCTCAGCCCATCCTCATATGAGAGATGTTCCATTCCCCTGATGATTTTAGTGGCCCTCCTTCAGATTTCTCCAGTCTGTCTACAACCTTCTTGTGCTGGGGGCTCCAGAACTGGGGACAATACTCCAGGCGAGGTCTTACCAGGGCAGAGTAGAGGGGCAGAGTAACCTTTCTGGATCTGCTGGCCACAGTTCTTCTGATGCTGCCCAGAATGTGGTTGACTTTCAGGGCTGCAGTTGCACATTGGTGGCTCATGTCCAGCTTTTCATCCACCAGCAGCCCCCAGTGCCTTTCCACAGGACTGCTCTCCAGTAGTCCTCTCCCAGTCAGTACAGGTAATGCTGGTTACCCTGGCCCAGGTGCGGGACTCAGCACTTGCCCTTGTTGAACCTCATGAGGTTCAACTTTTAGCTGCTTTTATACAAATTATAACTTCATAGAGGACTAACTAGTCATCAGATAAAAAGCTTTGCTATTAAATCTGTTTTATTTGGTCAGTAAACAGATTACAATGTCAATTTTTACTAGAGAAAGGTGNAGGTACTGGAAGGTCAAAAGAAGGTCCTGTCAGAGCCTTCTTTTCTCCAGGCTGAACAGCCCCCACTCTCTCAGCCCATCCTCATATGAGAGATGCTCCGTGGCCCTCCTCTGGACACTGTCCAGTCTGTCTACATCCTTCTTGTGCTGGGGACTCCAGACCGGAACACAATACTCCAGGCGAGGTCTCACAATGGCAGAGTGGAGGGGCAGAGTCACCTCTCTGGATCTGCTGGCCACAGTTCTTCTGATGTTGCCCAGAATGTGGTTGACTTTCAGGGCTGCAGTTGCACATTGGTGGCTCATGTCCAGCTTTTCATCCACTAGCAGCCCCAAGTGCCTTTCCACAGGACTGTTCTCCAGTAGTCCTCTCCCAGTCAGTACAGGTAATGCTGGTTACCCTGGCCCAGGTGCGGGACTCAGCACTTGCCCTTGTTGAACCTCATGAGGTTCAACTTTTAGCTGCTTTTATACAAATTATAACTTCGTAGAGGACTAACTAGTCATCAGATAAAAAGCTTTGCTATTAAATCTGTTTTATTTGGTCAGTAGACAGATTACAATGTTAATTTTTACTAGAGAAAGGTGGGTTAAAAGAATCATATTCTATTTGTGAATCCTGGCTAAAGAGACCCTGCCTCATGCCAAAATATTTGGTGAGTAGAGAACAGATGCTGAATCTCCGAGGATTTTATTGGAGAAGTTTGGGAAGAAGTGAGACTGAGTGGCTATGCAGGGAATGGGTTTGCCTTTACTGCCCCTTCTGACCATTCTCTCTAGACATGTAGGAAGAGAGGTGTTTCTACCTTTAATAACTAGAGCACATAAAACTGACCAAAAAGGGAGAGTAGAGAAGATGCCAAACCCATCATCCACACTGCTAGTGTGTCATCTGTGGGGAGTCAGCAGTAACCCGGGGGCTCTGTGTTTGACAAGGTTGTACAGCAAACGCTTCTGCTGATAGATGATATATAAAACATTGTGACATGTTGCAACTGTTGTGGTGAATAGAGAGACCACTGAAGGTCACTGAAGTGTACATAACAAAAAATGTCTGGGACCAGGAGCATAGAGAAGTTCCCGGGAGGCAGGAACAGCACTGCTGTATTTGGATTGTGCTTTCAGGTTGCAAATGAGAGGTAAATATTGCTGCAGAAGTTTTGACATAGAATCAGAACTCTTGCTGTTGGATTCTATATATAGAATATAGAATATAGATATATAGATGTGGTGCTTAAGGACACGGCTTTAGCAGTNATGAGTCATACATTATAATTTAAAAGACTATTTAAAAAGAAATAAAGGCAAAGAGATCAAGTGACTGGTAGGGAGACACTGCATGGGGAGCCACAGAAGGCTCTTAAACTCTTTGCGGGGGTTTACATGTCGAAAGGGAGGTGCTAATATCTCTGTTTCCCTCTATTCACAGTCAATAAGCCTCAATTTTCTGTAACTTTATTTGTACTTATTTTAAAATTAAGAAATTGACAATTTTCTTCCCTCTAACAATCTTGTACCCTTTCATCTGGGCAATCATTTGTAGTTGACTGTGGAAGGAAACCCACAGAGTAAGGGAAAAGCTGATCAGTCCAGGACTGTGCATTTAACACCGAAGTGCTGTCAATCTAGATGACTCTGGACATCCCAGGGCTTTAAGTCCCCCTTCTGATAGAAAAGATTAAGGGACTTGAACATCTCTCTTATGAAGAAAGGCTGAGAGAACTGGGGCTGTTTAATCTGGAGAAGGCTGAGAGGAGACCTTATTAGTGTCTATACATATCTGAGGAGTGGGGAAAGGGCCAGTCTCTTTCCAGTGGTGCCCAATGATAGGACAAGAAATAATGGGTATAAGCTAGAACGTAAGAACTTCCACCTCAACGTGAGGAGACATTTCTTACTATGATGGTGACAGAGCACTGGAACAGGTTCAACAGATAGGATGTGGAGTCTCTCTAGAGGCTCTCAAAATCCACTTGGATTCCTTCCTGGGTGGCCTGTCCAGTGACCCTGCTTTTGTGGTGGGGTTGGAGTAGATGATCCCTTCCAGCTCCTAAGATTCTATGATCCTACAGTCCTATAATTCTATGAAAGGAGATTGTTGAGAGGTGGGTGTTGGTCTCTTCTCACAAGTAACAAACAACAGAACTGGAGGAAATGGCCTCAAGTTGTCCTGAGGAAGTTTAGGTTAGATGTTAGGAAAAAGTCTTTATTGAAAGGGTCATCAGGCATTGCAACAGGCTTCCCAGGGAAGGGGTCGAATTTCTCTATTGCTTGATTTATTTAAAAGTCCTATAGATGTGGTGCTTAAGGACACGGCTTTAGCAGTGGTCTTGGCACAGTTAACTTAATGATTGAACTTGTTCATCTTAAAGTTCTTTTCCAACCCAAATGATTCTATGGTATTTTATTGTCCTCAGTAAGGAATTCTGTCAAGTTACTTTTTCCCCTTTGAAGCTGGATATTTCCCCCAGGTGTGAGTCTCTTGGTGGCAGTGGAGAAAGGAATCAATTTGTCACATTTACACTGTGAATCTTGAGGCACACAAGTTCTTGAGGTGAATTTGAGTTCTTGAGCTACAACTCAGCCTTTAACCACACTTTTCCATGCTAACAACCACAAGTTATTTATTTTACACTGCGAACAACATATTAAAGGTAGCCAGCTCTGAGCATGATGCAAGGCTGCAGGTATGGCACACAAAACATCATTGATGCCTCTGTCGGTGTGAGTCAGGAGTGCCTTTCTGCACAATAGCTCCAAAGCCTGGACCAGCTGCAATGGGAAACACTCAGTGGAAGTATCTCAGCCAGTCCCAGCATCATCCTGAGCTGCCCCCATGCAATCCGAAGAGCACAAGACAGGAAAAAATGTTGGCTTCTAACCTGCAGACAAATTTGATCCGGAAAGCAAATCTTGATTTCCTGTACGGACACCTGACTAGCTGTGACCTTTGTTTTCTCTACCTCTGGGGAAGCAAAGTTGTTTTTACGTTCGAAGTACCTTAGTCTAGTTCAGGTGGGAAGGGACCATAGGGCATTATCAAGTCTTTTAGCCCATGCTGGACTCTGTCATCTGCCCAGCCATAAATTAATGCCTGAAGACACCTGCACAAAATACTTTTAAACTCTGTTTCTACCTAACCATTTTAGCTTAAATTTGCCTTCTCTAGCTTGCTTGTATCCAGACCATGATCCCACAGCCTTAGCATCATAGAATCAAAGAATGAGTTGGGCTGGAAGGCACCTTCAAGATAATCTAGTGCATCCTCCCTGTGCTCCTCTTGGGCACAGACATATCTTACTAGGTCAGGTTGCTCAAAACTCTGTCCAGCTTTTCATTCACTGGTGTTCCCAAGTTCTTCTCCACAAGGCTGCTTTTATTACTTTCATGCCCAGGTCAGTATTGATCCTGGGATCTTGTTCCTACCCAGGTGTCCCCAAGGACCTTAAACTCTTCTTTTGTGGAGCTCGTGAGATTCAAATGAGCTTACTTCCCAAGCCTATTCAAGACCCTCTGGATGGGATCCCTTGCCTCCAGTGAATCAACTGCACCCATTCAGTTTGCTGTCACTTGCAAATTTGCTGAGGATGCTTCAAATCTCACAGTCTATGGCTTTATAAACATATTAAATATTACTCATATCAGTACAGACCTCTGGGGGACTCCACCCATTACTGGTTTCTACTTGGATGTTGAGACATTGATAATAACAGCCACATCTCAGCTTTTCATGTTGTACAGTTCCAATGTCTCGATTCAGAAAATCAATCAGGGTGATAGAATCATAGAATCTTTAGGGATTGGAAGGGGACCTCAAAAGATCATCTAGTCCAATCCCCCTGACACAGCAGGATCACCTACACTAAGTCACACAGGAACACATCCAGGTGGGTTTTAAATGTCTCCAGTTTTGGTTATTTTGGATTTTTGAAACTGTGGGTTCTTTAAAGATTTGCAGACCCTCTTAATTTAGTTGTTGACACACATGGCAGAAAACTCAAGGTAACAGCACAGTGGATTTTCCCAAGTATAACACAATCCCGAATTAGCTCATGCTAAAATTATTCCACATAGAAGTTGTAAAGTTTTGAGTAATTTTTCCTATGGAGAATATACTAATTTAGATAAAAACATTTTTCTACAGTCTGGAATAAATTAAAACAGGTCTGAGAGTTTCTAGTATGTACTGATGCCAATTAAATATTAAGAACTTCTTGTATTTTCTCTTTAAGAGCAATTGATGTGCTTCACTTAACCATGAGACTGCTGTCTCCCAAGACGCAGTTTAACTGGAATAGTAGAAGAGGATTAGAAAAGTTCTAAGGTTGAAAAAATACATTGAGGATGAAAATTCAGAGGATATGATTTATGATTCTGAAGAACAGCACCACTGGCAGCAGGTACATTTCTAAGCAGTCAGCACTCTGGGGAAAAAAAAAAGCACTTTTCTTTTGGCAAGGTGCCTGATATGGTCTTTCAGAGAGCCAGTGACCCAGGGTTCATTCTCATGGACTATGCATGCAGCTCCTCAGTAATTCTCTTCTCAAAATGAGCTCTTGAAAACACAGAAGTGGAGAAATAAGGTACTGTGCTCACAGATCTGTGAGAGCAGGTAAAATCTGCCCATGTCCTCTTCACTTGTATTACTAGTGGCAGCAGACTCAAGATGAGATCAGTTTGCTGTTGTGGTTTAACACCAGCAAGACCCACACATCCGGTTACTCACTCCTCACTGGTGGGATGGGGAAAAGAATTGAAAGTGTAAAGGTGAGAAAACTTTAGAGGTTTTATCTCAGTTCTGGGTGGAAATAAAGACAGCTTATTAGGTAAAGCAAAAGCCACATCACAAGCAAGGCAGAACAAGGAATTCATCACAGAACACACAGCATCAGGAATTGGCAGGGACCTCAAAAGCTTGTCCAGTCCAATCCCCCAACACAGTATGATCAGCTAGACCAAGTCACACAGGAACATACCCAGGTGTGTCCTGGGCAGCCTGTTCCAGTGCTCTGTCACTCTCACTGGGAAGATATTCCTTCTCATATTTATATGGAACCTTCTATGTTCCAGCTGACACCCATTGACCCTCATCCTATCACTAGATGACACTGAGAAGAGCCTGGCTCTGTCCTCCTGACACCCACCCCTCATGTATTTATAAACATTAATGAGGTCCCCCTTCAGTCTTCTTTTCTCCAGGTTAAAGAGACCCAGCTCCTCAGCCTTTCCTCATAACGGAGGTGTTTATCTTCCTTCATCATCTTTGTGACTCTGTGCTGGACTCTCTCCAGCAGCTCTGTGTCCCTCTTGAACTGAGGGGCCCAGAACTGGACACAATATTTCAGATGTGGCCTCACCAGGGCAGAGAATAACTTCAGTTTGGCTGTGAGGATGCTGTGGGAAACTGTGTCAAATGCTTTACTGAAGTCAAGGTAGACCACATCCACTGCTTTGCCATTGTTTATCCACCTGGTTATGCCCTCATCAAAGGCTATCAGGTTGGTCAAGCAGGACTTTCCTTTGGTGAAGCCATGCTGACTGTCCCATTTTCAACCATTCATGACATCCCATTGTCAGGCAGGTGTTCAGCCATTTCTACCTATCATTTGTGGTGGCTACTTGAGAAGAAAAATGCCATTACTCCAAATATAGCCCCTTTCTTCTTCTTCATCCAGCTTTACACACTAAGCTTGATGTCATATCGTATGGAATATATTGGTCTCTTGGGGTCAGCTGTCTTGGTTGAGTCCTCTCCTAATTTGTTGTGTACTCCCAGTCTTGCTGGCAGCGCTCTGAGAAGCAGAGAAGTCCTTGACTCTTGTAAACACTGCTTACTGATAACTAAAAGGTTTTGGCATTCTCAACACAGTTTTCAGCACAATCCAAAACACAGCCCAATACCAGCTACTGTGAATAAAACTTACTCTACACCAGGCAAAACCAGCACATTTATCTGCACACACATGCAGAAAAACTTCAACAGAAGTATCTAGAAAATAGAAACTGGGGAAAGTCAGCTACCTGGCAGCACTATCTTTGGTTCCCTTGGGAAGCTTTCCTGGGTTCAGTCCTAACCAAAGGCACACATTGTTTAGTGCAAAACATTTACTCACTGTGTAGAGCTGCTATAAAGCTCCAAAGCAACATCAGGTTGAAGTTGAACTGGGTGAATGTTAAATGTCCCTTCTAACTCAAATCATGGAAATGATTGAAGGTACAGTTCTAATTTGAAGTACCTTCAAGACTTTTGCTCAAGTCTCAAAGAACATACTGTTTCAATAAATTTAATCTTCTTTCTGCTTTATTTGGTCCATATTGTAGCTACACTCCAGATGATATATTGAAAAGAAATATTATTTGGGAACACTGCTGGCCACTATCTGTCTTGCAGGTAGAAAACTGGAGTTCATCTGTCTCAGACTATTTGGACTAAGGCTGGCCTCAGGAAATGAAAGTGTTTCCGTTTAATTACAGCACTCTTACTTGCTGACAGCATACAGATGTCTATGCGTCTGTGTGTTTGCTTATTTATTTGTTTCTACTTTTATAGGCACATGCACATCACACATGCGTGCACATGTGTACCTTAAAAAGAAAACCTTCACTAGTCCCAGCAACTCAAGCTAGCAAGAGACAGGAAGTCTGTGGCCTGATACTGGTTTTTGTAGATGTAGAATTTGAACTGTAGAAGAGTTTCTGAGTCTCCACCTCTGAAATCAGATTTGGGGTGTATTCCAAATGCTTGAAACAGTCTTAACCCACAATCCCTCAAGATTTATCCCTGAATAAATTGACCGTGAAAGAGTTATTTCCAGAGATGAATGAATTTCAGTTCTTCATGTGATCTAGCTCCAGGGCTTCCCATAAATTTCTCAGAACTGAGATTTTCTTCCAGCTGTGAATTAGCTGTAATCGGTACTAATCTGTTTGTTGTCACTTGTTTGTTTATTGAAGGCATGCTTCTGCTACTTCCCCTAGAGTGCCAGAAGGCTGGCATGATGGCAACATGCCACCAGAGGATAGCAAACTGATGGAAGTAAAAGCTGTCAATGAGAAACAGAATAAAGAACCCACATAAGAGATGGGAAAGGCTGCAATAGCCTGTGTGCATTGTATGTATTCAAGAGAGCATATTTAACAAATTATATCAGTAAAAAGTATTTTTGAAATGTCATTTTGCATGATTCTTAACAAACAAATATCTGATAAGTTAATTCTTTCCTGTACGTAAGAAAGTGACTTTCCTTTTCCTGCCATGGGTGACCAGGTGTCCTCATTAATGTCTGTAAATATTTGAAGGGCGGGTGTCAGGAGGATGGAGCTGGGCTCTTCTCAATGTCATCTAGTGGTAGGATGAGGGGCAATGGGTGTGAGCTGGAACACAGCAGGTTCCACATCAATGTGAGAAGGAACTTCTTCCCAGTGAGGGTGACGGAGCACTGGAAGGGGCTGCCCAGGGAGTCTCCTTCACTGGAGATATTCAAGACCTGCCTGAATGTGTTCCTGTGCGACTTGGTCTAGGTGATCCTGCTGTGGCAGAGCGATTGGACTAGATGATCTTCCAAGGTCCCTTCCAATCCCTAATGATTCTAAGATTCTGCAGTCCTGAGGACAACTGCAGAACTTTGATTAGCACACTCTGGGGAAAGACACCAACACTGCTACCATTAATTGTTAATAAGAAAATAATGGCAGATGAAGACAGACATCAATGTCCAATTTCATTTTTAAAGCAGCTTTCTTTCCCTGTAGCATCCATCAATCATGAAGTCAGACTCAGGTCTTGTATGAACTGGCCAACCTTGCAGTGGAATCAGAGACTATTTAACAACAGAGGCATCAAATAGGAATGATCAGCCAAAATGAGATTTCAAATATTCCAGACTATGAAAGTTTAGCATTCCCTCCTTATCCACCCAAGCAGTATGGCGTTAGTTACAACTGTAGAATCTAAGCAGAACTCTGTATAAATTAAAAGTTTTGCCTGTGCAAGAAATACTTTAAAACTTTCAGTGCCAAAATAAGCAATGAAAAAGAGTTGTAAACACGGATGTGGTAACATTAGTCTCTTAAATACTTGCTGTTGTAAAACTGACATAAGTAATTAACTATTTATCTGATAGGTGTGTGTGTGTGTTACTGCATTTTTTTCCCCACACAGATGTCTTTCAACCAGTTGTTAAATACTCTTACTGTCACAGTAGATTTGAGTGCAAAGACTGATTTTAGTTAGATCTTTCTCTTCACATCCTCTACTTGTGATGTGAATTAAAGGCACAGATGTCTGGGCTGATAGATTTGACTAAGTGCTCTGTTATCTGGAACAGGTCCCAGTGCAAAAGCTGATATTAAGTATTATTACAATATTTGTGATCAGCGGTGCTTTGGCAACAGGAAAGGTAGTAAATGCTTTCTGACATTTTGTGACAAATGACTGTTTAAAGAGATTAGACTAACAGAACCTTGAACTACCTAGAGATTAAGTACGTTGGTGACAGGTGAAGACAGCTTGAAGACAGGCTGGAAAAGGTCCTGAAAAGCTACATATTTTTTAAAAAATACTTTAGATTACTCAGAAAACAACCTTCTTTCTAACAGGTCAAATTAATTCTGTTTTTTCAACCTGAACTACGATTCTCTAGTTCACTTCTGACTTTTGGTTTCATATAAATCTGAATGCCTTCAGAGACAGTAAACATCAAATTGCTAGACCTCTTTGCTGATGCTGAGCCCAATACCAGTGTTGATATATATTGACTGCTGTGGAATTCTTTTACTTTGCCATAGATTTGAGTGAGTAAATAGCTGCTGTACCACTTTTTTCACTTTTAAAACAATTAATTTGTAAGAGCCCCACATATATTTTAGCCTCTCTGGATAAATAATACATGTGACACAAACATAGATTTGGGGGATTGGACTAGATGATCTTTCAAGGTCCCTTCCAAACCCTAGTATTCTGTGATTCTGTAAAACATCTTTATCTACCCTAATAAAGATTTGTCTTACTAGAACGACGCATAGGCTTGCATAAAATTAACTAAAGTATTTTGAGCCAAAAAAAGGGAGGAAAAGACAAAAACAAAGAGAATTACACAGCTTTATTTCTGTATAAAAGCCACTTTAATTGGCTGGTGCAGAAATATTTGCCAGTATATAATGCCATTTCAACAACAAAGTGGAACTAGAGCACACTGAGGAATTAGATTGATGGTATTGTACTTGGAGGAAAACTACTTGGAAAAAGATAGATGTCTGGATACAGTAATCTAAGAGACCAATTAGAGTGATCAAAGCCCATGTATACACAGGAGAGCTGCTACCCACTGGTTTGGATTGGGGTTATTTTGCTTAAATAAGGTGGGCCTAATGATTATCTCATCTGCTAGGATTGTGGTGTTTCACTCAGCTTCATGAGTCTTGCTCCTAGAGCTGAGCATTTAAGATTTAAGCCTGTGGGTATGACACCTCTCATTGGTTCTGAAACAATTTTCACTAGAACAGGTTTCATTGGAAAATGTAGGCTTCATATAAGACATAACTTTGTCGGTCTGTCAGTTTCAAATACTGTAATTAAAACTCTATAACAGTAATGAAAAACTTAAAACCTGTTATAATAATAAGGACAGGGCTGAAAGTTTTAATATTGCTCAAACAGAATGACTTAAACTTTCATTCTCAGATAAACTTCATTCTCAGATATATAAAAATAAATGGATGGTTTCTTAGAATATAGATGTTTTTGTTCTAGGTCTAGAGTATGAAATACTTTCCTGGATATTCTTCTCCTGTATGGAGAGCAGAAGTTAGCACAGCATAAGAAGTTAATGCTATTCCCAAAACACGATACATACAAAGGAGCATGTTGAGCGGAATAAAGATGAGATGGGAGAGACACAGACTGCACAGCTGTGACTGTTCATGTCCTTGTGCCACGTCTGCTCACAGAGATGGTGAGGAATAAATCTTCCTGCCTCTCCTGCATTCCCAGTAAATCCACACCTTCACTGTTTTTTCCTATTTTCACTATTTTTTCCTTTGTTTGGTTTGATAGATAGGCACTAGGTTCCCACTCAGGAATGTATCTCAAGGTGCACTAAGACAGCAGAGGGGTCTGTGGATATCATAAAATCACAGAACATTAGGTATTGGAAAGGACCTCAAAAGATCATCTAGTCCAATTGCCCCACTGCAGCAGGATCACCAAGACCAAGTCACACAGGGATGTATCCAGGTGGTTTTTAAACATCTCTAGAGAAGGGGACTCCACAACCCCCCTGAGCAGACTGTTCCAGTGCTCTGTCACTCTTACCGTGAAGTTCCTTCTCACATTGGTGTGGAACCTCCTATATTCCAGCTTATACCCATTGCCCTGTGTCCTATCATTAGATGACACTGAGAAGAGCCTGGCATGACAATTTACACATCCCTATTGCACTCAACTACTATAAAGAAGGATAAAATTTTGGTTAGTAATGTAAGAGTTGCCCAAAGCAGCAGGTACTATGGACATCATGTGCCCTTTGGGGCTTTAAATCTGTTACACCTCGTTCTCGTTTTATCTTTCCAGAGGCTGTAACAGCCATTCAGGACTACAAGAGATACTCCACATGAACTCCAGTGTCTCTGTGTTTCTCATCTTTAGTTACTTAATTGTATTCTGCAGTTTCTTCTGGCTTTTCTGCAGGAAAGTTTGATTCAGGAAATTCTGATTCAGGAAGGCAAACAGCTGAATCTGTCCTTCCAGACATGCTGCATGGCAGAAATGTCTAGAGGAATACTTTTAAAGTTATTCCTGAGGTAACATATGCAAAAACAAAAAGAGTGAAGCCAGCTGAAAACACAGTCAGTAGGAAATTAGAGTCACTCAGCTAACCAAAGCGAATCAGATGTGCCATATAGATTTTGCAATTACAGATCCCTCATTCATGGTACAGTGTTGCTTCACATATATACATATATATACACACACATACACTTGTATGTGAATATATGTTGGGTTGTGTGTGTTGTTGAGAGTTCCTATAAGGAAAAATCCCTACATATTCACTGAAAGCCTTTAATACAATGTCTACAAACTTCTAACCACTTTAATCTCTTTTATTTTATTGATAAATATGTATATTTTTATCAATGTATATAAGCCCTAATGATATTTCTATGTTTGGATATTTCTCTGACTTCATATCTGAGTCATAGCTGCCCAAGCAAATGGTGAGGCCTTACAAGTGGAGATTTCAGTGAAATAGTCCCTACTCTGTTCCACTCTCCAGTAGGAAGGTTTTGGTCATTGCTTCATTAGAGATGCTGTTCTTCAGTCTTTACATTTGGCTCCTAACTGCACAGCACTGACATACTCCTGTTGCCTCTGTGGGTTTCCCTGCTGTACTTAGTCAAGTGATAAATATGAGGTAGTTGTATGGTATGGGAAGTGTATGCAAAAAAGTCAGTCTGTTTAAGAGAGCAAATTAAAGCTGTTTTTCTTATTGCCAAGAAAAGATGCCATTTAATGGAGCTTAATTTAATTCATCCTGGGTATAAAGGCTGCTGTATACTTATAAAGCCACTGAACATACTGCTTCTGTTATTGCTAGAGTGCAAAAGACATCTGTTAACATTTTTAGTCAGAATGTAACCTGCAAGGAAATTCTCAACAGCAAATGAATTAGACTGTTTATAGTATATGTTCTGCAAAATCTTGGCCATTTGGATTTGGTATGCTTAGAATAAAATATTTTCTAAAATTTGAAGCCGCATCACCCAGGGATGTAGCACATTTCTCTTGTTAAAACCCAAATGCCTTCGCAGCATTAGGAATTTGCTGTCTGTGCAGGCAGTGACCTTGCAGCCAGGAAAGCCTCCAAACGACGCAGAACACCACGTATCACTGCAGGGCTGCCAGCAGGTCCAGCAGACACAACCCCAAGGTCCCGGGCAGCATTACGTGTAGGTAGATAGCCCTCTGCATCTACCTTTCCTCCATGGTGTGCAAGGGAGCCACAGTTGTCTTTCATTTAGACAGACAATGGTTGGACAGCTTGCTGCACATCCCACCTTGGAGTATTCTCCTGTGATGTCTTCTGAGTTCATCCAAATTGAATTAACCTTTCTTGAATATGGATGGCTCTCATACTGAACACCACACCTAGGGTCACACCTCTGCCTTGTAAGTTTTATCTCACACAGGAACAGCTACACAGCCACATAAAATGCCAGGACAATTTTCTTCTAATTATTTGGAATTTCCACTCCTTAGCTGTGCTAATTTCCAGTCTTTCTCTGTGTTTAATCACCCAATTAAGTTACATTATCTGTCTGATAACAAAAAAAATGTTAAAAAAATTCTCCTGAATTTAAATTTCAGGCAGTTTTTGCACCTATTAAAGAAATGTCAAGCTTTCATGTTTCAGATTGCAGGCTTGACACGTGCCAACATTAGGCTGTTCTGGATCCATACTTTTCCATCAACCTCCAAGGTATGACTTATAAAATACTTCTGTTCATTACTCTTAAGTTCTATTTTCTCCAAGTGGTTTTGATAGAAAATATTACTTTTTTTCAAGTACCTTATCACTAACATCTTTATAATCTGTAACCCATGTAACTGGCTTACCTCTGCTTGTGCCTCAATCTTCTTTGAACAACACATACTGTTCCAGCAGGAAAGGCTGTATTTCTCTTAGCCTGCAACGCTGCCTTTCATTTCCTAATGAAGAAATTCTGGCTCATCCATTCTTTGGGTCTTTGAAGCACCAAGAGTTCAGTCCTGCCATGTAAATCACAGAATCACAGAGTCAGAGCATTGCTGAGGCTGGAAAGCACAGCTGAAGATTAATTAGTCCAACTCCCATCCTCAAAGCAGAGTCATCTAGCATAGGTGTCCAGGACCATGTCTGCTCAGGTTTTGAACAAATCTACAGTCAGACTACAGGGAAGGTTATGGAGCAGATCATCTTGAGTGCCTTGCTGCAGCATGTACAGGACAATTGGATGATCAGACCTAGTCAACATGGGTTTATGAAAGGCAGGTCCTGCTTGAATAAACTGGTCTCCTTCTATCACAAGGTAAAACAGTTACTGGATGAGGGAAGAGTTGTGGATGTTGTCTACCTAGACTTCAGTTAAGCCTTCAACACTGCTTCTCCTGGAGAAACTGGTTGCTTTTGGCACCCTTCACTGGGTGAAAAAATAGCTGCATGGTCAGGCCCAAAGAATGGTGGCAAATGGAGTGAAATCCAGATAGTGTCCAGTTGTAAGTGGTGTTTCCCAGGGCCAGTTTGGACCAGTTCTCTTTAACATCTTTATCAGTGATCTGGAAGCAGTGGTCAAAAGTACTTCTAGTATGTTTGCAAGTGATATCAAGTTGGGCAGAACTGTTGATCTGCTTGAGGGTAGAGGCTCTACAGAGCAATCTGGACAGTCTAAACTGATGGCCAAGGCCAATGGAATAGTTTCAACAAGGGCAAGTGTGAAGTCTTGCACTTTAGCCTTCACAACCTCATGAAATGCCACAGTTTTGGGGGAGAGTGGTTAGAAAGCTGCTTGACAGGAAGACACGTGGAAGTATTGATTGACAACCATCTAAATATGAGCAATTAGCATATTCTGGTGGCCAAGAAGGCCAACAGCATCCTGGTTTGTATTCGAAACGTGGTGGTCACTAGGAGTAGGGAAATTATATTCCCTCTGTACTTGGCACTGGTGAGGCCATACCTTAAGTACTGTGTCCAGTCTTGGGTCCTTCACTGAGGACAATGAGGTGCTGGAGCAGGTCCAAAGAAGGGTGGCAAAGCTGGTGAGCACAAATTCTATGACTGAAGAAACTGGGTTTGTTTAACCTGGAGAAAAGGAGGTTCAGGGGGGCTTCTCTAAGACTACCCAAATGAAGGTTGCAGTGATGTGGATGCTGATCTGTTCTCCCAACAAAAAATCAAGTGATAGAATAAGGGAAAATGGTCTCAAATTACACCAAGCAGATTTAGGTTGGATATTAGGAAACATTTCTTTACCAAAAGAGTTGTCAAAGACTGGAACAGGCTGCACAAGGAGTCACTATCCCAGGGGGTGCTTAGGAGATGTGTAGATGTGGTACTGAGGAACATCATTTAGTGGTGACCTGGTAGTGCTGGGTTAACAGTTGTACTTGATGACCTTAACGATCTCTTCCAACCAAAACAGTTCTGTCATTCTGTGACTGAGATTTCACTACTTCTCTGGGAAATAATTTCCAACATTCAACCACACTCACAACTTTTAATTTTTTTCTTATGTGTGAGTAGAATCTCCTGTATTTATTTATTATAACTGGACAGCTTTTCTTATTCACTGAGTACAGAGTTGAAGAACAGACAGGGGAAAAAGCAATGTGTGTGTTGGCCTTGTTACATGGAGGAGAAGGCATTTCAATTGAAAAATGTATTGCCTTTTTTGGTAAATCTCATACCTTTAAATAAAAAAGGTCTGTTGTTTGTCTGACAGAAAGAACTGGCAGTGGGTAAAGTGGAGAAAACTGGCATAAGAGAAGACAAAAATGTCTAGCAAATCAGTAGAGAAAATCTCATAGTTGGAGCAAAAGTAAGAAGTTTACTCAACATGTTTACTTACAAGGTCATTCAAAAGACTACTTGAGAATTAAAAGCAATGTGAGAAATCTTTGTGTTACTGAACACGATGTCAAGACTCCTGGGATGTGAACAGCATGAGGTTATTTGGTAACTTTTTCAAATCATATGTTTTCAAACCTTTTCAAGACACCCTTTCTCTAATATGAAACTATTGAAGTTAAAACTCCAGATCTTTAAGCCAGCAGCTGTTGAGTTCCTTCTGTTCTGCAGCCCTTCATAGTGAAGCAATGAGGAAGTTGCAAAGAAAGTCAGAAATTTTGGTAGCTCATAAATTCAGAGGGAACCTTTTGTACAAATTACTGAGCTGCAAGTAGAACAACCATTTGAAGGAAGATGATATCCTGGAACATTTCTGTACCTCAGACCATCAGAAAGCACACAGCGCACATACTGTTCTATGTGCTGAAACCCAAACTTTACCCTTAGACTTATCATGTAGAGCACCATATGTAGCAGAGGGGTATTTTCTTCTGCATGAGTCTAATATGATGAAGGAAGCCTATTTTATATCTTGTGGATCACTTGGCTGTCCCAATCTCTGAATCAAATCAAAAAGACTTAATTTTCACGTGGCAATCATCAAGAAGCAACCAAGAAAAAGTGAGTTTTTTCCTTCTGATAAGGCTTACACTGAGGAAAAATCTTAGTGTTCAAAACAAAATCTGAACCAAATGCTTAGCTAAAATGATTCGTAACACAGAATCATAGAATCATTTGGATTGGAAAAGAACTTACAGATCAACAAGTTCAATCACTAGCTAACTGTACCAAGACCAGTGCTAAGCCATGTCCTTAAGCACCATATCTCCTTAACTTTCAAATACATCCAGGGATAGAGAAATTCAACCACCTCACTGGGCAGCCTGTTCCAATGCCCAGTAAGAGGTTGGCTGTCATGGAGGATGGAGCCAGGCTCTTTTCAATGTCATCTAGTGATAGGACGCTAGGCAGTGGGTGTAAGCTGGAACATAGTAGGTTCCGCATAAATATGAGAAGGAACTTCTTTACAGTGAGGGTGATGGACCACTGGAACAGGCTGCCCAGTGGGGTTGTGGAGTCTGCTCCTCTGGAGATGATTAAAATCTGCCTGGTCATGTTCCTGTGCATCTTGATCTAGGCAATCCCGCTGTGTCAGGGGGACTGGAACAGACGATTCTGTGACATCATATGAACTGTCATACAAGAAGGCTGATATCTGCCCAATAATTGCAGTTGGAACTATAGAGTAGTAAGCAAACACTTTCATGGATCTTAAATACCGCGCACAACCCTTGTTGAAGAGAAGGGTTTACCTCATTAAAAACATTTAATACAGCTGAAATATCCAAGTTTGAATTACTGTACAAAAGGCATGACTCATCCCTCCTGTATTTTTGTATATTGCAAAGGCAGTGTTACTTGTAGCTAGATATTTGTATATTTATATTCATATAAATATACACAAGAAGATCACCCCTCTGTCACTGAGATCCCTTTTTCTAGAAGGAACAAGCTGATTCCATTTTTTTAAACCCCAGATTTACGGTTGACCTAACTCACTCTTTGGGCTTGGTCAGTCAGCCAGGGGAAAAAAATTTGTTTTCTCATGCTGTGCTCTAGACCCCATGATCCTGCAGTCACAAAGTACAATGTCCAGGTCTGTCCAGTTATTCAATACTTTCTTCTGTAAGGGAGCTTACTACAGATCAGTCTTACACTACCAGTGCTATAGTCTAGACAAACAAGACCCGCAGACTCTCTCTATAGTATTTAGACTCTATATCATTCCAGTTTTTGCTGGGTTGCTTTGAGGTTTTTTTCCTGAGGTAATTTTGGCCAACATGACTACCTGCACCAGTCCAGCCCTTGTTCATTTTTGGTGTTGGAAAGTTTAAAACTAAGGAAGCAGAGTTCCATATAACCACAGCAATTCCCTGAGCTAGTTTGTTCTCAAAAGTAATTACGTTTAAACTATATTTAATTTGCAAAGGAAAAAGAAACACTCCTAGTTTCCTCTTCTCATTAGGATGTCTGTGAAGTTGTTTGCATTCTAGCCTTCAGCAGTCAGAAACTGCTGTGTCATTTGGCTTTCCTTAATGTTTGCCCATGTTGGAAAGGAAATAACTGCAGTACTTGCACATCTGAAAGAGAAGAAAATATACCCAGGAAATTAGTGTCAAGTAGCAAGTCTGGCAAGAAGAAAATGTAAATGATGTGGTTCACTCTTCCTCTTTGCTGAAGGGCCCTAATGTTGTATCCCAGTTCTTCTCATCCTTTGCCTTATGCTTGAGCAGACAGACCATAGCTTTAGACAAGGTTTTCTGCCCTTCAACCAGCAGTCTGCAATCCTCTCCATCAAATCACTTTCTCCTACTTCTATTAACATCTCCTACGGAATTACAAAGGTTTGCTATTGCTAGTTCCTGCACAATGAGCTATAGACTAATTCAGGCACTTAAGGAACGTGATTGTATAGTTACTTTAGGGTGTCTGCTAATTAAATAAGAGGAAAGAATCAATTAGCACTTAGATGAGTAGGACTCAGGCTGTCTAATTTTAGCTAACCACAGTATAAACATTTCTTATCTGAGCTAGTCTTTCTAGACCCTTTTTATTGTCACTTAAAGGAAATAAGCATCTGCAGTAGGATCAGTTAAGTCCCACATGCTCACCTTTTGAGCATGAGTTGCTTTAGATCTTAACTCTTATGCTTGCCCTTAACGTGGCCAGAACAGAGCTGTTCTACAGAATGCATGGACTTACACCCAACATTGCTCTCATTCTGAACTGGGTTATTTCAATGGACTTCTGGCTTATGAAATCAAAAGGAGTCATTTGTAATTAAACTACTACAAAACAAAACATAATTCTGCCTGATTTGGATGATGCCAATCATAGAATTGTTAGGGTCCAAGGGACCTCTGAAAATCCTCTAATCCAACCCTCTTGCAGTAAGCTGGGACGTCTTCAACTAGAGCATGTTTCTTGGAGGTCTGTCCAACCTAATCTTGAATTTTTCAAGGGATGGGGCATCTAGGACCTCTCTGGGCAACTTATACGAGTGTTTCACCACCATCATTGCAGAACAAATTCTTTTTTTATATCTAATCTAAATACATCTAGTCTACATATACCTAGTCTAAATCTACCCTCTTTAGGTTAAAACTGTTAACTCTTGTCCTATTACCACAGATACTGTTGAGAACTCTTCCGCTACTACTTCGTAAAAACACTCTTTAAGTACTGAAAGTTAACGGTGTGGTCTGCCCATAGCCTTTTCTTCTCCAGGCTAAGCTACTCTAGCTTTCTCAGTCTGTCCTCATAGCAGCCCCCTGAGCACTTTTATTGCCCTCCTCTGGACCATCTCCAATAGGTTCATGTCCTAGTTGTGCAGAAGGACTCAAGATGGATGCAGTACTCCAGATGAGAGGAAGAATCACATGCATCAGCCTGCTGGCCACATTTATTTGATGCAGCTCAGGACACAGTTGGCTTTCTGGGCTGTGAGCACATACCATCAGCTCATGTCCAGATTTCCATCCACCAATATCCCCAAGTCCTTCTTCACAGGGCTATTCTCAATCCTTATATCCTTCAGACTAGATTTATGCTGGGAGTAGCCCTGACCCAGAAGCAGGACGTTGCATTTGTTGACCCTTGTGAGCTTCACACAAAGCCCATTTGTCCAGTTTATCCAGGTGACTCTGGATGGCTGAGGGTGCATTTGATCCCACTGTCCGTGTCTTTGATTAAGGTATGACTTAGCACTGGTCTCAAGACATCACTGAATATGCTGAGCATTTCCTTGCTTCTCAGTTGTTCTTTTTCTGCCATTAGGATATTATGCTCACACAGAAGCACCCGAGGAAGTAGTTTGCAAGCTGTAGTATTGTGTCTGACCATTATGACATAGTCTACAAACAGTGTTCTGGGCCTGATTCCTTTGAAACTTTTGCTCCAGTCACCCAGTCTCTGGAGAGTTTCACTTACCTGTGAGTTAAATGTATTCAAATTCTATGTAAATGCTAACTAGAAAATGAGAATTTTGGGGGTATGAAAAATATTTAGACTTCAGCAGAGCTACAAAACTGGAACACGTGTTCCAAAATATTTCTGAAATGCAGCCACAGTGCCTCACAGGAGTACTTAATAGGACAATTCATGATCCCACCCTCATGTCTAGACAGAGTGTCTTTCCTAAGCTACATCTCCCATCCTTCACCATAGTTTATCACAGTTAATCTTTTCAGTCACTGGCAATGCTAAGTGATTGGTAATAAGATTTGCTGGTCAAATACTGGGCACAGAGATGCAAAGAGGTTCTTAGGACAGCCAACACCAGCTGTGATCAAACACCACATTAGCACTAGAAAAAGATCAAATTAGTACTTTTTTTCCTTTCAGACATTTTTTAAGTCCAGATGATTAGTGTGAAATAATGTTTTTAGTTATTAAAATCTTAATTTTGAATAAGAGAAGTTTCTCAACAGTTCTGAAAGTTGTGCATTTCACAGACTTACTGTAAGGATCAGCGTTACATGAAGTTTCTCAAAGGCAACAAGCAGGCAAATAACCAGGACAAGGACAGAAAGCTGTTTTGAACCATGATACAGAACAAACACATTCTCTTTTGGTTTTCACTGAGGCACTGATGACTTAGACTTCTAAGATCTTAGTGAAAAGACCAACAATACATGGTCTGTCTGCCATGAAAGGTCAAAAAACTGTCAGGCATGAAAACATTTAAACATCTGTTTTCGAGGAGCACAGATGAATTTAAATGTTAATAGTTAGTGACTAAAGCACTCCTTCAATAAAACATACTGTAATTCGCATATTTCCTCTGTGATTTCAACATGGCAACCATTGAGCTGTGTTTTCTTTCCTGAGAAAAACAATTTATCAAGGCACAGGCAAATAATTGAATAATTAGAATATTCATGCATCACTACCAAAGCTAATTATTGCTTGAAAAGTGCCTTTAATTGCCCACTTAGATATTTGAGTAATTTTAATTGCCCACTTAGATATAAAAGTATCTTCAGCTGCTGTTCTGTTGGTATTTCTTACACAAATGCATTAAAAAGACATTTTACCATTTGCAGATCTAAAAGCATTCGGTACTGCCCAAGACTGCCCAAGGAGGTGGCTGAATGACTGTCCCTAGATGTGTTTAAGTCGTGTAGATATGAAGCTTAAGAACATGGTGTAATGGTGGGCTTTGTGGTTAGTTGGAACTAACCCGTGGAGGTTAATGATGAAGTAGATACCCACATGCAGCCAGTAGGAGGACACTATGCTGGAATATGGATGTTACCCCAGTCTTCAAAAAGGGAAAGAAGGAAGACCCAGGTAACTATAGACCGGTCAGCCTCACCTCCATCCCAGGAAAGGTGATGGAACAATTTGTTCTAGAGGCTGTCTCCAGGCACATCAAGGACAGGAGGGTTGTTAGGGACAGTCAGCATGGCTGCACCAAGGGAAAGTCGTGCTTGACCAACCTGATAGCCTTTTATGAGGGCATAACCAGGTGGATAGATGATGGCAGAGCAGTGGATGTGGTCTATCTTGACTTGAGTGAGGCATTTGACACAGTCTCCCACAGCATCCTCACAGACAAACTCACATTGTGGTCTAGATGATCAGGTAGAGAGGTGGATCATGACATGGCTGCAGGGTAGAAGTCGGACAGCAGTGGTCAATGGGACAGAGTCTAGTTGGAAGCCTGTATCTAGTGGAGTGCCCCAGGGGTCAGTGCTGGGACCGGTCCTTTTCAATCTATTCATTGATGACTTTCATGAGGGTTAGGATGTACTGTCAGCCAGTGTAAATCTCAGATGAGACTTCCTTAGCTATTCTCGTCATGTTTTTCCTTTTAGGTAACTTTGGATAAAAAATATTGTTCTGTCACATCGTAGTGCCCTTTAAATTATCTCAAGAGTACTTCTTTCCATGCCACGTCTATATTTACTGAGGACATAAGTATAACTCTGCTCAGATCCTGAGCAAATCTGCTCACTGGGATTCTGTTGCTTTTGCTCTGTAGGAAAACTTCACTCTTCCAGGTCCTTTCCACACATATGTTCTCAGCACTGCGAGTGACATAAAGTTTCTAAAATCTTGGCCTCCTTCTCTTCCTTACTGCCTTTTATGACTAATTAGATTTTCATCTGAGTATCTTAAAAGTACTCAGATCCTATCTTGTATTTAAAACGTTTGGATTAGCCCAGAATACGATATATCTGATCTTATCCTCCACAAAACTTCTTTCTGCTCCTAAGGTGCATAATTAGATTAAATGCTCTCCTGTTATAATGTTCCTTTAAGGCCATGCTTCATAGATCTCAGGGACTCAAAGTCTGAGGCTCTGAGCCCAAAACAGTCCACCTCTGGCAATCTGTACAAAAAGTCTTTATGGATTGCTGCCTGAGACCCAGCCACAAGCACTGCCCAGATGCACTTCTCATTTCCACTCTTTGTTCCTTCTATATTTAGTGGTAAAACAGTCAGAGGTTTCTGCAGTGGTTTGACACCCGATGCATAATAGGTACAAATCAGACAGCTTAATCCCTATATAGTATTGAAATAGCAGGTTCTGTGAGACTGTGGAGACACAGAAGCCAGTCAGATGTCAGCATCCCCAAGCTTTCACATCTGCAGCTCTCAAACCTATGAATAACACATATTGATGAAATATGATGTGGAATCAATTCCTTGGGTCCTCTGCTGTCACCTCAGCACAGGCTGAGAAAGTTCGAGTTGTTCAGCCTGGAGAAGAGGAGGCTCCAAGGTGACCTTCTAGCAGCTTTCCACTATCTGAAGGGGACCTACAAGAAAGCTGGGGTAGGGCTTTGTACACAGGTGCATAGTCAGATGACAAGGAGAAAGGGTTACAGGCTTGAACATTAGAAACAAACTGTTTCCGGTGAGGGTGATGAGATGCTGGAACAGGTTGTCCCATCCCTGGAAAGTCTTCAAGACCAGGTTGGATGGGCCCCTGAGTAATCTGATCTAGTGAAGGTGTCCCTGCCTATGCAGGGAGGTTGGAATTGGATGTTCTCTAAGGTCCCATTCTATGATTCTGATAGCTTGTCTCCACTGACAGCATACAAACATTTTTTTAAGACCAATATTTCACATGTCAGTTGCAAACAAGGGCTGGCTACAATTTCCTGAGTTACTGTCTCAGATCTTCTTACCAAAATCCTCACCAGCCTCAGACATCCATAATACCAGTATAAGTACTCTGTTGTGGTAGCTAAGAAGCTACAGTTGCAGGCGAGGGCCAGTCTATACAAACAAGACAAAACAAAACAATTACCCCAGTCTGTGGAGCAACAAATCGCATCCTGTCATCGCATAGTTCTGCAAAGGAAAACAGCTGCTCTTGCAGCATTCCCAAACTCATGATTTCTTGGTGATTTTCTCATTTATCTCTATGAGGAGACACGTAACACCAGTCCAAAAAGAGGGGATGCTAGTTGCAGCTTAGAAAAGGAAGAAAGCCACCAGCACAACAGCAACACCCAGAAGTAAAACACACATGAGTCTCCTGACATCATGATGCGGGGAGGAATCACAACCAACCAAGTGAGAAGACAAAGGAAAAAGCTGCGTGTATAAGGGAGAAGATGGCCACAGAAATGTGTGTCAGGAGCAAAGAGGATGTAAAAGAATGGGTGAAGGGAAGTTAATAGAATTATCAGGTTCTTTACCTTCTAATGACTACCTTTTACCTTATAATGAAACAATGTTGGTTGATAACTCTATCTCTAAAGTGAGTGAATTGTAGTTGTCACAACAGTCATCAGGTATGGAAAGGGAAGTGAGGTCCTCCAAGAGAAAATGTCCCTGTCAAAATGCAGCATCCTTAACAAAAACGTACGGATCTTCCAGCCTGGACAGGCAAGACTGCCTCAGAAATTCTTCATGCAAATTGGCAGGAAAACAGGATAATCTGAAGTGCTGTCAATACAAGGTAATCATAAATTTATAGGAAGTTTCCTTTCAAAAATCTTAGCTTATTTTTCACTTGTGTTTAATTACGGAGCCAAAATAACATCATGATTTATTTTTCTGTAATCAAGGCTATTTCTTGGTATATCTTGGTATATCCAGCCAAAGTTTTTGTGCTACTTGTGAGAAGGTAGCTAAATAAGTTGAATGATTAAATATCATTAGGAAACTACAAATCTCTGTTTTCCTGCGCTGGAAAGAAAAATAAATTCTTTCCCTCTTTCACCTTCTTTCCACTTCTCAACCTTAGTCTTCAAAAAAAATGTTTATTTATTCAAAACATGTTCTCTGAGCCACCTGACATGTTTTTTCTACTCCCTCACTTATCAGCACAGATAGGAGCCCGTTGGCCAACGTAGATGCAGCTCTTGCCAGAGTGTAAACAGTAAAAGAGGCCACTTGATCTGAGAGGCTTTACATTTGGGCCGGCAGTGTGCCTTGCATCCTTGTGGGGATGCTTAGCAGACAGGCTTTGCTCCTTTCTGCAAACAACACTTTTGAAAAGGTTGTGGAATGAGATGAATGATTACTACATGACTGGTAGAATCATAGAGTCATAGAATCATTCAGGTTGGAAAAGACCTTTGGGATCATCAATCCTACTCTACAAGCTCATCCCTAAACTATATCCCCTGACACTACATCTAAGTGTCTTTTAAACTCATCCAGGGATGGTGACTCAACCACCACCCTGGGCAGCCCATTCCACTGCCTGAAATGTCATGAATAATTAGTGTTGAAATTAATATATTTTATTGCCAGAAGGGAAAAAGTCCCACCCTAATCTCTGTAAATTTTATGCTGATAACCAGAATAAACCAAGAATTGCTTATCCATTGGGGACCATGTAAAGCAATAGGTGAGAGGTTTTTTAAAATAACTTGTGGTAGTGAGGGAAAGTTGTCTATATTCTTGTTCTCTGCATGGAATATGCCAAAAGGAGAACAAGCCAAAGAGAATTATGTCATGGTTTTTTAAAACCACTAATGATTTTGGCTCCTATTTTTTCAGACGTCCTAGAGCAGCTGGGTTTTCAGGTAACGGGGTGTGAATTTGGAAGGTACTTAATGATTTACAAAGACTACTGAAACACTCTTTGCTGAAAAAGCAGAAGCTGGACATGGCTTGCCATATTCGTGCAATATTCATGAAGGAAATGTCTAGCTCGACGGAAGACAATGAGCCTTTCGTATTCGACTGCAGCTGGACAAAGGATTCACTCTTTGAAATAAGCTTTTTGTTACCACACAAAGAAGAAAAAGTGTCTGGAACTGTCATGTGGCAAAGACATGCTTTCACTTACTCTGCAGCAGGATGTTACACTCCATCTGACCACTTGTTCCCCTCTAAAACATGTTTTACTGTTCGAGATGTTGAGATGCAAAATCCATCCAGGTTGTGTCCACTCCTGGAAAAGTTGTGACATTAAGTATTGTTTTCAATTTCCATTGCAGTTCAGTGCAATATAATTTGTGACACTAGGAATAACTACACCAATGATACCAATGGTATCAAAAATCATTTAGATTAATTTGGGTGGATTGGGTGCATTGCCGTGGAAGGAGGTCTCATTCCTCTCCTAGGAACTATGTTTTCTCTAAATAAAATAAATAGGTTTGCAATATGTAAGACAACGTGGTGGACTGGAGTTACCTGCTTGCTAATGCAAACCAGGCACTACAGACTGTTGAAATGTGTCTCACAACTGGTCCTCTTCAGTTTGACACTGCACAAGCAGCAAATAATTAACATTAGGGTCCAGGTTTTCTTTAGTTTTGGGTGCTTTTCCAGCTCTTGCATTACTTCATAATATCTTACTTCAACCCTTACATTTGAAAAAAACACATCAGCTTCACCATCTCTCCCCTCACATCTTTTTGTTTTCCTTTTTAGGTTAAAGTTTTAAATTCAAATTTTTCATGTTCTCAGAAATCCATGGCTTGGATTGTAGGAATTTATTTTTTTATTATTAGACTAAAAAAAAAAAAAAAAGCAAAATGATAGGGAGATGGATATCTCCATAATCTCTCTTGCATATTGTGGTGGGTTCAGGACCACAATTCAATATCAAAGAAAGGAAAGCAAAGCAGTGAGGTCTCAGTGGCATCTCAGATAAAATTCACCAGACAACTGATGGCTTAGGGAAACTCCAGAAAGATTTATTAACAGAAACTATACATAGAAAGGTTATGCAAGTTGGTGCATACCAACTGTGTCATTAATGCCCTCACAGAACCTGAGAAAATAGAATGGTAAACCACTCCAGTTTGGGCCTTGGAGCTTCTTCTAATTTAGAGACCGGGGAAGGAAAGCATGTCAGTCCGGGATGGCCTGAGTTTCTCAGCGCCCACATCTGCATCCCTCGGTGCAGCAGACATGCATTTCAGCGTGGCTTCTCCAGCTCAACGCATAGGGATGGCCTGACTAATCAGCACCCACACCTGCATCCCTCTATGCAGCTGCAAGCGTTTCAAAAGACCCAGTCTCTGTCTCTCACATCCAAGGTTTGAGGATTCTCCAGTCCTCCTGCTTTCCTTAGCGAAGCACGAAGGAGCTCTCCCCCAAACC